>JAUESE010000057.1:4172397-4193050 GCA_032274725.1 Malacoctenus triangulatus | reverse complement strand
GAGAGAGAGAGAGAGAGAGAGAGAGAGAGAGAGAGAGAGAGAGAGAGAGAGAGAGAGAGAGAGAGAGAGAGAGCTCCGTGCCACAGGTGTAATATATTACCAAGCAGAGATGTACTGTACAAAAGAGCTGCCTCCTCAAACCTGCCTATTAGATCGTTTTCTTCGCCTATTGCAGTCCAGCACAGATGGCATCCAGCATCAGTCATACTAATGAAAGCAGCTCAATGTTAAAGTTAATTTTCTTACCTTGTAATTTACCTTGTCAAAATATATTCGTTAAATCTGGCTTGGCTGCTGCGCCGGAGGTCAATTTTCGACCATTTGTTTCCTTTTTGCCGCGAAGATGGAATGTTTTCTTCCTCGGGACGCGATGAAATCCAGTCCCGCTGATTGTCTGGGTGATATCATGCCGAAAGGCTGATGGAAAACTGGAAGCGAGCACGCAAGCGTCAGCCAAATAGCCTTGGTTCAGTGTCAGGACTTCAACCAGTATGGTAAGAGCGAAAGAGTTGTGCGTTATCACGTCAGGGACATCAGCTGTGCTTTTGGAAAAAGCTCTTTTTGCACTTGTGTTGAAGAAAACTATAGAATGATTGAGGACAATAGACGCTATTGTGTCAGTGGAGTTGTTTTTCTCTGCTACACGCTGACACACTGTGTGAACACGGTTGGTCGTAAACATACATTATCACTCAGAAATCCACATGCTCGTACATTCTTCCAGCAGAACTCCCTTGATCTCTATCCACAGCTTTTTCACTATAAATTCGTCATCAGAAGACATCCGACTGTTTCAGCAATCAGTGTGCAGGTTTACCTTGGCCGATGTGTCCTGTGCTAACCGTGTCCCAAAAAAACTCTCCAAACATTCCTCTCCTGAAATGTCCTCGTAGTATCCGGGAACAATTCCTTCCATCAGGTTATCATTTTAAAGGGACCCTGAGAGAATTGTTCATCCCATCAAAAATAAATCAGACATCCCTTTTTTTAAAGCCCGTAACCGAGTTTCACTGACAGAGAGATCTATCTTGTGGACAAGCGGCCAGACCTTGTCAACGTGCTCAAGACAAAACTCCCCACGACCAATTCTGAGCCATTAAATTTGGACATTCGAGTACCTGATAAAGCTAATGGGCTTATGCTGCTGTTGATCAGACCCAAGTTGGAGGAAAGAAGACAACTGTGCTGCTGCCCAAGCTGACCCCCGACACCGAGTACGCCATCAGTGTGGTGGCAGTCTACGCCAAAGGAGTTAGCAGCGATCTAAACGGAGTTGGGAAAACCAGTAAGTTCGCCCCCTGACAAAGCCAAATCGATGACATCATCGGGCCGGTCGAAACCAATTGAGTGTGAGAGACATTAATATTTTCATTGTGAGGTTGCACAACTGCTGGTAAATGTATCGTGTTTTTTTGCTACCCCAGAGCCTTTGGGTGGTGTTAGGAACCTGCAGGTAACGGACCCTACGACCAGCACCCTGAATGTGCGGTGGGAGGCTGCAGAGGGTAACGTGCGTCAGTACAGGGTCTACTACGTCCCTGCTGCTGGAGGAGAAGAAGAGATGGTAAGCAGGACATTAGCTGTGCAACCGCACGGTTGGACGAGTGATCGTCTCAGAGCGGTTGTTCCAACCAGAGAATTGAAAAACCCATGTGTTTTTTTTCCTGTCTTTCTTTTAGGTGCAAGTATCAGGCAGCACCTACAACACCGTGCTGAAGAACCTGCAATCCGACACAGTCTACAAGGTCACCGTGGTTCCCATTTATTCCGCCGGCGAGGGCCAGCGCATGTCTGAGAACGGCAAAACATGTAAGCGTCAGCATTCGATAATGACTTGTGTGGGTAATAATTTACAGCTGTAGGAGAGCAATAGTGGCCGCTTTCAAGGTTTTATGAAAGCCCGCAGAGGCTGAGGCGAGGGCTCCACCGAATGACACACTGCATGATGGCAGTGGAGGATTTTTCCGAAGTCAGGAATCCATTCACACCGCTCCAGAGTGAACCGACTGGCCTCGGTTTCTTTGGCCCACGGCTGCTGTGCATCACATCAGTGGGGCTTCAGCAAGGCTGATGTGTCATCCAAGTCTTTTCAGAAGCTCCGAGTCGAGCCAGCCCAATCGAACGGATTTATTTCCATAGGAGTGACTTCACATACGTTCGAGCCGTGGCTTGAGGACTGACAGTGGACGTAAAACGAGAGTATACGAGCACAGTCGGCCTCGGTTTCGAGGCTCTTCAAAGAACATGGACGCTTCGGTTTGCTCCCACAGTAAAAAAAAAAAGCAGTGCCGGGAATGAGTCAGCGTTTTGCGGGCTGATTGCGTAGGAAGGAATTCCTCCATGCTGGCAGCACTATAATGGTGTCTCCTCTTTCTTTACCGTAATACCGTCCATTTATAGGTCGGAGTGAAGGGCAGTGGTCAGGATAATGGTGAGGCTGGGGAAGGGATATGATGAGTATTTGGCTTCACTGTGAGGGGAAAAAAGAGAGAGAGAGAGGGTGGAAATGGAATGAATGGAGAGCATTATTACTTTTATGGCCCCCTGCTCACTTGGCGAAGGGTCATGGTCTGTGCCCGCTACTGTTGCCCCATTTTCCTTGATGTCGCAATGGTAGCTCATGTTACGTGTGCTCTCCAACGGGTCAACCAAACCTGCGTACAGTATGTACAGTATGTCGGCTCGGACTGAAGCAGAGCTTTTTACCCTTGAACCCCTCTCTTTTTCTGTAAACTAAATCTCGCCCATTCAAGTGGAAAAGCGTCAACGATCTGCCTTCAGTGTTCGAGCTAGCTTGGCTGTTCGGCGAGTGTTTATTGTGTCTTAAAATTCAAAGCGGCTCTCTGAGCCACGGCTTTGGTGTGTGAAAACATTTAAAGTACGGAAGCTCGCTCACTGTGTTTCTGCCCACTGTGCCCCCCCCCCCCCTCCCAACCCCCACCCCTCCTCATTCATTGGGCTTATAATGGGGAGCAGCACAAAGCCTCCAAACATCTGCTTTGGTTTTCGAGAAGGCGCGTTTCCTTCACACTGAGCTGCACCTACGCCTTGTATATCCTTTTTTGTTAACCTTTAGGGCACGGACAGGAAGTGTCCTGTTGATAGCACTATTGTTAAATAATGTGTTAAAGTTGCCTCAGATGGTTACTGGGATGTTTTGTTACAATTTTATTGAAACGTTCTCATGTAGTGCAGTCTTGTTCTGGCTTCGTGTAAAGAGACAAAGGAAGGATGACTGTACTCATTACCAGGAAAGACATTTGCAACTCCCCCATGAAACATAAGAAATGGTGATATAACTTAAACGAGTGTGGCTTTTTTAATGGGCTGGATTCTTGTCCTTTGCATAGATTTTGGTCAGTCCAAGTCATGAGCACCTGACCTGAACGATGTCTCTCTTTGTCTGTCTTTTTCCCACCTTGTCTCCTCCATCCAACTCCCGCTTTCGACAAACCACTTAAACTGTCTCCCTGTCATCACTCTCCCTCCTCAACACCCTTCTCACCACTCACCCCTGACCCCTTATCTCTGCCCCCACCTCAATCGCAACTCGGCCCCGACATTCCCGACACGGCAGTGGAGCGCAGCCCCGTCAGGAACATCGAGGTCTTCAACCCCACCACCAACACTTTGAACGTTCGCTGGGAGCCCGCCTCAGGCCCTGTCGAGCAGTACAGGGTGGTGTACTCTCCTCTGACTGGAGCCAGACCTTCCGAGTCGGTGAGTTTACAGTTTACCTTGCCCAAAGTTAGCTGGAGTCAGACACAGGACTTTGCCACCCTTAGATAGATAGACATCTCGTTGGCTGAACAAATGCCGTATCTTTTGCCAGCATTCTATACACACGCGAGTTGTATTGTGAAAGTCGTCTGTTCATAAGCACAGAAGTGAATATTTTATAGCTAACTGGCCTCAAGTGAAACCTTCAGACACAAACAAAAGCTGAGGAATTTATTAAGAAAGCTGAAGAACACTTTGATCCACTCCGACCAACGTTTATAGGCGCACCATATGCCTGAGTATACCATTAACTGCCAACGGCAAACTGTCTGTTCACCAAATGGTGTAAAGTACTCGCATTTGCATGTGTGCAACGAATGTTATTTGGATCTTTTTTTTCTCTCTAACTAACTATTAAAGTCTTAAAACCAAGTCCGGCGCTCTCCCAGATCTGTGCCATCTGGCGTCAGAGTACCCACAACCGCTCATGTTGAAAGAGCCCCGATTGCCTGAAGAGTCCATGAAAAAAAACAAAAAAATAAACCTTTAAGTGTTAGTTTATATCACATCATTAGAGTTGTCAAGCATCTGCCGAGAATATTGCACCATTACCAACAGTGTTTTTACCACTTCCTTCAAAACAAGGTGCTTTTTTAGAGGGTGGTGTGACCCACAGTGGGTTGACAGCCAACCATGTGCATCGTGAGCCGAGACCAAGATGAAAGGACGCTGCAAAGTAGACGAGAATCACCTAATCTTATCATCCAACTGTGCGTCTTGCACTCATATAATGTTCACTGACACACAAACTGCTCTAATAAGCCTTTAAAATCCCCCCTGTCCATCACATGCTGCTACACAAATATCAATTTCCCACCTGCGTCACTCCCTTGTGGAGGTTATCAGCAGGGCATCGCCCTCAAGGAGCTTTGACCTCCCTCTGCCTAGACAGAGATGAAGGAGTGGGGGTGGGGGTTTGGGTGGGGTGGGGATGGGGGGGGGGGGGTCAGCCCTGTTCAATCAGCTGTCTCCAAGGTCAGACTGCCTTAGACAGCAGTGCTGGTGTTTAGCCCCCCTCCTCCTGCCTCTGCAACCACCACACCTCAGAACTTCAAAGGAATATTTGACTCTTGGTTTCACTTGGCGATGACAGCAAGGGGCTTATTGAGTAAAAGAGGAGTGGGAGACGTGGTGTTTGACACATGCAGCTGTCAAAGGAGAGGGAAAAAGGCCTGTGTTTGTGTAAAAGCAGGGTGAGGGTTCATAGATGGCCCTTGAAGGATGCGTGTCACATTTACCACAAAGCGTCTTTCTTTTTCCTCCCAAAAATCACTCACACGGGCCATTTTTTGTATCTTTTGGACAGATTTTGGTGCCAGGAACCACCACCACAGCCCTGCTGCAGCAGCTGATCCCCAACACCGACTACAACGTCGGGGTGGTCGCCCTCTATAGTGACGGCGAAGGACCTGCTGTCAGTGATGCTGGAAA
Source organism: Malacoctenus triangulatus (assembly GCA_032274725.1). Lineage (NCBI taxonomy): Eukaryota > Metazoa > Chordata > Actinopteri > Blenniiformes > Labrisomidae > Malacoctenus > Malacoctenus triangulatus. Next base: position 4,187,839 of record JAUESE010000057.1, on the reverse strand, counting down.
GACACGTATGTTACGGCAGTTTTGGCACGATGAACAATCTGAAGACCTCATCAATTGCCTTTCTAAATCAGTGACAACAACAACTCTTCTGATTCACATTTGCACCCTCAGTGCCCCGCAGTGGCCCGAGGAACATGCGTGTGTATGACCCCACCACCACGACTCTGTCCGTGAGCTGGGAACACGCAGACGGTCCTGTCATGCAGTATCGCATCACCTACGCCCAGACCACAGGAGACCCCATTGAGGAATATGTAAGCATGTTTCTAAACTCATAAATACAAGTGAAAATCATGAATTCTCTCACTTTTTTTCTTGATTCATGGTGTTGCGTGTTTTGCAGACGACAGTACCAGGAAACAGGAACAACGTGGTCCTGCAGAACCTGGACCCTGACACGCCTTACAATATCAAAGTGACTGCCATTTACAGCGACGGACCGGGAGGGGAGCTGGACGGAGACGGACGCACAGGTACGAACTACTCCCCTGATGCCCCCACGTCAGTGCTGGGGGGTGGTGTTGTGAGGCCATGTGGCCACAGGAGACAGAGACTTTTCAATGGGCTGATTGATTGGGCTCATGAATCACTGAACATTTGGGGAAACAGTGAACTGGGAGGGTCTCCTGACTCTTTGGAAAAGCCACGAGCAGCCTGTGCCAGAAAGAGACTTCATCCTGCAGCGCTGGCCAGCGTCCCGCCTAATATTGAAACTCAAACAATAGAAACATTATTGGACCTTGTAATGCTACTCTGCTCCCCTGGGCTGCTTTTCATCAGCTCTATTTTGTTTCTTTGGACGTTTGATGTCATTAAAGACATCATCCAGTCGATCTGATATAGATTTATCCTACTCGTAATTCAGAAGTCATCATCGTCTGTGAGGTATATTATAGTTATTTCCGTGGCTGATGGATCACAGCACTGGTAGTCACAGTCTTTGGATCGAAAGATTGTAGTCCTTGGCTGGTGTTGACTGAGCTCTCCTGCCTTGTTGCCTGCAGTGGGTATGCTCGGGCCCAGGAACCTCCGTGTTTCTGATGAGTGGTACACCCGTTTCAAAGTGGCCTGGGACCCCGCCCCCTCAAGAGTTAATGGATACATGCTCGTCTACCAAGCTGAAGGTATGACCGCTGTTTTTCTAACACCCAAAAAAGTTTCACTTCATTGTTTTGTTATTTTGATACTTATGGGTTTTTGTTTTTTTTTCTAAAGGCTCTGACGAGTCCTTTGAGGTGGCCGTTGGAGACGTCACCACCCACCAGTTGCATAACCTGAAACCTGGAACCACCTACGACCTGAAGGTGCTGGCTCAGTACAGCACAGGCAACAGTGCCCCTCTGATTGGTCAGGGCACCACATGTAAGTACAATTTGGGTGGATTCTCACAAGCGCTATTTTCTAGAAGGGCAACAAAAGTACTAATGTGCTGCTTTTGCTCACTGTCCATGTAGTGTACCTGAACGTGACCGACTTGACCACCTACAATGTTGGCTATGACAGCTTCTGCCTCCGATGGGCCCCCCACAGAGCGGCCACCTCCTACAGACTCAAAGTCAATCCTTTTGACAGTAAGTGGTCCGGCGAATTCAATTACTCTTCTTATACCCCTCAATCAGTAAGTTTAATTTGAAATCTTCTTTTTTTTTCAAGCCTCCAAGAGTGGAGCTCAGGAGATCACTGTCAGAGGCTCTGAGAGCAACTACTGCTTTGACGGCTTGAGCCCGGACACTCTTTACAACGCCACCGTATTCACCCAAACGCCCAACCTGGAGGGACCTGGAATCAGTGTCAAGGAGAGGACATGTAGGGAAATCCTCTATTTTGGTGCTTTTGTAAAAGTTTTTTTGGTAAAGCCTCTGAATATATTTTGTCCTGCAAGAATAACTCTTCACAATTGTTTCAATTCTCTGATTCATTGCAGTGGTGAAGCCCACCGAGGTGCCAACCGAGCCTCCCCTCCCCCCTGCTCCTGCAACCGTCCCTCCGGCACTCGATGGTGAGCAGAAAACGGCCCTCACCTCCACTGGAAATGCTCTCTCTTTTCAAAATTTTGAGAAGAAGTGTTAATGATGTTCAACCATCTCACAGTGTGTAAGGGCGCCAAAGCTGACCTGGTCTTCCTCATCGATGGTTCCTGGAGTATCGGAGATGAGAGCTTCGCTAAAGTCATTCAGTTCGTCACAAGCATGACTGCCGCCTTCGACGTGATCAGCCCCGCTGGCATGCAGGTGTGCTTCCATCCCCCCCCCCGCACATTTGAGGACTTTTCCAATGCATTCTGATATCATCATTGGTTTTCATCTTTTTGCACAGGTTTCATTCGTGCAGTACAGCGACGACGCCAAGACCGAGTTCAAACTGAACACCTACCACGACAAAGGCATCGTGCTCTCAGCTTTGCAGAATGTCCGTTACCGAGGAGGCAACACCAAGACAGGTAAATGAGTCTGACAGCGTGCTTTGGTCCATCAATGTGAACGTGTGTATCTGTTTGTGTCCATTTGTCTGTTTTAACTTTGTTCTGAGACGATTTTTTGCTTTTGGAAATGTGGGCGAACGCCAAGGGCACATTCTTTGTGAATGGGCACACAAGGCCGACTTTGGCGTGCAGGATTTCAGATTTCATGCTTCCTTTCTTTTTCCTCCTCTCTCTCCAGGCATCGCTCTGAAGCACGTCTACGAGAAGGTGTTCACCTCCGACAGCGGCATGAGGAGGAACGTCCCCAAGGTGCTGGTGGTGGTCACAGACGGACGCTCCCAGGATGATGTCAAGAAGAGCGCCGAAAAACTGCAGCACTCTGGTACGTTCCGAGAAAGTCTTCACTTTGGATTTCAAGCAGGAGACACGTGTAGATTATAAAAGCCCAGCTCTCCTAAATGGGATTTCCTTCATCAGGGTTTGCGGCTGGTTCAATAAACTCTTAATAATCCTCGCAGTGATGGAACCGCCTGTGGTTATTGGAAGCCTAACAATGGTCTTTGTTTGCTTTGTGTGCGTGCTTTCCCTCCGCAGGCTACAGTGTGTTTGTTGTTGGAGTGGCTGATGTGGACATGGCAGAGTTGAGAAACATCGGCAGCAAGCCCAGTGAGAGACATGTGTTTGTGGTCGACGACTACGACGCTTTCGCCAAAATCCAGGACAACCTGATCACCTTCATCTGTGAAACTGCCACTTCAAGTGAGACCCGTTTGTTTTAAAGTACCATCACAATTCCGGCTTTTAATCATTATCCTGGCTAATTAGAGCACCTGTAGAGTTGGAGGAAGCTTGCCTGTTGATGGAAACTTTGTGTGATCTACAGCCAGACAAAAACATCCAAAGACACGTACATAAGATTCTTTTGAAACCCCGAAGTTGTTGGTCCGACTCACTGTAACTTCTTGTTGTGTTCCAGCTTGTCCTCTGATCTACATCAATGGATTTACCACGCCTGGTAAGCACACAGTGTCACAGGACATGTTCATCGCTGATCTCTGGAGAGCTTATAGACTTTGCTAGCCTGCTATTGTGCCAAACAGTAGAAAAAGCGGTTGAACAGTTCCTTTTTTTTTTTTAACCTCTCAGCATCACTCGTCATTCATTGACTTGCAGGATTCAGGATGTTGGAGGCTTTCAACATCACGGACCGGACATTCGCCGACATGAACGGCGTGTCAATGGAGCCCGGCTCCTTCAACAGCTACATCGCCTACAGGCTGCACAAGGACTCCTTCCTGAACCAGCCCACCAAGTAAGCCACCAATAACTCTGTTCGCGTGAAAAAAAAAAAACATCTCATTGTGCCTTTTCCCAAACGCTTCGCCCTTCGAGTCTGTGCACCATCATGCTGCCCTGCCCGCAGTCGTTACTCATAATGAGGGTTAAGAAGGGTTTCCCTTCTGCCCCTTTGGTACTTAACCACAGCCCTATTTGCTCTTGGTGTTGGTGGATTAAAGTGCAAGCAGGAACAGCCCGCTTCAAAAAAAAAGAAAGAAGGGAAAAAAAACTCACCAAATTAGAAGTCCTTGAGCGAGGCTTTCCCACCTATTGTGTATTGGGACTGAAGAAAGAGCCCTTGGGTCACGAGTCTGTCTCTTTATTGGCCTGTTTTAGTGGTGTTCAGCTCTCTGAAGCATTGAGGATTCTTTGTTAATATGTTTATAATGATGTAAATTTACTGTGTGTGGGTGCAGCCATTGACTAAATGCACACAAATGGTAACACTTCAGACTGCAGCAAAGGAGAGAGGACAGAAAATGCTTTCAATATGTGGGAATTTCAGGCAAAGCCCGAGGAAAAACTGGCTGCGAGTTTCTCCAGATGACAAACCAGTCGCTTTATCGCTGCTGCGAGCGCGCCGCAGATTTACGGCTCTGTGTTTTGATTTCGGGAGCGTAATGTTGTGACTGCCAAGCGTTGTGGGGTCCCAGTTTTTTGGACCGGCGCCTCACCGTAACGTATGTTTCTCGCAGGGAGATCCATCCCGAGGGTCTTCCCCCAGCTTACACCATCATCCTGCTGTTCCGCCTCCTCCCCGATACGCCCTCGGAGCCTTTCGATATCTGGCAGATCTCGGACAAGAACAACAACCCCGAGGTCGGGCTCACCGTTAACCGTAAGTCCTCCGCCGTCGCGTCTCTGCGAGCTGGAAGAGGATGCTGCTGGAGCCAGCACAGCATACACACAGCTGCGTGGACTTTATCTTAATCTGCCGAAAGCTGAAATATCAAAATAAATCTTACTGACAAGAATCAACTGTGATGTAACTGTAGGATGAGGGTTCTTTTTTTTTTTCATTTGTCCATATAAGCATGAATCCTTTACAAACGGGTGCGTCGGCACACGGTAAAAGTATGCAAACAATTACGAGAATGGACCGAATCCCTCCCAGCCTCCCCTTTATCCCCCTGCTGTGGCTTCAAGCATGTGTTCTTTATAGTCCCGTCTGCGCTTTGCGTGCCTCCGCATTGTAACGCGCTGTCAGGGATTCATCAAAGGCCCTGTCTCCTTTCAGCTTCCAGCAAAACAATCACGTTCTACAACAAGGACACCCGGGGAGAAATCCAAAAGGCCACGTTCAACGAGGACGCAGTGAAGCGGGTTTTCCATGGAAGCTTCCACAAGGTAAACACGCAGCGTGACTCTTGAAAAGAGGCTCACTGAACGGAGCCATAAAAGTCTCGCAGTCAATCAGAGGCCGATTATCCTCTGTTCATGTTTTCATTCTTTCCCCTTCCTGTCACATATCTCCGTGGGACTTGTTGGCTACACTTATTAGAGCTTTCGCACCGTGAATAGGAAGCCCTGACAAACAGCCGGTGTCAAAGGGCCAGATCACGTTACCTGTACAACAGGTTCCTGCTTTCAATCATGCACCAGTGTGCTGTGAAAGTGGTCTTTGCCCTCCTCTTTTTATGATTGGGCATTAAGCTCCGGGTCATTAGTTTTGATAAATAGGTGCTGGGGGCCATAAATAAGTTTTAAGAGTGTTCTGAGAAAAAGATTCTGATGTCTTGGTGACCCAGTGTAGTGTGCAAACTGTTAGAGGCAATTGTGGAGGTTTGACCACATAAAGAGTGGAGGTCATCCTGGTAGTGGTTAAGTGAATACCAATACAGAGCGCCGTGAACTGTATCAATTTTTGAGCCCAGCTTGAGCTGCTTTTGTTGGCTTGGCTTGAGTAGGAAAGGCATCGGGCATATCGAAGGCAGATGCTCCCAAAAAAGAAAGTTTAAAGGATCATTTATGATAATGTCACAGTTTCATTTTCAACACTTTTCTTCATGTGGCACTTTCTTGTTTTCGGCTGAGTGAATTTGTTCCCTTTGTAATAATCCACATACGACTTCTTCCTTTTCCATTGTCAACTGTAATATTCGGGTGGACATGTTTTTTAGTTACGTTATTGTTCAGCAATCTGGTTGTTCAGTGAGGTCATGAAGCAGTTCAGCAGAATCCTGTGTAACGTCTATGGTATGAGATTGTTCTGGCTTTGTCAATTATCGTGAATTTTAAGGAAAACTGTAGAATATATGTCACTTGAAATATGAAAAAAAAAGTTAGGTCAGAGGAACATTTTCCATGTTTCCAACTACTGGGAAGCTCACAGGAACAAACCCTTAGAACCAGAGAATACAGCAACGATACAAGGACAGACTGGGGTGAATATATACGCTTGAGGCTTTGGGACTCGTGAGACACAGGTGGCTGCAATCAAGGTTAACGATCAGGTGAAGAGCTACAAGATAAAAGAGTGTAAGGAAGCACACCCGAAGACATATGAGGACACGGCATAAACACACTAAACAAGAAACCATAAGAACTAATAGGATTATATAAAAAAAAATAAAAATAAAACAGACAGATGATGACAGGAGCCGGTATCCTCGAGTCAGCATGGAAGCTTTGCCCCTGAGATGAAACCATGAAAAGTATCAAACTAAACTAAGTCGAAAATGTACTGACAGTGGAGCCGGAGGGATGTTTTTTGGAAATGTGAAAGCAAAACTACTCAAAATTGGCTTATAGATGCCAGCATTGCAAGCAGCACAATAAAAAGCTGAATCCAGATGTCCCGACGAAGCCTCCTCTTCCTTCTGAGACGAGTCCGCGTCCTCGTCTGTCCTGCCTTTCATGCACAAAAAATTACGCTCGATCTCCCCCAGTGGGCGCCGATTAAAAGATCGGCGATCGTCAATTACTCCTGAAATAATCTGTCAAAACATGTCAGCCGGCGACGACCGAGCGCCCTCTGTAGTGGTATTGTTTTGCAAACGCTCTGCTTCTCGTCAGCGGTTTAAGTGCGATATTAGGCCCACATGCTGGGCTTACGACTCGCTGCTTTTCACAGTACTGGTCCTCCTGGGACAACAGCAAGAGGTAGAAAGACACAGAGAACGATGATGCATTCAACGCTAAATTGCAGTGAATATAAAACATTCCCTGTTACGGTTTTTGTCACAGAGAATGTGCAGGAAGTTCCACAATGAAAAGAGAGCTTTTTTGCTTCCCCCGCCCCCCCTCCATCCCCATACCAACCTGGGATCAGTTAAAAACCATAAAATCATCCCTGAAGGGGAAACGGCTGGTTCGAGTGTACTCCTTGTCATGTGTGATTACCTTTCAGTTAGTACCAAGGACCGTGTGCCCCATACGTAGCATACATTTCTGTTCCCTTCCCGTCTCTGAAGATTGGACATTTTGCTTTCTTCCCAGAATTAAAAAGCAATATTTTGGCCTGGAGAACAAGTAGGAACTGTAGTTTTTGCACCAGAACTTTCAAGCGACCGAGGATTTGAAGCAGCTTGCATCATTGCTGGTCTGGACAGCCGCCCGGCCGTCGTCCGTGCATGTGCGTGTGCTCAGTGGCCATTGTGGCGACCGGAGTCTGAGTGTGCACAGGAGTGGCTACTTAGTGGTGCACTATTTGCTGTTCCGCTAGCTGGTGAGCCTGCAGCGGTCTACCTAGCTGCTTATTTGCTGGTCTGCTGTGTAAGTGCAGCGGTGGTGTGTGTTTGCATGTTGTTGGTGGTTTCCCAGCATGCAGTTTGTGGTTCCTGCTGAATGACCACTGTGTATGTGTTTATGTGTGTGTGTTTTTGTTCATGTTTAAACAGAAGTGACCAGCAGTGAAGTGTTACATGAAGGGCAACAGGGCTATTTGGCACAAAGAAGTGGAAATAAAGAATTTAGGTTGTTTCATACCTAGAAACCAAATCCAGAGTTCAATATGAGACTGATTGACCAAAAATGACCCTGACAGTACTTGTAGTGCCCCCACCTCATGACCCCTACTGATTCTATCCATTTTTCTGAAAAAGGCTTGAGTTTCCTTTAATACGATGGTGAGTCCGGTGCTACTTCAGAGATTCCTTTTAGATTTGAGTGTTTTTTCTCCAGGAAGGCTACTGATGGAGAGATCTTAGTCAGTCACTGGTTTAACATGTGGGAAAGTTCCTCCGAGATGACTGTAGCAGATGCTAGCCACACAGTAGTCCGCTGGGGACTCCCCTCCCACATTCGGGTTGTGGGAAGGAAGGAGAAGGAACCTTCTTGTTAGGTGATGTCAAAGAGACTTTTTCCACGGGGGTCAGAGTGACTCGTCTTGGGTTCGGAGGGCTCATTGTTGGGAGTATTATTATAGCCACTGTAAAGTTGTCATAATTTGGTTCCATGCTGACAAAAACCCAAATCAATGGAAGTTTTGAATCCAATCGTTCAAACTTTCTTGGACTTGGCTGGGAAGGTTGTGCCAATACACGCACACAGCAATCAAGACTGAGGAGGAGGTGAGAGCCAAGACTCTCAGTGATGCTAGCTCCCTGCTCTTTGTTGCCCTAATGGGCTTTGCCAAATTGCATGCTGACTGCTCTCTTTGTACTCCTCATCTGTCGTGACCTTTTTCATAAACTCGAGTATGTTTCAGTTGTGTGGCCTTGGACAGGTGTGCTTACCGAACCCCCCCAAAATCCACACGCACAATACAGGAAGTCATATATTAATGTCCCTCGTCGATGAGATCGGTGGTGGTTTGTCTGTTCGGAGGTGCCAAACGAGACATGCGAGCTTCCTGTCCTGGAGAGATAGAGTGAAAGCGATCGGCCCCGTCGGGAGTTTTCAGGATCAGTCACAGAGCCGTTCGCAATCAAAACTTCAATGTAACGGACATCCGATACTGCACATTTATTTTCCTTTATTCCTAATGAAAGCTAACTCAATCTTTGCTGCCTTTCTGTACAGAAGACTCACACCTGCCTATGAGGACATTCCTCAAATGACGGCCATGAGTCTCTCAAGGTTCAGGCTCTAAGAAAAAACAATGGAACCCCCAGGATGGCTCCAAGAACAACAAAATCTAATCTGATAGAAATTATGGAAATATATCAAGTGTGTTGGAGCGGCGTCGATGTCGAGCTGAAGTTTTACCACACGTCCTCTGATTGTGGGGTGTTGACACAGGGACACAGACCTTCTGTGTGAAACAATTGATGAATGAAAGTTGTTCGTCTGTCAACGCTCCGCTGCTGACGGGTCGGATCATTTAGCAGCGAGGACCGTCCGCTAAGGCAGCAGCGGCGGTCAGTCGCGAGTCCTCCTCAGACCTTTATTTTTCCGTACACATAAGTGTTATTATTGTGTTTACGTGTTGGTCAGTGAGGTAATGTGTATAAGCTCATTACCGGCCATCTCAGTTCGCCTTCAGGAGCATCGCGGCAAAGTATATCCACGCCAGCACCCCGGGATAAACGACACCCCCTCTCCCTTTTTGCGGTCCACCAGATAGTTTGTTCTGTTGCCAAGGAAGTCAACTGTAATTTGGTGAGTGGTGGCCAAGAGCTACGGCCTCGTCTGTGGTCTTTGTCGAGAAGGGGGGGAGGGGGAAAAAAGTGGTAGCTTGCTTTCCCTGACATAAAGAAAGCTTGTCTGACTGTCGAGCAAAGGAAAATTTGCAACTGTGAAGGAAAAGTATGGAAAGTGTAGGACGTTTGATGGCGCACCGCAAATGATATCGTTTCAAGATGTGGAAGCTGGTTTTTCTCCGGACAGGAAACTTCAGAATCGGCCACTTTATCATCCTGTGTTGTTATACAATCACTCAGTGCGGCGCTCTAATGCTGCGCGGAGTCGCCAACTGTTGTATATTTCCCTCTTTATAAGGGCCATTCATCCGCCGAGGCATCAGACAGCAGATCCGTGCCAGATCGGTAACCACTCGGGGGTAATATCAGAATCTATAATTAACTTGGTTCATGTGAAGACTAAACAACGCCGGCAATTATGTGGATCACAGTATCAGCGTCTTTCGGTGCTTCAGACAATGGAGTTCGAAAAGGTTTCCCTGAGGTCGTTCCTGGACTTCTGGTAGCACTTTCTGGAGGAATGCTGATCCCCCCCCCCCCCACCTCTGAAGGGCGACCATGTCCCCTCCAACCCAAAAACCGACTGCCAAACCAGCCTTTTTTGAAATCTCCTCTGTACTATTGGCCAAGTAATTGTGCTGCAACAAATTTGGCAGCACGAGACAAGACCGTTGCTTCACTAATGGTGCCCTCACTCCATCCTCCTTCACCCCCCCCTCTCCTGCAGCTCCACATCAGCATCTCTCCGGAGAGAGTCAAGCTCAACGTGGACTGCCAAGAGGTGGCAGAGAAGCCCATCAAGGAGGCCAACAACATCACGATGGACGGCTATGAAGTGCTTGGCAAGATGGTGAAGTCTGGAGGCGGAAAGAGGCAGTCGGCTACGGTACGTGAAAAAGAGCTCAAACTTGTTAAAGATGCAAAGGAATCGGAAAAACACGTTTGGACGAGCATCCTGCTCGTTTTCCGACGAATCAATATCCAAAAGCCTTTCTGCAGGGAGGCGCAATTAAATTCTAACTGCTCCCAGTGACTGCTGGAAGGATGAAAGCCCGCATCCTCCTTTCTCTCAAAGGGCCCCGTTGTTGTCTGTTTCCAACAATGCACATTTTCATCGGGAATTGGAGCCGTTTGTAACACCCTTCTCTGATATTTTCCCCTCTCTCCTCCTCTGTCGTGTAGTTCCAGCTCCAGATGTTCGACATTGTCTGCAGCTTGAGCTGGATCAGCCGAGACAGATGCTGCGACCTGCCCGCCACGGTGAGAACAAGTGTCATTGTGGACTCAGTTCAGTTCTTTCACAAGCTGAGGAGCAAAAAGCCAGTCATCACAACCCCACTTCCACCACATTCACCCACACAATCATTCACGCACGGATGGCTGCCAAGCAAAATCCTCCCAAAACTCATTTGGGAGCAACTTGGAGTTCAAAGTCTTTCACAAGGACATTTTGAACCTCAAAACAGGGACTGAAGTTCCAACCACTGGATGGGAAGACCAATCAATTCCAAGCTCATCTCAGGCTGCACCAGTGGTGTCCAATTTGACTGCTACTATGTAAAGCAGATAATAAATGACAGTCTGTGTCATCGTACTTAAAAAATGTTTTTCTATTTAAAGCCTGTGAGTTTTCTTTGAGACATTCATTGGAGTGAACGTATCAGAAATTAAAAAAAAAAAAAAAGCTCCGTCACGGACTCTGCAAGTCAGTGAGTATTAGTCCAATTTATGTTCATGTGTGTAGATTGTTATTGCCTTCATCCCTCTTGAGGAGGCTGAGTTGAAAACATGTGAACACCCTGGACACAGACTCTACAAATGTATGCTGCTATGTTGTAATCAGGCAAGATGCAAAGCTGATAGCCAGGCTGCAGTTTGAGGAGTAAGTTGCCTCAGCTGGACTGAATAGAACCTTGTATCCTGTGTAATTGTGCTAATCGGACTGTTGCCAGCGCGGAGCCCCCCTCCCAAAATTACATGCAAACAAGAAACAAGTGCTGCTCCACATCAAGGAGCAGGCAACACATCCCATTTGTTTGGTATTCCGTTCGGTAAATACCGGATGCAGGCACATTTGGCCAATTATAGGTAATTCCTCTTTGAGTTGCTTCAGATATTAATACATCATGTTGATAATTTCGGTGTTATGTAATCCATTATGCCGGCGGCCCAGGTCCAAATACGAGGACTTACAGCTGTCACAAAGGATTTGTTTCTAAAGCCTTGTTTTTGTCACCGTTGGTTGGAGTCACAGCTCGGCTCAGCCATTGTTCTGTTGAGCGGTTTGTGAGCATTGCATCATGAAAAGATGGAGGATTTGGGGTTTTTGAATATGCAGTGTTTCACCAGTACACGGTGTTCTCATCCTACTCTGAAATGCATACCGACAATCATTTCTTATTTTTGTTCCTCTCAGAGAGACGAGGCCAAGTGTCCCTCCCTTCCCCACTCTTGCACATGCACGCAGGACAGCATTGGCCCCCAGGGGCCACCTGGACATCAGGTAAAGACAGTCTCCGCCGCTCAATTCGTCTGCCTTCACCTCCCTCTTCTTCTTCTCGTATCCCTGATAAAACACTTTCTCACTCTAGTCAGATGCTTCCAAGATGATGATGATAAAGCCATACTGGTCTCTTCCAGTGACTCTGCTGTGCAGCCAGCAGGCTCGGGATGTCTCTTACATAAGCTGCGCTTTTAATTATTTCTCCCCTCGCTGGGAGGATGAGTCCAGTGGCATGCAGAGAGACGTGGGCTTCGGGGGAGAAGTGTCAAAAGATAAATGCCTATGGGAAAAAAAAACAAGAGTAAAAGCCTGCTGCAGAAGTCTGGAATATGAGTGCTTGGTTAAACTCACTAAGCCCCGGCATGGGTTTCTTTCTCTTTTTTTTTTCAAATGGCTTTTGGGGTTTTAGGGCTTCTGGAATCAGCCCCTGCTGGTTCACTCACTCTGTTTCCTTTCCCTCCCCTTTTTTTTCAGGGAAGCCCAGGTACTAAAGGACCCCGAGGAGATAGAGGAGAGACCGGTCCAGCTGTAAGTTGTACTTTCCATCACTTTTCAAGCGTGCTAGAGATCATTATCAGTGTTCTCTGGCTTCTTTTTTTTTCTCATAAACAATTTCCAAATATGTATGACTGGACGTCACTGACATGATTAAGATTATTAATGCTAAGCCAGCTCCTCAGTGTCCTGGTGTTTTTGCAGCTGATTGGTTCCACAAGCAAATTGCGCACATCTGAATACAGTTATCGACAGTGTATTTTCACAGAGGTGCACCGTTTACTGTCTTGATGCGTGTGTGTCTGATGAAGATTGTTTTAATCACCATGCTCATGTCATGTCCTCCTCTACGTTTGCCTCAGGGTTCAATGGGTCAGCGTGGCGAGCCCGGACTTCCAGGATCCATGGGACCACCAGGTCCTCAGGGCCCCAACGGACTGTCTCTACCTGGAGAGCCCGTGAGTGAATCCAGCCCTCGAAAGGAAAAACTGCCAGCTCAGCAGGAATACACGCGGCACGCGCTGCCACCGTCACAAAGTCTGAAATTGGAGGGTGTAGAGGAGCTGCCATAATCTCTGTTGCAGATCCACCAGTATGCTGGAATTTATAACTGGTGTCAAAACCTATTATCCTCCCTCGTACTTCCACGCGGCCGGCCAGAGTTCTTCATTATTTCCCTACCTGCAGATGTTCTTGTCAAAACGTGTTATCAATCACAATCATGAACCGAAAGGACAGAACGGAGGACCGAGAAAAGCTGACGTCTCACTCTCTCTCTCCCTCCTCCATCTTTTCAGGGGCGCCAAGGACCAAAGGGAGATGCTGGAGACCCGGGCCTGGCTGGGCTGCAAGTAAGCCCCCCTTCCTCCCACTTCTCCTCCTCCTCTCGTTTTGCGGTTTATGAGCAGGAAACAGGAGACTACCCATAGAGAGCTGCGAGGTTGCTACTGGAGCCTGGATTGAGTCCACGCAGCCGGGTTGAAACCACACTCAGAGTGGGAGGTTTACCGTGCCATCCTCGGGGAGTCGCACACTCTCAAATCAGCCTGTTGATTGACAACCAGGAGAAGGCAGCGATGCAGTTAAATGATCCTGAAGCATGGACTCGTGTTACCGAGGGGGGGAGGTGGGGAATGGAACATGTTCCCCTCTCGCCTCGTAATCGGAGATGATCTTGACTTCGCGCGGCCTCGGAGCGCGTCGGCAACTTTTGAGCATCTCTCCGATTTTTCTTCAGTCAAAGTCGTTCTGGCAACGTCACGGAAGCAAATGAATGTCAAGTAAAATCAGATTTACCATTACTGGGACTGAGCGCTCCAAGATCCTCAAGGTCCCGTGGATTATTGACATCAGTGTCAGAAGCAAGTTTAGGCGGGTTGATGTGAACCTGTTGTAAATCATGTGGAAACCTTTTGTTAGGAGTGGACTGGTATCACACAGCCGTCCCTTCATCCATCCAGCTGACTCATCCAGCCAACTCCCACCGTCCAAGCAAAGACAACATCTCTGCTGGTTATTCTGGCTTCCGAATAAGAAACTGCAGACACGGGACAAAGTCCCATTTCTACTATTCACAGTTTATTGGCAGCATTGTTTTGCTCGCTTCACATAATACATCCTATTGTAATAGTTCTGTCCGTGCACATTCTGAGAAGACATCAGAAATATTTTCCATTTTTTTTGACAAGCAAACTGATATGTTATCTTTGACTGGATATTTTGGAGACTGCAGGTTTTTTTATGTGAAATCAAGGTCAAAAGAGGCTTTAGGGAGCGACATAAATACCCTGTTCTTCATCATTAGCGTTTGATTAAGTGTGTCTGCTTTTTTTCCCAGGGTTCTCCAGGGCCACGCGGTCCTCTGGGCCCCGTTGGACCAAGCGGAGCACGGGTAAGTTCGACCTCCAGTCCCACACCGTGTGCACACTGCGCTCAAAAGCTTGTAAAAGGATCCGACACTTCATTAGGTACGCGTTTTATGTGCGATAAGTGAACGGGAGTGCTGCGGTGTTGACGCTGCTGTTGTGCTGCCTGTTGATGCTCACGCCAGACGCAACAACCGAGCCACTGCAGCGCAACTCAGTCAAGGCAATGAGAGGCCATGACACTGATGTATTGCATGAATCGGGTCCCCAGTGTGTTGTAACGCCTGTGTGATTGTATGTTGTTTCTACTTAGGGGCCACCAGGAAAGGAGGGACCATCTGGACCCAGAGGCCCACCGGGGCCAATGGTGAGTGTTGGTGTTGTGAAGAAAGGAGCCAAACAAATACTCCTCGGAGTGTGCTTCGCTTCCTGATATATCTGCAACAATTACTCCTCTGGCTCCACAGTTGCACTCTACTGGAACAGCGCATAAAAAAAGTAGACTGTAGTCCCCCGGCCCCCCGTCCACCGTTTGCTGGGACGGCACTCGCTTCCCATTTCTCTTTTTCTGTGGTTTGTGGAGGTCTGAATCTACTTAAGTCAGCCGCGGTGCCAAGAGGCAGCGTGCCAGGGTAGAACTCACATGCACCATACCATCCCGAGTGCTCCAAGAACCATTAGCTGTGGTGGCTGGTGTGTGTGTGTGTGTGTGCGTGCGGGTGTTTGCATCCTGTCTCTGCTGCTGTTGTGCATGTGTACGTGTGTTTCCATCTTCTCTTTAGTGTTCTTGGCAGCCTGCCCCCCCCCACCCCCACCCATCCACCCACTCCCCCACCCTCCCACCTAGCCACTGCATATATCAAAGCAAAAAGGTCCCAAATCTGAAGCTTTGTTATGCAACCAGCAACAGGGAGCAGGAGCGAAAGGAATACAGTGACAGCGCAGTGATTCACCAAAACAGTCAATTCATTCTGTTGATTTGTCTTTTTTCCAGGGAAGCCCTGGAAATCCAGGTGTGCCAGGAATCACTGGGAAACCAGGGAAATCGGGTGAACCAGGAAGCCCAGTATGTATACGATAGTGACGCACAAATAAAAGAAACATTGGAAGTGTGAAGTTCTGTGGTTCTAACCTTCATGGCATCATCAACAGGGACCTGTGGGCCTGAAGGGAGAGAAAGGAGAAAGGGTACGTATGACGTTTTCCATCACTGGTGGGACTCGATTAAGAGAACTAT
>JAUESE010000057.1:4044721-4058967 GCA_032274725.1 Malacoctenus triangulatus | reverse complement strand
CTCTCTCTCTCTCTCTCTCTCTCTCTCTCTCTCTCTCTCTCTCTCTCTCTCTCTCTCTCTCTCTCTCTCTGTATTTGTACAGTGGGAGCTCTCGCAGTGAGTGGGATCAGATAGCTTACTGTTTCATGTCAACCGCTGTGATCCCTGTATCAGTTTGCACTGTGCTGCTGGTAATGTCTAACAGGCAGGCAAATATGCACAGGGTTTAGCATGCTGATAAGAGGGAGGGGTGTGGGGTGGGGGGGGGGAGTATTTTGACACATTACAGCGTAGGATTATAACGCACTCTCCAAAACTAAAAAAGGATATTTAGGAGGTTGTGCAAACAGACCAGAGCCACCAGCAGCGCCTCTAATCTGGAATGGAGATCCCTGTTTCTGTGTCTTCCGACGCTCTCTGCAGGGTACGAGCTACTTTTCCCGCGCTTTAAGTGGATCTCATGACCGGCACGGAGCACACATTATAATGTGCCCCCCCCCCTTCCCCTCTGCAGAATTAATTTCCCTTGTCACAAGCTGAAAAGCGGCTTAATTCCATAAACAACGCGGGCGCGCAGATACACATCACATTAGCGAGGATCCAGCTCACGGGAGAACACGTGTGTTTGTGTATTCCTCCGCCGCCGTCGACGAGCCAGCTGGTGTGCTTCCTGCCGTGTTCTGCGTCGCTCGGATTGCGTCGGGGGCCGCCGCCTGTTCAGGAGCCGCATATGTGCACGGTTCCGCTGCGGCAGGCCGAGCTAATTCATCGTGGGCTCGCTTTGTTTTAATTTTCCTCGGTAAACAGCGACAGATAACCCCTTAATCCGTCTCCCTCCCCAGTACCAGATGCAGGGTCAAACAAGGTGGGGAGGAGGGGGAGGGGAGGGGGATTTTCTGCAAGAAGGCCTGTGAAATGAGAGTGAGTCACATGCTAATTACTGAAAGTTAATTGGTGCTTGGAAAGAGGCGACAACAAATTCTAATAAAGCAGGTTTGCGTTCGCTTAATGTGAACTATGAAGATTAAACTTCTTGTTTTTCCTTGTTTTGTTGCCTTGTCGGGATGTTAATAGAGATAAGTACCACACACTCTAGGTGTTTCACTCTGGCCCCCTCGTCTCACAGCAATCATCTGCTAATAAAGTGACTCCAAGATTTCGTAATGAGGAGTGAGAGTCGGCTCGCTAATTGGAAGTTGTCAGCCAAATTGAATTTTTTAAATACTTTTTTTTTTTTTTTTTGCACGCGAAGATTTAAAAAAGAGGACACGTCGTTCACGTCTTCAGTCTCGTACACACCAACATTCACGAGCACGCCCACTCAGAGTCGCCGTAATTGGATAATCACTCGGCTGGACGGTTAAGCGAATGGTCATTTCCTGAATTTTGGCGCTGATTTGATTAACATTACTGCCAATCACTTTCCCCATTTTTTTTCAGTTAATTTAATCCTGAATTATGGACTGGAGACCGTCGTGGTAATATTCAAACGGGTACTTGCGAGAGCGTATGTGCGTAATCACCCTGATTTGCCCCTTTTCCGTGCTGACTGGCCTTCTTCCTTCTTCCCTTCTCGTTTTGATGGACATTCCTTTTAATACACACGGCGTTGGACTGAATTCCAGCTTGGACCATAAAGTAATATTGAATTTTTGTACACGGGCATCATTTTGGTTTGGGCGTCTTCTTTTTAATTGCAGAAATACTGCACCATTGTGGCAATAATGTGCACTAATCCTCATTCTCTCTCTCTCATTCTCTTTCTAATGCTCCTCATTTCCCTTTTCTCATTTCATCCTTTGCCATGTGAAACTATTTGTCTCTCTCCTCTCCCAAGAACACGCCAACACCCTCCCGATGGCATTTTTGTCACCATTACGGGCGTCCTTCACCGTGGTTCGCGTCTGATTAGTGAGGAGTAATTGGTGAGACCGTGTCATTGTGGATGCTCGCTTTGTCCTCCAAAACTTGTGGATGGCAGCGTGACTTCTAGGAGGACCGTGTAGGTCATGTTTGACATGACAGTTTGACCTCAGAGGTCTTTTGTTGGTCGACTATCTGGGACCTTCTTTTTAGTTATCTGTCGTGTCTTGTGATACCACTTTGTTGCCACCAGATGGTGTCGTGAGTCAATATCCAGCCTCTCGTGTCCTCAATCCCTCCAGAACAGTGGGTGTCAGAACATATTGACGGACTCTTTATAAAACAACAATAGTTAAAGCTCTTTGACTGCTTCTGGCTTAAAAAAACAAACTCCCCAAACTTCAGCTAAGCCACTGGATGCTATAGTGATGCATTGCTGCCACCCGATGGATAGAGGTGGTAAGACGAAATCGTTAGAAATTGTGACTTTCAAAAGAAAATTTGACAAAAAGAATCAATTAAAAAATCATTTCAACAAAAAAAGAAGCGGAGATTATCCTTCACACTGCAAACTCTTTGATCTTCTGTTTGATGTGTGACTGTAACTACCTCTGTGCATCAGTGACAAGCTTTCAAGGCCATGCACGTTTGCATAAAGTGTTTGATTACCTGTCATCTTCTGCACAAAGGTAAACAACTGCTGTGGCCTCAGCAGTAAAACGTCCGTCCAATGAGAAACTCCTCCTGGACGCGCTGATTGTTTGTCACGTTTTTTTGATGAGGAAGAGCGGCCACGTCGCTGATTTACACCTCTGATGTCTCCTGGCCGTAAACACGCGCCCCTCCGCCACAGTGTTTTAAAGAGCTAATGATTTAGATGAATCAGAGGCAAACTGCTGAAGGTCTCCTTTCTGCTGGGCCACTGCCACAAAGTGGCCTGCTGACTCAGGCCTCTGAATAGGCAAACACATCATTTACCGAGACTGCGCGAGACGCAGGCCCCGTCTGATGGATGACTCGCTCAGACCGGGCACACTGGTGTGAGATGCCGCAATGGTTGTTTGATCTTTAATTTTCTTTGTGTTTATTTGGAGGAATCTTTAACACGAAAAAATGGCACGATAGCAGTGACAGCTAACAGTGGCAGAAAGAAACTTCAGTTTACAAGATCAAAATTATTGGTCGGGGAAAAAATCCGATGAACTGGGCACCTTTTTATGAGTCAGAAGCAACATTTTTCAGTTAAAACAGAAAGATGGCCAAATAAATAATGGTTATATGTGTTATTTTGAAGTTTATTTATTATATATAATGAATTAAACAAAATTGACACAAATCAAATTGCATGGTGCTTGTTTCTTGAGAAAAACCAAAGGACATTCTGTTAATTCTGCTTAATGTGTCAAAGATGTTCTTATATTTCAGAATACAACAAGGTCAGCTGCCGTTCTTCTGAAGTGAGAAAAATAATCAGATGGTCGACACAATCTGAAGACACAGACAGAAAAAAACAACAAAAAAAACTGCACTTGTGGTGATCACACGTCATTAATTTACAGAGAGAAGCGAGACTGAGAGGCAGAATCAACATGACAACAGTTTGATCAAGTTGCACCTCAGCACTTTTGGATCAGACTCAGTGTGCACATCTTCCACCCATGCATCCGTTTGTAAATTTCTGGTCCTCAGTTGCGTGGCGAGATCACATTTTTTTGTCGGAACAACAGAAAGAGCCAGACCTGACCAGCAGGTGGCAGCAGCAACAGTAGACCAGAGAAGTGGAAGCTAGCTGGCAAAGTTTGGAAATTGTCGATGTTTTTGGAACATTATCAAGGGGGGGGGTAGCCTTGCAGACTTGAAGTCATTTGAGCATTGAGCTATTTGGTCCCCCTGAGCCATAATGAGTGTGACACGACTGGCTTCGAAGTTATAATCCACCACTGGGTTTCCCCTCTGTTAAAATCAGATGTGTAGATCTGTGTGTGTGTACGTGTGCGTGCATGTGTGTTGGACCGCTTTATTATGCACTTGCAGTGGGAGGGAAGGAGAGGGGGGGGCCTTTCAGTCACACATTTGTCTTAGTTGGGTGTGCTATTACCTTCGGGAAAATCCATCACACCACTTAATTCAGCCGAGTAATCACCTGCTCACAGTCATTCCTCGTGCTTCCCTCAACTGCAAACAGAACGACTCGGCGTATTCAGCACATTGCTTTTTTTCTCGGGGCCTAACCAGGCGCCATTCATCACGCCCTGTGTTGACCCAGTCAATGCGCAGGTGGCTGGGGATATGAACGAGCGAGCAACATGAAAAAAAGAAAATCACAACAGGAAAAAAACGAATACAAGTGGGCTGTGTTGGTCTTTTTTAGTCCACCTTTTCACGTAGCCCAAGGATGTGTGAACGTGACAGACCCCCCCCTCCAGACACCAGCCCTCTTTATGTTTTAAACCTGTGGTTAACGATCCACGTGCCTCGTTGCCGCTTTATTCCCCGGCGCCGCCGCGGCTGCCGGCGATGTGTATCGATGCGCCGCCCTCTAATGTAGACATATTAGCCGGGGTTGCGAGGTTTGTCTGCGCGAGGGATCCTTGTGAATACTGTGGGCAATATCACCTTGAACAACCACAGCAGTGTGCAGCGGTGGGTTTGTCGGTTACATAACGGCCACACACACACACGCACGCACGCATGCGCGCGCGCGCACACACGCTCCAAACAAAACACAGCAAATGAGATCAGAGAAAGCAGATAGACTAGGAGAGCCATTATTCCAGCTGCAAGCGGGGCCAGATATGCCAGGAATACGGACGCAATATCAAATTAACTCCAGATTTGATTTGTCTGATAGACTTTGATATTTCCTCTTGGATACGTTTAATGTCACAGTAGTTCAGCGGTTTCGACATTGTGCAGGTGACGCGCGGCTCACCGCTGAGGCAGCGCGGTGTGTCGGAGTAATGCGTTTACAGTTAGCTCGGTTAATTTCCAATGCTGCAAGGAAGAAAAAAAAAAGATAGAGGTTTTCAATTGGATTACGCATGAAATTGCATTTCCTCTTCTTTTTTTTTTTTTGGTGCCGTCTGGTAGGGAAAACATTTAGGAGTTGAGATAAAGAGGAGATACATTCAGCAGGGGTTTGGGGGGTTGAGGGAGGAGACTATAGGCTGCATTTGTAACCTACGCTGAAAGGTGAGTCCAGGTGAAGCTGACTTAAGTGGGTGCCGCTGTGATTTTTACATGTCAGAGCCGGTTTACCAGAGCGCTGTGCAGCCTCGTGAACAAGCGCCGAATAATTTCCTGCGCGGCAGCTCTGCGAGGAGCTCCTGTCAGCTCCGACGGAATAAAGCAAGTGACATTGCTCAGGTACCTCAACTCCGGGGTCAGAAAAAGACAAGATAGAGGAGGGGAAAATAAACCCAAAACAAAAACAAAGGCAGAGACATGGATGTTTTCCAAGCAGGGAGGGTCCGAGGAGGGAGTTCTTCAGGCTGTCTGTTGCACTGGCTGTGGCTGGCTGTTTTAGCCTCAGCAGCAGTAGTGTGTTTTAAAGGAAGCCCCCCGTGAGCTGTGCATCCAGTCGAGTGTTTCAGGTGAAGTTTGAAGTTTCAGGGTTCTGCAGAGATTCACGTGTCTTTATTATGATGACCACAAGGCTCTAAGAATGGTAAATCAGGAAAAAACAAGGTGGAGGTCTGTAGCACAGAAGAAGAGAGCTTTCGGACCCCCAAAGAAGAACGCAGGTTTCCCAAAAGAGTTTTTTTTGTTTCTTTTTCCAAGAGAAAAAAGCTGGGAAATCGCTGTCTTCACGGCTGAACGAACACCCAAATATTTCAACGTTGCACCGTCCTTCCGGCGTAATTCCCTCGCAGTGCGTGACCTTTTCACGAAGTTCTTCGCGTGCATCAATAAACACAACCGGCCGCAGCGCGTCGGTCCGACACAACGCGGCACGGGGGGGGCGAGTCGTGTCCCCTCCGCGCGCCGTTTAGCCGGAGTCGTTGGAGAGCAGCGATAAGACCTGCCGCGGACCGGCCAGAAGGAATAGTTAGCAGTAGCTGCAACCTCATTACAAGGACAAGCCGCGTGCAGCAGGAGGCTGATATCTCTGGCACAGCCCCACTCTGCCGTCTCCAATTTGAATAGAGAAGGGACTAATGCTTAATGCCTCTCCCCGCGTGGATATTCGCTTGTGTGGGACAGCGACCCGTGAAATGAATATTTTTGTGAGATGAGATTTGTTACACACAAAGAAGAAGGGCCGGCTTTTCTCCAGCCGACCGAGAAGGAGCCGACACAGGAGAGTAGAGGTATTGTACGTTCTGCATGTGAAGTGCTCGCAGAACGAAAGTACCTGATGAAAAAAAAAAGGTTGGAAAGGGGGGAAAAAAAAGGGAACGATAAGGAAAGTATAAAGGGAAGAAGGAGAAGTTAAAGGGAGAAAATTGCAAGGGGCAAAAAAACCCGAGTGGCCACGACAAGCAAGAAGATAATAACAGTACGTGGAGTCAGGCATTGATTGGGAGTATTGTCACGCAGGGATCATGGATTCCTTCCTTCCTGGTATGAATGGACAACATCATGAGAAGGTTTCAAGCACAATGAAGAGTTTTGTAGAGAAATGTGGCGTCTTGTTGAGCAGTTCAATACCAAAAAACTCCCAAAACACTGTGGCAAAAAGACAACAAACCCCACAACAAAATCAGACGAGGGTGAAGTTGAAGGTAGCGCTCAAAAAAAGATGACATCTTGAAAACGATCTCGCACCACAAAATGGGTTCGAGCCTGACATATCCAAACACCCGTCTGCTCCCCTGACAGCTGAGGCGTTGGTCCGGCCCGGTGATGTACACCGTCGCACGCCAGGCCAACAGGTCGTCGCAGCCGGCAACAGAACCTCAGATCTTTATGCAACGAGAACAACAATCGAGGAGGATTTTCACGTAACATGGATGCTCTTGCTCATTATTATCTGAAAAAGGAATCGCCACTGTTTGGTGTTGGGTTTAGTGTACCAAAATTGTTCATCACAGAGTTGACTTACCTCAACCATATCAAAAACGCCCCCCTCTCATTCTTAATCTAACCTAAGGTGTTGCGAGCCCGTCGCGAGCCTACCAAATATGCTATGCATGCGTCGCGCTATGAGATGGAAGATTGAGGCTGATCCTGGGCAAAAATTGGAAACTATGAATCCATCACATCCCATCAAAGCTATCTGCCATGAGATTCGGGTGCCAGCCTCAATCTCACCCCCAGACAGCCCATTCCCACCCTCACACCGGCCCCCCTGTCCTATTTAATTCCCCTCACTTGATTGGTACAAGAACAAAATCGGCATTATGCATGTCCCCACCTCCCCAGTGAAGGTGAGGAATGAATTCCCCCCCCCTCCCCCCCCCACCAATGGCTCCATAAATCGCCCGCTCCACCTGGCGGATGCGTGGCCGTCGGGCGGCTCTCTTGGCCGGCGCTATAGATCTGGATTGACAGCTGCTCCGTCGTGTCTGCCACTGTTAATCATTGAAGGATTTGGGCTGCCGGCACGCGCCTCTGCCAAGCGACCTTGAGCCCTGCCGGGGCCGAAGGACTCCCAACTAAAAGCCTTGTTTCCCCCCCCTCTGTTCCAGCGAACAAGGGGGGGGGGGGTGACGACGAAAGGGTGGCCCGGCCGTGCCGGAGAGTGACGGACGGCTCAACGTGCGGCATTTGGAATTCTCCATGCTCCGACTGCGCTCTCACACGTGTGCGCGTATGGTTCCGACTCCCTCGTGCATCGTTTGCTCAGTTATGTAACTCGAGTGTAGCTCACTTAAACTCCCCCCCCTAAAAAAAACAAGCGCGTGGAACCAAAGTCCCGTGACACACATTATTATCGACGGCGACAGCACAAGAAAGAAGGGTCGAAAAAACAAGAAGTGTGACAGCGGCTGTCAGCGAGGATGATGGCATCACAAGGAGGAAGAAAGCTTTTTGGGAAGCAGCTCTTAATGTGATGTCAGTTTAATAGTTTACCCACAGCGACACCGAGGAAGAAGGAGAAGGATGGTGAGCGTGCAATAGTCGAGCGGGGACAGGAGCGGAGAAAATATTAGCTGTCACGCAAGAGAGAAATGACACAGAGATAGTGGAGGACTCTGCTTGGTGACGTGAGGAGGAGAAAAAAAAAAACAGCCTCTCTCTATCTCTCGCTCTGTTCCTCTCCTCTGTCCGTCCCCCCATTCTCTCCATAACGCTCCCATCTGTTCGGGTAAACGCTCCACAAGGATCCAGACTCCAGTTTCCCGGTTTTTGCTCCCTCCGTGCAGTATATGCCCGTTTTGCCTGCTTCTCTCTCTCTCTCTCTCTCTCTCTCTCTCTCTCTCTCTCCTTCCATTCTCTCCCCCTTCTCTCTTCCTCTTCTGCTGCGCGCTTCTCTCGCTCTGCTGCAGTGGATGGGTCCTCACGGTGCGCTTGCAACTCGCCTCAGTGGAGGGGATCTCAGCATCTCGCTGTCATTTTTCCCACCGTCCTCTGCCCTTTTTTTAGCCCCCCCCGCCCCCACCCCCTCGCTCCCCCTTTGGCCGTTCCCCCCTACCTGCCGTCAGAGGGGGATGGATAGACGTGAGGGAAAAGTCGTAGGCTAGATGAGAGAGCAGAAGGGAGACGCTCAGGAAGTCTTTTAATCCGACACCTTTTGCACACGTATGGTGAACCTCTGCTGTCTCCGGATGACAGAGACGCTGGTGCTCTTAAATGCCTCCTGCTTTTAGACTCTGTGCAGGGTAAGTTCTCCTTCCTTGGCATGATGTCTTGTCCTCGTGTGGTGTCGGAGCAGCGTGTGATGCCCGTCCCTCCCTGAAGAGGGGAGGGGGGGGGGGGGGTTGACGTCTTCTGATATTTCAGCAGAAGTTGTGCACAAACAAGTGCAACATCAGGTTTCGGCTGGCGTGGGGCATGCAACCGTACGTGTGGTGCAGTGCTGTGCTGCTTTGCCACACACCACTTTGAGCTTCTGGAGGAAGAGCTCGGCCGTGCATCCTGTTGTACTGCAGCAACTTGAGATTGTTTGTCCTTATTGCTTACGAGCACAGCTGTGTCCCCCCCCCCCTCGTATTGTAACATGGTTTGCATGGTCCTCACACAGCCACCATGCAGAATCGGGTGTCAGGGAGTGGTTGGACGTCTGGTAATTTGTGTTCCCTGTGTGTGTGTTTTTTTTTAGGAGGGGGTGAGAGGCGATTAAAAAAGTGCAGGCTTATTTTTTCTTTTTTCTATTTCGAGGGAAACCCTGCACTGACACTGTGTACATGTAGTAATGCAGCAGGAGTGAAAACAGCGCGAGTGGGTGACAGCACTACGGAGGGAGGACACCACAGCGGCGCTGCGAGTGTGTATGTGTGTCAGTGCGTACATGCAGGTGTGTGGGCGGCTGTATGCGTCTAATGTAAAGACTCTCACGGAGAGGGGGGGGGGGAGCTCTGCGTAGGCAGCCCGTGTGCTGGTTTGTGAATGAAGCGCTTTTTATCACCGTGCCGGAGGAGAAAGATCGTGCGTGTGCATGCATGTTTGCGCAACCGTGCGTGTGTGTGTGTGCGTGTTTCCCTTTCGGCTGTCGCTCACCCACCGACTCCGTTTGTGAGCTCACACGTCAGCAGCGCGCGCTCTCTTTTGGGAAACACTCGGCTACAGTGCACGGTGCCATCACCTCTTTGTCAGGTATTGGGTGGCGTTCGGCTGTGGGTGGTGACTTCGCTGACGATTTACAACCTGGGTTCCCAGGTTCTCCTCCAACTGCCCCTCCACCCCCCCCTTCCATCCTCCCCCCCCCCCTCTTCCTCGGTGTAAATCAGCCTCCTTGGTGGAGCCCTGAGCCACTGCAGCCAGTTCAAAGTAAGATGCTCTGGATGTTCACGGTCGGTGCTGCACTGCAGACAGACTCTCTCCCCCCACCAAAAAAGTAGGAAACAGACAGCGTTGCTCAGCCACAGGCAGCGCAGGCTTGCTCAGAGCAGCTCTTTACCTATCCGCTCATGATATTTGAACAGGTGCTGGTAATCCAAAGTAACTCCCAGCAGGCTGCGAGGGGTGTTTATGCAGGTGGGCCACTCCTCTGGGAATCCTCACCCACGGGTGATGTACTTTTTTGCCACGCATGAACAGCCGTGTCATTAATGCCAGCACGAGGACCAATCAGGGCGCTGAAGGTATTAAGTGGATCACTGACCGCTGTCATCTCGGCAGCAGACATGATTTGCATGTACCAGGAGTCCTGCTCACTAATTAGTGAGCCTTGATTTGCGATGGGCCTTTCATCCACATGCATCATGAATTGTGCATCTCACCATGTAAAATACTGCAGCCTGTGTGTGTGTGTGTGTGTGTGTGCGTGTGTGTGTGTGTGTGTGTGTGTGTGTGTGTGTGTGTGTGTGTGTGTGTGTCAGACGCTGTGCTTGGTGTCACACTGGCTGCAATCATCTGACCTGCTCAAGTGTCATTGAGCCAACACACTGAATAACTCCCCCCACCCACCCACCCTCTACACCCTCCACACCCACCACCTCAAGGACTCTAAATCACTCGCTGAAAGTATCCCCACCAAAATCACCCGCTTGCCCTGCTCAGTTTGAAAACGTCAAATAAACAACAACACACAAACAGGAGCCGAGATCCGCGGCGGCAAAGCTGCGGGGACACGCGGTGAGTTCCAGTCCAAGCTCCGCACTCAGGAGGCACAACCTGAAAATTAAATCCTCGCCCGCACTGATGGAGCATGTCGAAGGCTCTACGTATGCTGGGCTCCAACTTTTTGCACCACCAGATTCCGGAGTTCCAAGCAAAACTCAGTTTTTCTTTCCAGCATAACGTGTTCGATTCTAGTATGAAATTATCTCCAGTGTTTGGACTTGATTGAGAACAGTTTGATCAAATTAATTAGGAGCTTTGTAATGAATTAATCTGAATGATCACAATTTAATGTGACTAGCTGAAACAGGAAGCAACGATTTTGATCTCAGACTAAACAGAGAGACATATTAATATGAATTCATTGGTTGTAGTAAACTCACAGTGTCGAGAAAAACTGTTCCCAGCCAAAATGGTAAACAAGACATTCATGGCGCGCCGCTGCGCGTTTAGCATTGAAGTTGTACTGAAAGAAAAACATGCTGTTTTTACAGCGGGTGGAAGTTTTTCTGAGCGTTTCACTGACATGCAGCTTCGCTCGAGTGTATTTTCCTTTTCATGTGACATGGGACATAATTTCAAGTTGCGGCTCATGAGTTCCTTGGTTACTGGGAAGATGGGAATGTTTCAGTGTGTGTAGCTGACAGGTCAGGTGAGGGGGAGAGAGGTGAAGGTCACCCAGTTTGAGTAAGAATGAGGAAATATGAAGGAACAAAGGAACTGATCTAAAGTGGAAAACAAATTGTGTCTGAGGACTAATTCAAAGTCACTTATTGACCTCATGTGAAACTGTACTTCCAAAAAAACCCAAAAAAACAGGCAAGTACCACACAAAAAAAGGCTCCACCCATGTCTGAACGAGAACTGTCTCCCACCGTGTGGCCCAGAAATGAATTTGTGACTCTTCTTCAAAGTGACACCAACACATTTCAATTCCTTGTGAGCAGATTTCCACAGATTCCCAAGTGCATCAAGGAAATTATAGCCCTTCCAGTCTCGTACTTTCACATCATTACTCTACGGTTTGAAAGTTAAAAACAACAACCTCACAGCAATAAGTGTCAAATCGCCTTCTGTGGAGAGCAACTCGATTACAGTGTAGGATTATTTTGAGGCCATTAAACTTGGTCACCGGGTTTTATGGTCTCCAGTAGACAAACTGATAAAGCAGCATCGTGCGCCTTGAGCCGCAATCATCCTACATAAAGCTTCAGGAAGCACAAATTAGGCTGCGATTATCATGCGTGCCATAAAACATTTGAGCTTCTTGGAGGACATCATCTGCACTTTCACACTGCCCGCGTTTCACAGTGAAACACGCTGCCGATTTTCTTTAAAGTGCCTCTCTGATTGGCGGGTCCATTTAAATGGAATAGAACGAGCAATGCTACCCGAGATTTATCACAACACCCGTCAAGCTCCTCAACTCCTGGAATTGTCCGTAGACGTGCTGCACATGCAAAGGAACCCGATTTACATCCACACGTTGTTCCCATTTGTTTCATGCGTGTGATGCAGCACTTTATGTAGATCATTAAAACGACGCTTGTGCATTAGTCCCCACTCAGATCCGGCGCCTGCCAAACAGGCCCGTAACCTGGTGACTCCATCGTCTTTGCTTGATATTAGGCTGCAGCTCATTTGCCCCACTTAGAGCTGATTAAAGAAAACCGAGCAGCAGACTTGAGGAATGTCGTTATACGGTAAATATTAACCCGGCTGACAGTGACAGAGTGTACAGTGGACGGTCTCGTCAGACACCTGTTCTACACCTGTTCCGTTGGGATTCTCCTGCTTAGCGGTGTTACGAGGGAAGACAAAACAGGAAGGCTCCAGCTGCTGGAAATATTGAGATCACATCTGTCAAATAAATCAAATAACTCCATGGATATATCGCACGTTTCTTAGATGAGAGTGGTCCATCGCCTTTCTGAGATGCATTCTAAAGAGGAAAGAGGTGAGAGAACATTGTCGGGGACCTGTGTTGTCTTACAAAGTACATGAAGAAAACTAAATGTCTCAACTATTTCAAGATGTTTCACTGGCAGATTATTCATCGGGTTATCCAACAGTGTAATCATTTTGTCTGATGGGAATATAGAGCCGTGCATCATCTGCATAACTGTGCATGACACCATGTTTATTTACGGTATGACCAAGTGGAAACATTTCGAAGAACACAAGATCTGAGACTCAGACAGCCGAGTTAGATTTCACAAATTGCAATCTTACTGAACAACAATTGATTTTCCTCGCATGGACTCGCATGGCTTCAGCGTGTGCGTGGGTGTGTGCGTGTGTGCTGCTTTTGATTAGGCTGAGCTGTGCAATAGACGGGACGTGCTCACATCTTGTGATTAATTCACTTGCAGAGACCTTAAAGCCAGTGAAGCAACCAACCGATTCCCACCAAGAACTGCATGAAAAAGTATTAATGTTGAAGCAGCGTCACAGATCTTTGAACAGTGATGCTTGCAAACAGTGTAAACACCCATCAACCACAAACATGTTGCAGCCGTGAAATAATCCTTCACGACAGTCTGTTTTGACATGTAGATCTTTGAACATATGTGTATTATTCCCCTCTGCGCACTGTGTTACTGTAGAAGAAATGCTTGAATGCGTCATAGAACATGCCGAAGGCTGAATGAATTATTTTAGTGGTGTGGAAAACTTGCTGGTTTTTGTCTGAAAGCACAAAAAAAACACAAAGCAAAACAATGCGCCTGTAAAAAAGGCTTACTGGACTGGACTGGTTGGTTTTCTCGACGGTTCGAGTCGGCCTGCATTGTCGCAGTCAGAAATCATGTTTGCGGGGCTTATATTTCACGGTCTGCGATCCTCTCATGTTGATTTGCACAGCTTAAGGAAGCGTCGTCACAGTTCAGTGGCGACCAGCTACTGGAACGGCAGTAGGAGGAGAGCGGCGCCCGGAGAAGTGGCTCCATCCACGAAGGCCTCACATCTTTATTCCTGATCTGACGCCGCCACGGGAAAAAAAAAAAAAAAAAAAAACTTCACTGCGAGCGAACGTTGTCGGTCCGGAGCTGCGGAATCGCCACCCAATTCGCTGCGACGGCAGCTGACGTAGATGAAGGCTGGCATCGTTTCGGACAGCTGATGAGGATCATGTTCCGCGGCTCTCCGGTTAATGCATGAAACCGTTGTCGCGCGCAGATGGCGGCCTGGCCTGTTGCGTTAAGTCACCAGTCAGTATGATGCTCGAATGTGGGATGAGGCTGCCCACTCGCTGTGGATGACCGGCCGCTGGTGTCAGATGTGTGTGGTCGTTGGGCGCGCGTGTTTCGCGGGAGGTGGGGGGGGTAGGAACTGTCAGCGTGCGTGTCTGTCGGGCCGGGATAATGGTTTTGACTCCAATCAGTGTCCAGCTGACTCCATCAAGCCCCTCTCCCTTTGGAACGCCGACACAAACACACGAGCAACCATGCGGGTTGCTATTGAGGCACTGAACAGGCGCCTCTTCAGAGGAGGCTTCTCTCCCGACGGGGCATCTTGAACCGAACCCAAAAGCAAAACAAGAGAAGAAAGCCATCCCTTCTCTCTCTTCTCTCTCCCTCTCTCTCCCCCCTCCCCCACCCTTGCATGCTGTGTCACTGTTACACATTCTTTCTGGCTACTCCCCCCCCATCTCTGTGGACAGTCAATAGCAGAGGTGGGAGGAAGTCCTTGTTTTGCAAGTCTCAAGTAAGTCTCAAGTCTTTAATCCCAAGTCTCGAGTC
>JAUESE010000057.1:3980679-3992160 GCA_032274725.1 Malacoctenus triangulatus | reverse complement strand
ATTCCGCTTCATTCACGTGTTCAATCTGAGCCCAAAACGGTCGTGACACGATTCGAATCGGAGGACATAGTGAGCGCGGGAGAGATAAGAGATAAAGTAAACCCTTCCTCTGATTGAGTTAAATACGTTGGTATAGAGAGCCGGGACGGTTGCCCTTGGTGACCGCTCCCACAGAATGGGTTTTTAATCCAAGACAACATGGCCTGAAGGAGCCGGGAGGAGGGAGGCTGCGTTTGGTGATCGCCTCCCAAGGACTCCGATCTGGCCGTCCGCCTCACAGCGCACTCCTCAGGGCTTTGACGGATGACACCGGCACCGCGGAGTGATAGGCTATTATTTCACTTTGCATTGGATAAATGGCAACGCGGGCCTCTACCTGTCTGGCGCCCTTCGCTTTTCTTGCCTTCTCTTCTTTCTTTCTTTTTTTTTTTTGCCTCCCTGAACACACCATCTACAGCGCTGTGCCATCACGGGGAGAAAATAGGGCCGTTCGGATTTTGTCAGTGCAGCTTGTGGATTTCATCTTCACATTTCCGATTTGCTCCTTTCTGAGAGGTTTCCTGTCATTTAAGTGGATGTTGGAGAGTGAGAGTGTAGCAGATAATGACTTGTATGTGATTTGGTAACAGGCCTTTTTCCCCCCTCATCCATCATTCAGTATAAAATCCTTGTGCTTTTTCTGGGAAAGCAGTTTTTTTTTTTTTTTATTCCGAGCGCGTATAAAAATATTTCCTCTCTCGATGTGCTTCTCTGCTTCCAGACCAACAGTATTCATGGTCGCCATCGCAGTACTTCGATGAAGACAAACACTCCCCCCCGCCCAGGAACATGAAGGGTCTCTCCGGCGGCCGCCCCGCCCAGCTCCAGCTCACCTCCCCCGCCTCGGCCCACACCTGCGGCCTGGCTGACTGCGACCATTCCCTGGACCACCACCTCCACCATGGAGACTCGCGGCCCCCCTCCTACCTCCTCAGCCCCACCGAGAGCTGCCCGCTGGAGGGCCACCACCGCTGCTCCCCGCGGAGCTCCATCCACTCGGAGTGCATGGTGATGCCGGTGTCCATGTCGGCCACCGACCACTCCATCTCCAGTAGCACCTTCCCCCGCATGCATTACGGCAGCACCCCGCGGGACGGCGTGGGGAACACCTCGGGCGGCAGGGACTCGCGGGACGACGGGGGCTCGTCCTCGCACGGCGGCAGCGGCAAGATGAACCGCATCCCGGCCAATCTCCTGGACCAGTTCGAAAAGCAGATGCCCCTGCACCGGGACGGCTTCCACACGCTGCAGTACCAACGCACCTCCACCACCACCACCACCACGGAGCAGCGGAACGAGAGCCCCGGACGCATACGCCACCTGGTCCACTCGGTGCAGAAGCTCTTCACCAAGTCGCACTCCCTCGAAGGCTCCTCCAAGATGAACGGCACCAAAGGCGACTCGCACAGGGACGGCGCGCACCACCACCACCACCACCACCACCAGGGCCACCACAAACACAGCAAACGCAGCAAGAGCAAAGACCGCAAGTCCGACGGCGGCAAGCAGCGCTCGGGGGGCTGGTGGAGCTCCGACGACAACCTGGACAGCGACAGCACGTACAGGACGCCGAGCGTCATGTCGCGGCACCCCGTGGACCACATCAGCCACTGCTACCCGGACTCGGTGCACGGCCACCTGGGGGGGGACCTGTCGCTGAAGACCTCCAAGAGCAACAACGACGTCAAGTGCTCGGCCTGCGAGAGCATCAGCATGGCGCCGGAGGGCAAGTTCATGAAGAGGAGCTCCTGGTCGACGCTGACGGTCAGCCAAGCCAAGGAGGCCTACAGGAAGTCTTCGCTCAACCTGGAGAAGCCCATGACGCCCACTGACCTCAAGCCCAACCTCAGGCCCTGTCACTACTTACAGGTGAGCTCAGCTGCTTTCACTACTGTTGTTCTGCTTTGGTTGTCCTTGAACCTTGCAACATTTCTTCCCGTTTGGTGCCGAGCAACGATTGTGTGATTGGCCGCCAATTTCAAGTGGGCATGGTCAGTGTTGCTTTTGCGTTATTGTTGAAGGTTGTACACAATGTGTTGTTGTCACTGAAAGCCGGCTGAATCTCACCTGAAAGGTGACCCCGCGTCCAAAAACACAAGTTTAATCAGCTGAAGAAACTTTCGCTTTCACTACTGTTTAGCAAGATATCAGGCACGGTTGAATGACTGTGATTTCCAATCTTATTCCACCTCTTCCAATTGTTGCAACATACAATATCATGTCGTATATCTGAAGGACACTATTACAGGTTATTTTGTGTTGCCTCACATCCCTTCAGTTGACATGCAGTGGATGAGGCGTCTGGCCTTCAATCCAAATATGCACCATGGAGACTTGTTTTGGTTCAGATAGACAAAAAACCTGCCAACACTTTAACTTAGTGTGACAACACCATACACCATGTTAGCTGGATTTAGTGTCATCAGTCATTTCATTGGATTAGGAATAACTTCAGTAAGTTGTTCAAATAAATGAGAATGTTGATCTGAAAGGACAAATCTGACATGCCCGCACAAAGAAAAAAACACATCTGTCACAGTCTGGAACAATTTGCAGGATTGTATCGTTAAGAGCGGCTGGAGACACTGTAACATAAAGACAAACATCAGTCCCAGAGCCTCAGCCTGCACTGTCGAAGCCGCATCATCCCTTTGTGAAACTTTGCGCGTCTGCCGACAGAAGGGAGAAGCGGCTCATCGCAGCTGGGTTCCCGATTGATCCCTGAGACGGTGATTTGTTTGTCACCGCCTCGGATATCAGAATGCAAACCCGTCCTATGGCCCAGCATGTGGCAGCCAGTTCAAAGGACGAGCGCAGCAGGACAAATCAATTAGCTCCGTAAATGATCTGTGTCGGAGGGGAAGCGTCGGAAGCGGGAGGATGAAAGGCTGCGGAGCAACGCTGAGGTTTTCTTTCAGCGTTACTTGCACTGATTTTTGTGCAGGTTTTCCATGTAAACAAAGCGTTAGCATTTTACTCAGGCGTGCGTGACCTCACAGCACCGCAGGGGATCAATTCAGAGTGAGTCAGCACTTTTTTTTTTTTTACGAAAGTGTTTTAAACGCATGCTGAAGGGTATTGTGAAACGAGAAAGCATACTTCTTAATCCCAAATTGTGAAATCCAAACTAGGGGGAGGAAAAAATAGAACAATGCTGCTGTAAATATATAACAATGTGATGTCTGATAGCATCATGTAAGTAAAGCCTGCAGCCAAAATAAAGTGAGCACTTCAGCACATTGGGAAGGAGGGAGACTGGGAGACTCAGCGCTCTAAGCAGGGAGTGTGTTGTATGGATTACCGACTGTTGTAAATGGAAAGCCAATACATTACTCAAATCAGCCAATGGAGCCAAAGAAAGCACTCAATCTGAGTTTACATCAGCGGACAGGTTTTTCATGGACTAATTTCGACTCGCATATTTTTAAACATAAGGGATCATCATTTTGAGCCGGACAGGCGGGGCAGTCATCCACTCAAAGTTTTTACAATTCCCGTAAGTGCAGTAATCTCTCAATGAGAAAGTCACCGAGTTTATCGGCAACCCCCCCCCTCCCCTCCCTCCTTTCTTCTGTTTGGTCATTCAGCTGAGGTAGTGTCCGAGTCGCAGCACTATAAACACTTCTAAAAATATCCTCCTCCTCTGCTTCCTGCCGCAGGGCTATTTTTAGCCCGGAGTTATCAATCCAATCCGCGCGGGGTGTGACACATCTTCCCTCCCCGGAGGAGAATCAATGCCCTCTCGGGGACCTCTCATAGAAGATGTATGGAGAAGAAGGGTGGAGGGGGGGCGGCGAAGTTGGAGGTGCATACTGGCTGGGGCTTGTGCCTGCGTGGATGCATTGAGACGCGGCTGTGGGATGCAGGGGGGGGGGAAGGCGAAGCGAGATGAGATGGCTGTTTTTCTGCTCCCCGTGGCTACTGTTGCCGCTCATCAGCAGGAGCAGCCGGGCAGAGAGACAGACTCAATAGTCAAGAGCGAGAGCGATACTCTGCGCACGCCGAGGGGTCACATTGAGAACCGGTCACTTCCTGCTGCCGCCGAACGGGGGATCACCCACAGCTGCCTGCACTGTAGCAACATAAGCTGTGTCGAGGGAGAGTGTGCATACGAATGGCTCCAGGTGTGAGGGGAAACACTGTTTTTTTTTTACTCTTTATTGATGATGTGCTGGTCACCTTGTGGGTGTCCTTCGCTGATAACAGTGAGACTACAAAAACTTCTGAAGTGTTGGAAAAGAGAGAAGAGGACGTAGGGGTGTGTGCAAGGTCAGATCCTAGCAGACATGCATCCATAGAGTCGCAGGATGGTTGATCTGAGCCGATATGTATGTTTGAGGTGAGAGAGTTCTCAGCTTTTTGCCTTTTGAGGTCACATTAACCGCTTGTTGCATCTCCCAATGTGCATAAGACAGGTTATAAACTTGGATCGGGTGGTGCAGGTGCAGGGTTTTGCAGAGAGACCCCCCTAAATAACCAAGGTGACGCCGCTGCAGACGCTCCAAACACTCTGCACCTTGTTCACACTCCACAGCCTGGTCCTGAATGTAAAGGTGCGGGCGAGGTGCACCCTGTGCATCACGGCAGTGACAGCTTGACAACCATTTGGAGGGATGCCTGATGGTCCTTGTGCCCACTCGGTTAACTGCTATCAAGTACCTGGCGGCATAGATTAGAAAGGTGAGCGTGCCGGCGACAAATCAACCCCACCGGGCACAGCTGCCATAAAGATACTGAGCTACGTGATAGCAGCATGGCTTCTTTTGGGGGGTGTGGGGGGGAGGGGTGTTCTAAATAACCATGCTTGAATTTGAACTTGAATAAAGAAAGATGAATAATCCAACTTTTACGACCCTTATGTGAACAATACAGGTCCGTGTGCACCCTTTTGCGTGCATGTGGGTCAGTGCACGTGCTTTGAGTAAGAGATGGATGGACTGGACGCAGCAGGCGACGGAGCTGGATTAATACTCTTTCTCCTCTTTCTCCTCAATGGAAATGTAGTTAAATTAGACCTGGCATCAGCCATCACTCCCCGCCATGGCACATATTAGCCCCCATTAGCCCGCCGTCACACGTGTTGGCGTTTCTTCACAAGTTTTCTCGGCTCAGTGTCAATGAAAAGGAGCCGATTAGGGTGTTGCTCTGCTAGCGGTGGTGGACTGCAGAGCTGCAGCACACATGCATGCGTGTGTCTCACTGACAGACGAAGTGAGACGCCCTCGCAAGTATGTCCCCCACTTTGCATATCGTTGTGTTGTACAAAAGGGAGGATCAGTCTTTGATAGTTTTGCTGATCGGGCATTGCAGGGGGGATTTAATAAGCCAATTAATTGCCACGTTGGCTTGCCAAAGGTGGAGCTTAAGACGCAGAAAGGCTGCCGATTAAAACACACACAAAAAAAAAGGGAAGCGCAAAGCAGCAGAAACCGAGCTGGCACAGCGTCGGAAAGCCACACCGACGCTCAGGAGTTCCCGAACATTTTCATTAAGGAGCTCCCAGATAACAATCAGGCTACGAACTCCGACTTAGTGAGATTTCGGTCCCAGGAACCCGGGGATCAGACGCCGCTTTGTAGCTAAATGCTACTCATCTCTGTTGCCTGAGGCGACAATATGGCTCTGTTGTTACCACAGCGTGTCTGGATCATGTTTGTGTTTTATTGTCTCAAACCTAAAGTTCTCTTTGGTGCCATAAGAAGATTAGCAGGCTATAACTGTTTAATGCTCCGTTGTTGAGTCCTCTGCAATACGTGGTGCTTTTGTGCTTCTGCTCTTTCAAGTCAAATCGATAATAGCGACAGCATCTACATTCCTGGAGGCTTTAAGAAGACATATTTGCTCTTTAAATGTCATTTGCCTGCCTGACTTGGTGCATTTTTAACCTCCCAGGTGATGCAGTCTGGGTGCAAATACAGCCCACAGCTTTGGTTTACCCACGGAACAAACCCACAGCCTGGCGTTGTAAAAGTGTCGGGTTGTGGAGCTCGACCTTGTTTGAACACCCTTTTCGTCAGTCTCTTATTGGAAGAGTCTTAAGCAATAAATCCCTGATAAATCTTTCATGCTGCATCAGAAAACGACTGGTGAAGAAAGTAAAAGTCGAGCAAGGTGGAACAGATTGCATGGGCTGGCGAACGCCATCGAGGGCTGTGATGTGAAAGTTGAAATGAAAACACACAAATATATGAGCAATCGAAACAGAAGTGGAATTGGCCAGGGGTTATATGGGGGGGATGTGGCTCTCCCTTCTGCACCTGTCTAATACTGACACTAATGTATATGATTGGCACAAACTCCAAAGTGTCTCAGTCAGTATCTTTCACCCTTCACTTTCAACTTAAATCATAAAGATTCTTTCAAAAATTGCCTGTGAATTGAGGACTTTTACTCAAAAGCTTGGTCCTCTTTGAAACCACTGCTGCAAAATATGTTGTTTCACTTATTTTTTCCATTTCTCTTTTACTGGCGTCACATCGAAGTCCAACAGACAGCGCTTAATTCCAGGTGTCGCCACCTGGGCAGAAGCAGGCATCAAATGGAGGCGCTGCACACTGGGTTAGATTGCCAAAAATGTAGAACACAGTAATGAGGTGTGAAAGTAGGCCAGAGGATAAAGAATTCCTACTGTTTGGATGGGTGAAATTGTGGTGGACTGAGTTTTTTTTTTTCTTTTTTTCTGGCTGCAATGCACAAAAACAGAAGTCAGGTCAACACACCAGGAGACAACCTCAATCTTTTTCTTATTCAAGCTTTCATCCCAAAAAGTCCAACCAACGAGACCATTTGAGGTTGCCCAAGAGAAAGATAGAATCTTTTCTAAGTA
The DNA here is from genome assembly GCA_032274725.1 of Malacoctenus triangulatus. Lineage (NCBI taxonomy): Eukaryota > Metazoa > Chordata > Actinopteri > Blenniiformes > Labrisomidae > Malacoctenus > Malacoctenus triangulatus. The sequence goes on along the minus strand of JAUESE010000057.1, from coordinate 3,985,295 downwards.
ATGCTGTTTTTTTGACAATGTCCCACATTCGTTATAGGACTTATCCACACTGCCAACTGGGGAAAAAGAGGTTTGATGAGATTGAACTGGTCTGTCCTTTTCTGTGGAAGCTTTGGATTCGTATACAAACAGAGGTAGTTTCACCCAAAAAGTGTAAACTACTGGTTTGCTCCAGTTAGCTTGAATCGGCGCTCCACCCTCACACCAGATGCTGTTCAAATAGCTGTCGAGTCTCAGTCCTGTTAGCTGTTGTGGACTCTACTGTGCCGAGTCAGTGTCACAGTAAGCGGCGGCGTTATTTTCAAGGCGACATCGCAAGAATTACGAGAACACATTACTGAGAGACACTCGGCAGCTCACACAGCACTGTTCAATTTTCCTTCCATTACTGAGAACGTCTATTTACACTTGCAGGCTAGCATCTGATAGCATAAAGTGTCAGTAAATAAACAACGACGAAACAAGATTACCGGGCAGATTTCAGAATTTTGCACGCGTGGGTGTGTTTGTGTGAGATGGAGTCAAGAGAAGAAGAGCCAGTGGTGGGCATGCAGTCAGCTGGTGTTCAGATGGAAGGGGAGGGGGGGAGGGGGGGCACCTGTTACAAACATACCCACCGTGTCCATGCAATCTTTCAGGAGGAAATGAGGGTCTGTAGGCTGGTGGGGGGGGATTACCAGTGATTGAACCTTTAAGAGCTCTCTAACACCCTCTCTCTCTCTCTCTCTCTCTCTCTCTCTCTCTCTCTCTCTCTCTCTCTCTCTCTCTCTGTCACATCCCTTCTCTCGCCTTTTTTTGCTTCATCTGTATCAAACCTTATCTTTACTTAATAGCACTGACTTATGTTTTTTCAGTGGGTGTACAGATAGAGCTGCAGAGTTAATCAATGAAATGCACTGCTGCACTGCAGGAGGATTGGCTGCGGCCTGCTCGGACCAAACAACCCACCGCACACACATGCACACACACACACACTGTATTCCCCCTGGCCTCCTGCAGAGCCACAGATCAAAGCACCGGGAGTGCAGGTGGATGCGCAAAGCTAATGTGCCAATGTCTGCACAACCCGGCTATGAGCCGCCGCTAAGCCGTTTCACGGAGGTTATTGGTCGGAGGCGCCGCGGAGCCAAAACAGCTTAGGAATGCACCGCGAGTTTCGATTACACCCCGGTGAGCATCAAGAAAACACTCATCTCGGCATGTGGGGAGAACTGCTTCCCCCTGACGTGTCCCGTCATGCTCCAGCCAGTCAATTAAAGTGGCTTTATTTTCAAAGTGCGACTCTAAATATGAGGCCTCACACACGCGACGTGGATTTCACACCACCACGTACGTCTTCATGGAGCCTTTTATTTTTCTGCAACTAAATGTCTTTTCTTTTTATCTTCTTATCTTTAAATAAAGCAGTTCTATTCGTTTATTTTTTCCATTTTTCCTCTTATTTTCCTACCTTTTGCACTCACAGAAGAACTCAAAAGGTTAATTTATAATATGTCTTTTTTCTTACATTTTTACTCAATTAGCATCATTCATGTACAGACCTTTGGGTCAGACTGTGTGTGGAATGTGTCAAATAAACAAAGCTGCCTTTTTCTTGTGTTATTTTCTCAAGATGTGCTGCTTCTCAGACGAGAACTGGTCTCTTGTGTTCTGAGGCCCCCAAAAAAAAATCCCATTTTCCTCGTCGCTCGATCGTCGGGTTGAAGGTGAGCAGCGGAGCCCGGCTATACGTTGACAGTCATCCGTAATCAGACACATAGTGACACTTAATGCGTTTTTCACAGCGGTCGGCACAAGCGCGCCGCGGCCCCCGCCATTTCCCTTATCTTCGCGGGGGGAGGGGGGGGGGAGACGCCCCGCAATCTATTCGGTTTATCAACCAATCCAAATTAAACAAATCTCACCACAGCTTGTGCCTGTCCTCTGGCGTTCCGTTCATTAATTAGACGTCTAAAAATATCAAACCCCTCCAAGACTTAATTAACCCATCGACTCTGTTTGGTGGATGGCGCTCGCTCCCGCCTTTGGAGAGGAGATGAATGACTTTTAGCAGTGTGTGTCTGAACGTGCGTCCGTGTCGGTGTGGGAGTGTGTACGTCGGGGCTTCGTGTACGTGTTCGACAGAAGGCGGCACAGTGAGCTTGTGTATTTAGAGTTCATGCATGGCTGTCTGTTCTAATGGGTTTTTCTGTCTCCGTTCAGCAGAGAAGCCCTGTCAGTTTGAGCTACTTATTTACCAGCTAAAACCTTTTTTTACTGATGTGGCAAAAAAATAAACAACATTGCAATGAAACATGATACATTAACTGAAAACCGTGATTGGCTACTGATATTCAATTGAAAACTCTCAGAGAAGCTAACTTCTCTTTCTTAATGATGATGAATGGGCCAACGTAAGATAACTCAATTAAGTCCTAGAACTGAACAGAAGGTCGCAGAAAAGCATCGAAATCTGATTCTACTTTGTTAAAGAAGGAAGTTCAAGGTTATTCTGCTCAAATGTTACTCGTCCAGCCCACCTAACGCAGAATTCAGCTAGCTGAACTGAATGCTATTGGACACTGCTGGTTGAGAGGCCAAGAAAAGACACCGTTGTCATCACAAAGATGGATCGGGTCTTTCCAACAAGCTCTATGGAGTCAGAGGTCAGAGGTCGGAGTGACTCGGTGTTCTGTCTGCTATACAAACAGGGAGTTACTAAACAAAACGTCATCTCGGCTCAGTTATGTGGCACATGTTGATTTTATTTGACACTTGTGAGCAGTAGTAGGTGGCCATGCCCTGATTTTTGACAATTACTACCTTGCTGGGGGGGCGCATTGTTGTTTCCTGTAATAAACATAATTTCTCTTTGAGAATACTTGATCATACTTGAACCTTTTCTCATGTGAACGCGCTTTTCATGAAGAGGATGACTTCAGTTTTTTCATTTCCTTTTGAATAATACAATTCCATTCTAGTTTTCTGTTTTTTTTTTCCTCTGATCGAGGACATTTGCATCAGAAAACAATTAGAGCCACGAGAGTGACGCATTAGTGACATTTGGACGTCGCCTATCTCTTCCTGACATTTTGCCACCGACTGTCAACTGCCTCCCAGCTCATTGTGAACAAGCAAATAAGTGAGTAAGTCACTCGGCAGAAAAAACACGAGTGGAGGTGCACGTTCAGTCAATATTTTTAATTATCTGCTGCGATTCAGGGGCCAATTAAAAACACACTCGGCTGCAACTGTGATTCATAGTTACAATCAAGACAAATAAACGTACACATGAGTCAGCTTTGAATTGACTGAAATGCAGGATGACGTGGATTCGTGGATATTTGTGAATTCCAAGAAAACTGCAGCGCGGGAAAGAGGGAAAGTTGTGGTGTTGCCATGACATCACTCCTATGTGTGACGTGCAATGACGTGCTGGAATAGAGCCACATCTCGCTTTCTGGGTCACGTGACTGCAGCGCTCATGGCTTTTAACTTCCCAGCGAGTCGCGCTGTTTGTCCTGCTGCTCGCCCAAGACCACCTCAGTCTCTTCTCGAGATTCTCCCTCCACGTGTGCCGAGGACAGACAGAAAGCGAGTCTAAGCGAGACACCCTGTCCTCGCTCTGAATGGGATAATGACGACGCTGACGTCCAGATCCTCAATTACCCCCCCCCCCCTTAACGAGCGGAGGGAAATCGCTCCGCGAACGCTGCCCGGCTTTGTTTGGATGGCGGCTTTCCACGCCTGCTATTACAGAGGCATCAGGTTGACCAAAGATAGCGCCCCCTTCTCTCTCCCCCCCCCACCCCTTCCCACCACTCCCACGCTTTCTTCTGCCTGTAATTATGATTAGCAGCTCAGGCAAATTTGCAGCAGCCGTTCAATCAAGGTTTTCAGCCGTTTGTAACCCGGCCAGAGCACAGGAGAAGCTAACGCGCCGAGCAGCTGTGCGAGCTGTGCGAAGGCTTTAATGTGTGTTGACTCATCAAGAAAATGGTTCTGTGTGGCTCAATGGAAGGCACCGAGCGTGGCAGTGGCAGGGAGGGTTGGGGGGGGTGCCATTCAAACGTCTGTCAGACGGCACACGGGCTTCTTGTGCCAGAGAGTGTTAAAGCAACGGGTTTCATTGTTTTGACTTCTGAACGTTATTTTACAAAGTCGGTAAAATGAGGCGACTTTAATTCACATAAGAAAGTGTTTCAGGGGCGGTTCTCGATACATTCCGGGGGCGGGGTGCTGGAGGGGAACCAAAAGTAAAGGCTGCATCTTTGAAATTGAAAGTTTCTCATATTTGTGTTTAAAGCAACTGGTTGAGTCTCATTTTTACTCAAACTGGTGGGTGAAGTCATTCTTTTGTGACCCGCAAAGGCCCCTCAGCTGTCGCCCATTCCTCTCCCTCTCCCTGTCAGGTGCCCCAGGATGAGTGGGGAGGCTATCCTGGTGGTGGGAAGGACGACGAGATCCCTTGTCGTCGCATGCGGAGCAGCAGCTACGTTAAAGCCATGGGGGACGAGGAGAGCGGCGAGTCGGACTCCAGCCCCAAGACATCGCCTCAGAAGTCCGTGCGGCCCGACGCGCTCGTCAAGGCCATCATCAGACCCAGGGAGCTGCTGGACTCCCAGAGGTAGGACGCG
>JAUESE010000057.1:3903313-3915034 GCA_032274725.1 Malacoctenus triangulatus | reverse complement strand
TCAACAAATAGATATTCTGTCATATTTGCAGTTGTCTTTGCTACTCTTACATAGTTTCATTTGTTTTCATTTTGCTGCGTGGCAAAACTTCAATGATGGAACATTTCAATTAGTTCTGTCCAAATCATCTGAAGATAGAGACCAAAAAACTTTCAGTCTGAGACCAGAATCTGTGACCTCCATAAGTGAAAGAGACCTTTTTTATCCCGTCTCATTAGTGGAAAAATTCCTGGATCAAAGACAAACACAGAACATTCATATTTAGTTAGATTTTTTGTCTTTTAAGTGAAGTTTATTTTGCAAAAAAATGTCTTAAAAGAACTACAAGAAGAAACTGCTGACATGTTACTTCTGTTTTTAGCTGTTCAGGCAAAAGAAAATGCCAGACTTTTATGAAGCGCACTGACAGCTAGATGGAGCCACAACAGAGAGGCTTCAGGGCTGCATGCAGCTCCAGAGTCCTGGGCTGCACACACCTGATCCGAATGCAATATTATCTGAATGAAGTCAAGTTTGGCTCGCGCTCAGAGGTGCGAGCTCGTTCCAAAACCATAACCAGTAACGCTTGCTTTGCTTTTGTTTAGCTCTCTCAAGATCTGACACGCTTGAAAGAACACTATGAGAAAAAGATGAAAGATCTAATGGCAAATACAGTGGGAACGGTAGAGCTGCAGCAGCTTAAACAGAAACACGAGCAGAAGGTAAACTAGCTGAGGCTCGCCTCGTCTGTCTGTGCTAGATAAAGTAGTCCCAGTCCCTCACCTTCAGTGTGGCTAACTCCGCTCTGGGCATCTTGTTACTGACTCGGTACCTGCATCCCGCTCTGATGTGAATGACCTGTGGGGGTGGTGATGGTGGTGGTGGTGATCCCGGTGACAGTTGTGCAAAAGCAGCTTGTTTTGCCTCCCTGTCTGCTGCACTGACCTGCCTTGTTGTATGTTCATGCATCAGGTCTTCTTTTAAATCTCCATTTAACTGAGACAACAGCAGTTCACCCTTGTATGTTTCTCCCTTTCAGTTGTTTTTTTCACTGATGCACTCCACCTTTACTGTAAAGAGACTGAACGTGTCCACTCATTGAAGCAGCTGATGTCCCAGTTACTGTCATTCCTTGGTCGGCTCTGATCTCCTGTTGTCTTGTGTCATCCATGACATTTTCACCCCCTCCTCTAACACTGCTGCTGTCCAGCACACAGTCCCCTTTAGCGCTAGGTTTAGCTGAAGAAAACTAAACCTCACCCTTGGTTGAAGCTATTAACTGTAAAACAGACGCAGTGTGTTACAAATGAGTGGTGGTGATGTTGCATCTCTTCTTATTGAAGATGCAAAAGCTGGTGAAGGCAGCGAAAGAGGGGACCAAAGATGGACTCGAGAAAACCAAAGCTGCAGTGAAGAAGGGGCGCTCCTTCATCAAAACAAAATCATTCTGTCAAGGTAAGAACTAAAACATTGAAATACAAGTGAACTACTGTATGATCACTTTTGCTGCTCTTCTTCAGACCCCTCAGTTTCACTTTGTGTGACTGTTTTAAATTAGTTTATACCTCAGTGTGCTACTGTGAGCTTTATCAGCCTACAAGTCCCGTTTGTTGTCAATGACTTTGCGAATTAATGGAAGACAGAAGGGGGAGATATTTTTTGATAACCTGCTGACTGACTTTGTTTTTTATTCATCCCTTAGAGCGGAAGTCTGCTTGTTTCGAGGATGAGGAGTCCGAACTCTTCATCGAGGTGGACTGTTTTACTGTTGAGCCGGTACTTTGTCCAGCCCCTGAGGATCTTTCACAGCAGCAGGTACGCTGGTCAACATTGATCTCGATTTACCTTCATTGTAAACCTTGCAGAGTTCCTGAAGGCATGTGGCTTGTTTGTCCTCCCTCTCTGCAGCTTGTGCGAAGATGCATTCTGGGTTCTATTTTGGAAAGCGAGAAGAATTATCTTGAAGCTCTCAAAAGGATATTAGAGGTTTGCGAACGCAGATGGAGCACTTTTGAAAAACGTACACTCCTGTTGGTCGTTGTGGGTAATCTTGTCGTCTCTCTCAGCAATATGAGAAGCCGCTGTCCCAGATTGAGCCCCGTCTGCTCAGCGACAGGAAACTGAAGATGACCTTCTACCGCGTGCGTGAGATCCTGCAGTGTCACTTCCTCTTCCAGATCGCCCTGGCGAGCCGTGTCGCCGAGTGGGACGGCTTGGAGATGATTGGTGACGTCTTTGTGGCATCAGTAAGGACACAAATGTGTTTTGAAAGCCCTTACAAAACTGCTCTGATATGCGAGAAGTACATCACACCCCTGGAACAACACATTCAGTGTTGTTGAATCCCATATTTAGGAAGAATGCCGGCAGTGTAAAAGGCTCCCTGCAGGTTCTTCTTCGTGTGACAGATGCTTCATTTGGTGCAGAAACAGACCAATGCAATCTGTTCTCTTAAAGTGCTCTCTCTTGTGTTTGTCTTTGGCTGCTTAGCAACTATTTGGTTTGGATCTTCAAAATAAGATGTTATCTCACAGAGTCTCCTTCACCACTTCACCGCCGCTCTGCATACTTCACAACCTAAATCTCAACACAAGTCTTAACTGGAAAAGCCTATTCAGAAAAATTCTATTTTTTTTTCCATTCTTCAGTATATTTGTGGAATTTGAAATATTTTTGTAAATATATTGTGCAGTATTTACTGGGATGCAAATGTTTTGATTGTAACTCTGCCAAATCTGAATAAATCAGGAGCTGAAAGAGTCTTCCCAGCCACTAAACTGTCACACAGCTGTGAATCATTCAAACCGCTTCCCCCAACTATGTGGGTCAGTTCTCTGAACCAGCTGTCAGTGGAGACAAAGGAAGAAAATGAGGCGTGTTCAACCTAAATCATGCGACTTCCAGTTTGCAGACGCGCATGCAAAATTTATAAGGAGAATGAATTTGTCATCAGTAACCTCCATTAGCGCGCAGAGGAGAGCTCCTGCTGAAGATATACAGACTTCACACACTTGAAAATCCTGGTTCTTTTGTTGCTGTGATGACAGTACAAGCACTGATCATGAGTGCTCATGAAGTTTCTTTGGAAAGTAGCAAATAACAAATTTAGAGCACTTGGAGAGATAATATATGAACTTCAATTCAACGCAGTGGCATTGAATAGTGATCGTTATTCACTGATTTATGACTAGAACTCCTTGAAAAGGACAAAAGAGAAATCATCATATCTAGTTAAAAAAAAGTCTCAAAGGGATCTGAATTTCTACGTCTTCTGAAACAGTCTCAGACAAAATCACATCTGTGGCCAAAGCTGATGTGGTAAAGTTAAAACATCTGTTTATTTCTTACAGTTTTCAAAGTCCATGGTGCTGGACGCCTACAGCGAGTACGTAAACAACTTCAGCACTGCGATGGCCGTAGTGAGGAAGACTTGTGCCTCGAAACCGGGCTTCCTGGATTTCCTCAAGGTCAGAAAGAGCACACATCGGAATCGAACCGACACCTTGATGCTGAAAGCACAGTGCTTATCTGAAATATGTGGTTAGGACTGAATCCTGTTCAGGACAGCTCCTGACTTTTAATAAACGGAGAATCAAATGTCTGAATATGAAAATGCACGATACTCTAGATCACTTCCATGCAGTGAACCTGCTTCTTTTCCGCAGCATCGCCAGGAGACCAGCAGTGACCGCATGACTCTTTACGGCCTGATGATGAAACCTATCCAGAGATTCCCACAGTTTATTTTGCTCCTGCAGGTAAAGCAATTGCAAAGCACAGAAAAACAATCTGTTTTCGAATGAATCGCAACTCGAAGAAGACAGTGGTGTACAGGTTTTCACCAGCAGAGGGAGCACCTCCCACGTTGAACAAGGCACTTTTGTTGTTCAGCTTGCTGGAAGTAGGATGAGGCAATGTGGTTTCTTCATCACCTTGAAAATCTGCTTGTTTTACTCTTTTAGATTCAGTCTTTCCACGTCAGCCTCATGTCAAATTGGAGACAATAAGCTGTCTTGTCTGAGCAAACATTTGTGTTTCACAGCAAATCAATGCAGTCAAATCAGAGAGCTTTTCCTCCTTCAAAGTGCAGTTCAATTCAGCTGTGCAGACTCTGTGACATTTCCACGTCTCATGTTTGTCCTCATGACAACATCATCCAAGTGTATGAACAACAGGTTTGCCCCCTCTGATGTTCACCAGGACATGCTGAAGAACACCCCAGTTGGCCACGCAGACCGTCTGCCCCTGCAGATGGCTCTGACTGAACTGGAGACTCTGGCTGAAAAGCTCAACGAAAAGAAGAGGGAAGCTGACCAACGATGCGAGATCCGTCACATTGCGAAGGCGATGAACGAACGCTACCTCAATAAGGTCCGTGGCCTAGAGAAACGTTTGTTTCGACGTATTCCCTCCTCTTGGTGGAGCATGTCTTCATACTTTATCTACTGTTTTGCATATTCTTACATGCCGGTGAAGAAAGGAGTGTTAGAGTTGATTGTGTTGTCATTGTTCAGTCACTGTATAATTGTGTTGGCTGTTGTACTTAGCATATGCTGCGGCGTTTCTTCTCGTCCCGGTGTGGGCGGCCATCAGGCGCTCCGGCTTCACAATTTCTACCAAGTGCTCTCCTGACTCAATGCCATATTTTTAGCGCATGGAAAAGCACAACATGTGCACACAACACCAGCCTTCCCCCTGAGGTATAATTATTTGTCTATCTGCAGCCACCCACTCTGGCCTTGGTGTTCAAACGTGTTTACAACATGGAGCAGATGACTCCTTCTTGTAGCCTTTGATTCTCTTAAACACTATCAGGAATCATTTGTTTAATCCTTTCCAAAATAAGACAGTTTAGTGAGTGACAGGACCTCATGGTGGAGGAAAATGAAGCTGAATCAATTCAGCATTTTGTAGTTTGGGTCTGATTTCCTTTTCTGAACTGGGTCTTTGTCAGACATGACGGTAGATCCAGAACGACTGTACGTACTCGAAGCATTGCTGTGACTTGCTGTCGCTTTCTCTCAGCTCCTGAGTAACGGCAGCCGCTACCTGCTCCGCTCTGACGACATGGTGGAGACGGTTTACAATGAGCGCGGTGAAATCATCAAGACCAAAGAGCGGCGTCTCTTCCTGCTCAATGATGTGCTCATGTGCGCCACGCCCAATATTCGGTAAAAAATCTCTGCTGTAATTTACACCTTCTCCTGTCACTGTATACAATACCCTGTAATCTTTCTCCTATTTTTACAACTTTAGAAAGTCATTGTTCTGCGTGTTCTATCGAGTTTTCCTTGTCTATACGGCTTTCCCCTCTGTGAGGCTGAAATCTGTCCTGAAGTCAGCTAAAGTGAAGTGAGACCCACAACCCTCGCATGAGAAAGATGGTAAACACACTCCGGTGTCCTTGTGATGACTTCTGACCACAGCCCGTCTGGCTGGCGCTCGTGCCCGCTGTGACTCCCACTGTGTGGAGAATCCCCTCAAGAGGCTTCTCAGCTTCTGTCCTATAATTGTAACTTGCTGGCCACCACATGCTGCCACTGGTAAATGCGCACTGAGTTGTACAAAGATTTAATGTCCGAGTGAGTGACGCTCATCTCTTTGGTTCTTTCAAATGTTGTACTAGGTTGCGTCCCAGTGTTCTGTTTCATTTTCTTCCCCTCACAGCTTCTTCCTCTCAGGCTTCTGTTTCACACAGAGCAGGAGACACATCTGTGTCCGCATAAGCAACAGGATGAAGTGGAGCAACTTGTCTCATATCCTTTATCCTTCTCTGTTGCCCTCCTGTGTAGATGCCAGGACGGCAGCGGCAGCGGGAGCGGAAACACTCCAGTGGACCAGAAGTTCCTCCTGAAGTGGAGCGTGCCTTTAAGCTTTGTGGAGGTGGTGGAGTTTGGATCCAGCGAGGACATGGCAGACAGCAGTCGCTACCCAGCCCCACATTCAGGGGAGAAGGTTGTGATCAACGCCAAACCAAGTATGAAACACGCTCTCACATCCAATTAGTTTGATTTGGTGGTTAAACGGCAATTTGTCTTATTGTTTGTTCTAAAACTGGTGAGAAAATCTGTTGTACTGAGGCAAGTTGATTAGATGGTATGAAGCCAATAACTGTAAGTGTGTAAAGTGTGATCCAGGGAAAGACTTTAAAACTTTAAAGTTGCAATAAGTAACATAATTTATTGACATTTTTACACATTACTTTCATACTGCATCTCTAAATTAGTGTATTTCCTGGGTTGTGGTTATCGATACCTATTTTATCTTTGATGCTAAATCTCTTGTAACAGCACTGATTTGATGGATTGATAATAAACTTTGATTCCAGATATGAATGTTACAGTTTGAACCAAGTCAAATATAAGTAACCCCTAAACACGTTGCATACAAAGGTAATAATCTTATAAAAATACTGAAGAAAGTCTACTTGAACAGACACTCGGCAAACACATTACGAAAAAAAAACACTAAGTGTAAGAAAACATGAAGCGGTAGCAGGCTCAGGGTGGGCGGCCATCTGCCTAAACGACAGCATGGAGATATATATTCATTTTTCTTCAAAATAACACCTTTAACAAATGACCAAATTGTGTCCGTCGCTCTCAGATGAAGCGGCCACTCGATGTGTATTTTTTTCCCCTGTGCAGCCCTCTGCTGTGCTGGCTGCTGATTCCAATGATTTCAGTCTTTCCACTGAGTTCTTCCCAGTCACACACAGCTGCTCAGCCACTTTTAAAAGGCCCCGATCAGACAAACGAGAAGCATGAGGGGGAGTGTATGATTATGTGGTCCAAGCATCGCAGCTTTCTTTCTCTTATTGCTTTTCTCTGTATAGGTCTGTGCTCGGTTAATGCCAGGCTACTGCACTGCTGAGCTGGTTAGTGCTTTGGTACAGTGTTATCTCCGGTTTGTTTGAGGCGTATGCAAACTTAACCAGAGGTCAAAGGTTAATGCTTTTTGTTGCAGTGTTAGTGGGTTGCAGCCTCGAGATTACGTGCTGTATTCCAGAGGTCACCGACTCCCATTTTCTAGCCGTCTGCTCATCTTGCAAGTGTCACAGTGGGATGTTCACTGTAAAGCCTGATGGATATTGTGGCCTGTTTTACAAGTGTAGCATGAAATCCACTCGTTAAGTTTCGATTGTGGGAAAAAAAAAAGTGTTTTTGTTGCAGTCTGGTGAGTTCTTCACTGCAGCATTTAATGCCAGGCTGCCTGCCTCCCTCTCTTCCTCTTTTGTTTCACATCAGCGGTTCAGCCATTGGTTGAGTTACCAGATGGCTCGAGCAGACCTGAGTAACATCTGCTCTGACTGTAGGCTTTTTCTCAGGCTGCAGCTGACAGACAGGTTCACAGCTTCATTTTAACCTGCTGTGATGATACAAGTGCAGAAAGTACACATGATTTCGGCTTTGAATGGGAAGCCATTTGTATTGGGGGGGTGCATTGTACAGGAACACTCGGGAAGTGTGTGAACAATTGTTTCCCAGAGTCCTTTAGAATCAGCCAAAAGCAGCTCGGTGACCAGGATGCTTGAAGGCACAGCAAACTCTTTCCAGCATGTGATGTCATCTCCCTGCATGTCTGTCTGCTGAGTTCATCTCCTCTCCCAGCTGCGTGGCAAACGGACCAGCGTGCAAAATGACAGTCCAGACTTCCATGTTTCTGCCGCTCTCACGGCCAGTTTGTGATTTGTGCATCATGCGTTGTTTGTTTGTTGAGGAGTGTGTGATTGCAGTGATGACTGCCCTGCTTCTGAAGATGCTCCCAGGCCCCGTTTTTCTAGAAGGCTCTTGGCATTTGGCACTCTCACAAAGAGCCATTCAAGTTGTTGGGCACAGGTTGAAATGGGCGACACAGCGCCTGTGTAATGTGTGGGAATGGTCACTTCATTCATTTTCCTGCTTTTTTTTCATTTTGTGCCTGAGAGAACAGATATTGTGCAGCAACAGATTGTTATTAACCCTTTATTGAGAGATGTGGCTGCTGACAAAATTGCTTTCCTAATGAACTGGGATTGGCCTGGCTGGCGCTTTGGAAACCACTGTGTTAGCTGTAAATGGATGTCGATACAACCGTCATCGAACATTTTTTGTGCCCTGACCTGCTTCTCCCCCCCCCCGTGTGTCAGCCTCTGGACAGTTGAGCCATGAGAAATGATCACTGATCCATTAAGAGCAAGCAGCAATTTCATATAAACAGAAACTTGGTTTTTAAAATAAAGGCGAAAAACACCTCAGCAGGTAATTTCCTCTGTGATCTCAGTTGGAGTTGAAGTAAATAAGTTTTATGAGGAAGTGAGGTGACTGTGATCCACTCCAACAGTGTGATAAAACACAGTAGCAGGTCACCGAGCATGGAAACATCAGCGAAACCCACAGCTAATGTACACTACAGGAGGCCGTGGACTCGTGCTCATGCATGTGTGAAGATGACAAAGGGTTTCCCAGTCAGGGAGTTGCCTCTTGTAGACGAACTCAAGAGAAAACATTTGAGAGTGATTCTCTCAGGGACCACCTACAAATTCAACATTTGTGCAATGTACAAACAGGGATAAAGTTTCCCCCTGAATGCCCAGTCAGCGGGGCCTTCACGAGCAGTCTGGACCAGGTTGCCATGGAGCTGGAGCACCCAGTCAGACTAAGTGGCTATTGTAGAAAAGGACGAGGGGGAGGAGGAGGAAGAGGAGAGGGAATGGGTGAGGAGGGGAAAGAATGGCAGCAGCAAATGGAGCTGAAGGCATTCTGATGCCAAACGCTATGATGCAGTTTAACTCTTTGTTGGCTCGTGTTCTTTGTCAACCGTTGTTTTCAGCATTGAAGACTGTTGGTGCACGACAACGCTCGGAGCCAGATCTTAATTTGAAAACGTCCCGTTTTTTCTTTTTTTAATTGGGCCTTTTTTTCAGTTGGTGACTTTGGCAAAGTGACAGAGATTCTCCCTGTGTTCCGTGTGCGTTCCTCTACATTCTCATCTCTCTGATTAATGTCTATATGAGACAGAGGGAGCTTCACTGCTCAACTGACCTTTGGCCTAAACGTGCCAAAAAACAAGCTGCTCTTTCCCTTCACTTCAGGACTACTCTCAGTGTATTGTATCAGATTGTGAGGTTTGATGTTTGGTGGAAAAACACCAAAAGATGAGAGGCACTGCGTCTCCTACTGCATACATAGAATAGGTACACCAGCAGTGACTAAACTGACTCACCAAAACAAACAGGATTGCGTGTGTGGCCTCAGACAGCGAAACGCTGGGATTGAGAATCTCTGCCAAGTTTGCTGAGCTGTCACTGCCTCCTGTGGGAAACCGAGTGATTGCTCTGTATTGATCTCTTTCTTTGTTAGTACCGTTTTTTTAAACGCTCCGCTCATCACACTGACTTCATTCATTGCTTGCTGAGCGTCCAAACATCAATAAGTGAAGTGGTGACAGCTGAGGCATCGACTCATTACCTTTCTGTCAAGTCAGTTAGCAGTTCGTTTTTTCCAGCTCCGCTGTTTGTACTCACTGCTAATGGTACATTGACACCATGTTAACACAAGTATGTATCTGTGTAGGCAAGCTGTACATGGGCCCCGGTCAGCTGTACCAAGATCTGCAGAATCTTATCCACGACCTCAGCCTGGTCAACCAGATCTCCGGCATGATCAGCAGCCTCAAAGGGAACTATCAGGTACCGTATGAAACATCCAGTCTTCATCTCCCTTCATGAAATTGACACAAACTAAAAATTCACTCCAGACTAATATCAGTTAATCCTGTCTGAAAGGAAACCAGATTAAAGATTAATCCTTCATTGTTCAATCAGCACTTGTTTTACGCATTTGTGTGGCTATATTTTGAATAAGTTGAGGGTTCAAGATGTCAGTATTGAAGTTGAATAAGCCAAATATTTCCTTAGTGCAACCAAAGACTTTAAAATTACATTCATGGCTCGGCCCCCTCACATGTTCAAAAGCACAGGGCTGTTAGGTAGGCGTCTAATGTTTAAGCTGTGGAATGCACCCACATAGCAAATTTGTCTTCAAGAGCCTCGGAGTCTCCCAGCGTCTTGATTTTGCACCGCTCCAGCTTGTCATATCATACAGCCACACGTACACACAAGCCCGTCTGTGCTGGTGGGATGGAAGCTCAGCTTGCAGAACGCAGCGTGAGTGTGTAAGGCCTGTGTTTGTGCTGCGCTGGTCGCTCTGTCAGAGGCAGAGTGGGAGGCAGGGTAACAGAGAGGCTCTCGGAGAGACGTGTGTGGATGGAGAGAGGGATGGTGACTGATGCAGAGGCAAACACCGAGGAGAGGAAGAGGCTGGGGCGGGATGTGGGAATCGCTCACTGCCAAGAACTGACTCAACACCAGATATCACATCACAAATGAAACTGACAGCACTCCGTTTGGCCTCCCTCTCTTTCCTGATATTTCTGTGTGCAGAATGTGAACCCCATGGTGGCCCAAGATTGGGTGTCAGGACTCCAGAGGCTCATCCTGAAGAAGGAGGAGGAGATCAGGGCAGCTGACCGCTGTAGAATCCAGCTTCAGCTTCCTGGCAAACAAGACAAGTCTGTTTTTTTTCCCCCCCACACATCATAACATCCTTTAATACAGCATGTGGCAGCATGTACAACCATCTCCCAGCTCTGTTCGTACCCCCCAAAGTGTCATGTTGATCCGAGGTTTCGTCGTTATCCCCTTTTACCCTGCTTTTTTTCCTTCTGTCGCCCCATCCTCCCTCTGGGCTTCACAAGAGCGTATTAGAGAATGTTAGTATATTGAGATTAACATGTTTCTCCAGCAGCTCTCGTCCCAGCGTCAGTGTTTACAACCAAAGTCCATCCAACTGGCCACATTCACTCTTATAGACTGCACAAAGTCCCCCCAAGGGTGCACCTTCGTGTGACTTTTCCACATCATCTGGGCCCGTCTCTGCCTTAAGCTTCCCTCTCGTTCACTTCCTCGACCCATCACTCGTTCCTACTGCATTTAGCTGGCGAGATTATCCACGGGTATGTTTGGAAACGCAGCTGCGCCTCTCGCATTTCTCCCCTGATCCCTCACTTGCAAAACACTACACTTCTCACCATCAGCCGGCGAGAGGAGGGGCACGTTTTCAGATGTCTGCACGCACACACTAGACACACACAGCATGTCAAACTGCAGCTTATGTGTGTGTTAATAGACATTGACTTCCATTGCTTTTCTGTCACTGTCTGTTTCCTCAGACAGCAATGACTTGGCAGCATTTATTTGCCTGTGCGGGTGTCATTTCACCCAGATAGAGGCTTCTCTTTGGAAGGATGGTTATCACTGGTGCTGTTTTGAATGCATGGGAATTCATACAATAACATGACTGCTGGAGAAAACGTCAATACTGATGCTAAATGCTGATAAATTTGGGAGCTATGGTTGTCAAAGCATTGACACGTCTTCTTATTTGTCCATGTTTGGACAACCGCTTTCTCATGTTGTCAGGAATGCTGCTACATGCTGTTTCAAAGTAAAAGCCCAATCATGTATTTTTTATGAACGTAGCAGTAGCTGGTGTAACAATCTTTGCTCATGCTTCTCTTTGTTTTGTTTTGTCTGTGGCAGGATGGGTAAACCCACCTACTTCAGTGCAGTGTTCAACACACTCAGCCCAGCTATCAAGCAGTCATGGATCAGCAACTTGCAGATGGCTAAACTCGCTCTAGGTATTGTTTTCTGACTTGTTTTTCTTGTTTGCCCACATGCTTTCAACAAGATGGCTCTTC
>JAUESE010000057.1:3642510-3653087 GCA_032274725.1 Malacoctenus triangulatus | reverse complement strand
AATCAGCTCCCGGCTGTGGGCAAGAAGCCGCTGGACCTGTGGAAGCTCTACGTGGCTGTGCGGGAGATCGGGGGCCTCGCCATGGTAAGACACAGGGAAAGCGGCACACGCCACTTTTGAGGAACATTTTCTAACAATCAGATCATCATAATATACCTCAAAGTCATCAAAATGATCACTTTTGCACCTTTTACTGCAAAACAAATTGTCGATCTGTAAATATATGGAGGACAAAAGCTAAAAACATGTTTCGTGCCAACATAAAAAAAGCAAGATCCTTCAAATTAAAAGCAATGAGCTGCTCTAAATTCTCCGACTGGTTTTTCTTTCAAATCTGCAATTCTAATTTTGACAACCTGAGAGCAGGCAAAGCCTCGGGGCCTCCCTGTGATCCCGGGTGACCCCTCCCCCCCTCCCCCCTCCCCTCTGGTAGTCGCAGACCCCAGGTGGGAAACCACTGCTGGAGAGGAAAGGATTCATAATTGTGTACGCTGTGGGCGTCAGCAATGTGTGTGGTTGGGAAAAGGGGGTGGAGGTGGAGGTGGGGGGGGGGGGACACAGCTGACCTGACAGAGGCTGTTCAGTCAGGTGAAGCATGCGTGTACATGCAGCTGATTCACTGCATGAACTCCGCTCACGAGCTTCAGCTGTTTAGTATTCTCGAGCGCCGTCGCGGTCTTGCTGCATGGGCATATGGCGTGCTTGTAAATGTTGAGAGATGTACTCGAGAGAACGAGATGCTTAAAATTAATGTTAGGGAGACCCTACCTGCAATGTCACGGGGCGCAGCTGCAGGCGTATCGTGCAACACCCCCCTCTACACCCCTCCCCCACAGCCCCCCCATGTGATACAAACAGAAAAACCTATAAATGACCGACAGAACAACAGCCGCACAGTAAATCGTAAGAAACTGAAAGGAAACAAAACTTTACACGTTGCAGTTCTGAACCACTGGAAAATCTCCACTGCTGTGGGAACCTGTGCTCCTGTAAGGACCCACTCGGCTCTCCGCCGGGCTGCAGGGGGTGGGGGTGGGGAGGGGGGGCAGCACAGATGTTGGGTGATAAGTCGTACCTCGCAGGAGGCGTTCCATTTCTTCCCCGGAGCTGCAGGATGAGGGCGAGGTCAAGCCCCCGGCGGGCGGGTCCAGTTCCCGCACTGCAAAATCTGCTAGATCTTCTCTACTTTTGTCCCTCGGAACGAAAAAAAAAAGACATTCGAGAACACTGCAAAGCAGAACTGGAGGGACAGTAGAGTCCAGCTGGAACTGCATCGAAAGTATGAGATGAAATCACATCTGTCTAATTTTTTTGCTTTAAAAAGAATGAAAGCGGTCGTGCAAAGGTGAGCTGCAATACCTCACATGACCCACCAGCATGTAGTCTCACTGGGAGCGAAAACACAATGTACCAGGCTATGAAATTGATTTCTTTGATTAAATCAGCAGGATGTGGTTTACCATGCTTGAGGAAGAACAACAGGCTTGTGGTTGATATGACCGGCATGCTACACTGAGTAACCAGAGAACACAGTCATCACAACAGTGTCTTTTCTATTCCAGTTTTTTTTTTTCATTTTTAGATTGTTATGTTGCTTACATCCGGACTTTTGTCCTAAACTGGTTCTTTTATGGATGGAACGTCCTGTTTTAGCAGCAGCCGAGCAGAAAAATCCAGCTCTACACTGGTTTTCTCTTCAACCAGCCTTCCATGAAGTGGCATAAACAAACACGCGCTGAGGAAAGTGAGGAATCCACTGCTGCCGGCCACTTGCTTTTTTTAGGAAAGGCGGGCACACTCAAAAGTTAGCCTCAGTCATTTAGAGACATATCTTGAGGAATGAGAGACAGGCTGAGCAGTAGGTGGCGGTGGAGAGCGCGTAAATGTGGAAGGGACCAAGACAGGACATCAGTGAGCTGGTCCAAAGCGAGCGCTCCCCGCAGAGTTTTCTCGCGCCACAGAAAGTCGCCCGTGATGATGCTGGAGGGAGTGCCGACGCTGAGCATAAAGGAGTAGCTTCTGAGCCTGTCAGTCCCCGCCAGCTCACAGAATAGAGTAGCTCCTGGGCTGCATTCAAAGCTGAAGCTGAATTCAACTCGCAGCTCTTATTCAACGTCTCCCCCAGCATGGGAGCATTCAGACGAGAAACACAGATTTAGACAATCGATAACTTTCTTCGAGGGCCCCGGTGACTAAAGATCAGTGAACTTGATTACAATATTTTGAGGAAACGTGGATAAAAGACTGATTGTGATTGTGCTAATTTTAGCCTGTTGCAGATGTGAATACAACAACTCAAAATGCAGCGCAGCTCATCGAACGCCTGTCCCTGCCTGCATATTCTCTCCCCTGCAGGTGAACAAAAACAAGAAGTGGCGGGAGCTGTCCACCACCCTGAACGTCGGGACCTCCAGCAGCTCCGCCAGCTCGCTGAAGAAGCAGTACATCCAGTATCTGTTCGCCTATGAGTGTAAGATGGAGAGGGGGGAAGAGCCGCCAGCAGACAGCAGCAGTGGTAGCAGCATGGCCGGAGGGGACAACAGGAAGCAGGTCAAGATCCAGCCGCCCTCGCCTGGTAAGACATGATAACACAGAGGTTTATTCCCCCTCTCTCTCTCTCTCTCTCTCTTTCTCTCTCTTTTTTGTTTACGACCACACACCACCATCTGTCGGCAGCCAAACAACGAGAGCTGCTGATCCAACTTCTCGTGTCAGGAGTCGTCAGAGAAACGGTGATCTGTGGTTCGTGCAGACAAAAAAAAAACCTGCCAGGGAACAATAGCTGCTGCGTTTGCACCCCAGAGAGCAGAGAGGTGGCAGAGATCATGTTGATCATATTGTTGCATCTGCAATTTCATTCTATTCTTATACATAAAGCCTCACCGGAGAGCTTAAAGGTACAATCTGTAAAGTTGGACATGGTGCCAGTCTGTGCACCAGGTGGCAGTAGAGATTCACTGTTCCTCAGCAGTCATTCTCACAGTGGTATTTACAAAACTGATGCCTTCAGATCGCTGAACTTCACTAAAGTTCCCTGCAACGTTGCGATTATTATTTTGAAGTAGTTCCTGACCGAAAACGTCACGTACTGCACCCTTGATCAATCTTTAGCATCGTTAACCGTTAAAATGATTAAAACTTTTATGATTCAATAGCCAAGATCAAATTCTGACTACATGTAGACGACCTGAAGCCTGAGAGGGAGCGGCAGGCATTACTGCCGTTCTGATGAGATGTTTCTTGGTTTAATGGAGGTGAGCCGTGATACGATCACCACTTATACCTCTGGCCGGGGCCTCGCCTTTTATTTGATTACGGCACGTCGGAAGGTTAAGTAATATTGTTTTGGGCGCGCCGAGACAACACGAAGGGGGCGCTTTTTGTTTGGGGCGCGCTACCTGCCCCGCGCCACGTGTCTCCCAGCTCGATTAGGACGTGCGGATCAGATCAGACGGAGCAGGAGACGGAAACGGCTGGAGAGAGCGAGAGGAAGGGGTCGCGTCTCTTAATTTGCAGCGGAGATGAGAAAGGTGACCCCCGCTTTTAAATAGAAGCGGCGGAGCGCCGCACCTGCCCGAGACGCTGCAGATTGCTTTTTCCTGGTGGGCGGGAAAAAAAAAGAGCATCTGCCTTCATTAGCATGCACACATACGTAAAACTGCACATGACCCGCTCGCGTACATAAACACGTTTTAAATAAATTCATGTTCCCTCTCACTCATAACACTTCATAATTCATCGTTCAGCCGCGCTCTCGTCTGGTGAAGGCGGGGAGGGAGGGGGGGGGGGGGGACACCTCAATTTCAGAGAATCTCAATTTGCCATCATCAGCTGGCTGCAGCACGGGCCCTGTAATCACAGCCTATATTAGGGAAGGAGGCAAAGTCAGTGCCGGTGGTGTTTGGGCTGCTTTTTGGGGAGTGAAGCACTCACCTGTAAGCAGCCGCACTTCACTTAAGTAATATCCTCCGAGTATTTTACCACCACCTGTCAGACTGGGTGCTCCCTCAGAGCTCCCTCACGAGAGCTCAGCAGCAAATGTGTTTCTGAATGATTGATAAAAAAAAAAAAAAGGAAAAACAGGGGGAGGAGGCTTTTTTTGGTGGCTCATTCTTATTTATATACACGTGGTGTGATTTTAGAGACCTAAAGCTTTCAAAGTTAAAGCCTCCAACTCGCAACGATTGACAAATGTGATTTATTGCTGATGGATCTTCTTTTTATTCAAATGATAGTATTTCATGGGGAAGAAAAAGGGAAGTCAGGCAATGAACCAAAGTTTACTACATGCTCTGAGGCAGCGTGGAACGTGCCGAGGTTATCGCATGAACTTCACTGTCGAAGTGTGAGCAGAGGCTGCTGTCCTTCCCTTCAAATCTGAAACACGCACGAGACACGAAACAGTTGGAAAGTCGGTGACACATTGTGCGCCTCCAGTTCGATGTGCTCCAAACTGACCCACTGACACCGTGCCAGACTATTTATAGACTGACAGCTCAATGATGTCACCGAGTGGGCAGGTGGGGGTTGCAGAGTGGGGCAAGAGGAGTGTGTGTGTGTGGGTGTGCGTACGTGTGTGTGTGGCTGGCAGTGCGGTGTGGTGTGGGAGTGATTAATGAGGACTGGAATGTAGAATGTAAACAAACTCGACCTCACCGTCACCTTTCATTCACAAAACTGGCTCGGTTGACTGACTTTCTCTCTCCC
Source organism: Malacoctenus triangulatus (assembly GCA_032274725.1). Lineage (NCBI taxonomy): Eukaryota > Metazoa > Chordata > Actinopteri > Blenniiformes > Labrisomidae > Malacoctenus > Malacoctenus triangulatus. Next base: position 3,648,380 of record JAUESE010000057.1, on the reverse strand, counting down.
TATGTCTCTCTGTCTCTCTCTCTCTCTCTTCCACCCTTTTGGATTATGTCACCCGCTGACACACACAGGCTCTCTCTCTCTCTCTCTCTCTCTCGGCACACACACATCAAACATCAGCCACACGCCTCTTGCTTTTTTTTCCCCCTGATCGCCTTCCCTGTCATTTTTTCTCCTCCCTCCATCTGAATGTGGAGCAAAGGGCAGCCAAGGTTCGCTCTCGCCCTCCTCCTTCCCCTCCGTATTATGTATCTGTCTGCTCGCTCGCTCTCGAAGAATGGCAAGCCTCTTAACCTCGGCTCACCCCGTCATTGTTTGCACTTCTGCGCGTGTGCATGTGTGATGGTTTTTGTCTGGGATATCCCAGGAAGTGAAGGATCGCTAATGCTCGCCGGTCCCCCTTTGCCCTCCCGCCTACCTCTGCTCGTCATCATTGGATAACCATCTCTCTCCATCCCTCTCTCTTTCTCTCCATCTCCTGTGATGTTGAGGCAGGGGGTATCATTGAATAATTTAGAATTTGCATGAATTTTTAAAGCTTAAGTCTTTCGGGGTTTTTTTTTTTTTTCCTGTGGAAACGTGCGGTGCAGGAAAAGGCCACTGAGGCTCTTCCAGAGAAAGCCTTCTTACACTAAATGCTCATTAGGATACTTTCATATTCTCTCCCTCGCTCGCTCTGTCTTTGTCATCTGCGCGCTGGAACGGGCCACTTTTTCCATTAAAGCTCCTTCTGGGAATCTGTATCCCCCTGGTTTGATCTGGTTGGGGGGGGGTTCTTTGTGAGGACGGCTGTCGCAGCTTTGCGCTGCTATAATTCCTCAGTCAGAGCTCGGAAATTCACCGAAATACGGCGTCATAACAGCAGAGCACACTAACCCACTTCTAACCCCCGGTTTGAATCTGCTTTGTGAGGAGATGTACATGCAGCCACATCACAGTGAGAGGCCCCCTGAGTGCACACCACGGTGGGGTCTTTGTGTGCACCCTTTGTATGAACCGGTGTTCTGTCCCTTAGCCTGCCTAAAGGCTCCACTCCAGCACCGCCCGTGACCCCGAGTTCCAAAAGGCAGCACAGAAGATGAGTGAGTCAATTGTAGAATCGTCCAAAAATGTGCAAAGATGAAGAGCTTCTGACACCTTTCGCAAAAAAGCTTTCAATATCTTCCATGTTCTCGAGACTGGTCGACTCCATGCGTTGATTTCCTCACACCGTGTCCCCTCCTCCTGCCTCCCCCCTCTCTCCTCCTCCCTCCCCAGTCTGCCTTTAGCAGTCCTCTCCTTCCCCGACCCTGCGCCCCGTTGCCGGGGCTGTTTGCTCGGGCTCGGTTCCCGGGTCGGGGCATCACTGTGAGTGCTTTGGCCTTAAGCCTTAACTTATCTTCCCAACGCAGCCCCCCCTCTCCCATCGCTGTCGCAAAATCCCACTTCGGCTGTTTTAACTCCGACCAGCCTGGAGATTCCTATCCGAGCCCCACGGTGTGGGGGACTGCTGCTGCCAAGTTCACCGGTGATCCCGCTCCAGTAATGATACCAGCTCTCGCGTCTTGCAGCTAACTCGGGCGGCTCCCTCCAAGGCCCGCAGACGCCACAGTCCTCGGGCAGCAGCTCCACAGCAGAGGCAGCGGGGGACCTGAAGCCGCCCACGCCGGCCACCACTCCCCTGGGACAGGTTACACCGCTGCCCCCCAACAGGTACACCCCCCCACTGACACACAGTACTCCTGCTGTTGCACTGATCATGTTAAAGGATCTTTTCGTTCAACGTAATTTGAGTATTACTGAAAAAAAATCACGTTTCTTTGTTAGATTGGTGTCAGTTGTATGGAATTATTCGATAATCTCCAAAAAACTGATGCGAGAGAGTCATATTCAGTCAAAGAAATGGCACCATAGTAGAAATTTGAGAGTAACAAGCCGATGAATGTCTGCAGACTAACTCAGTAATCATCAAATTCTCGTTTAATGAAAAAAGGAGAGTCTTATTATCACTGAACAAACTGTCTTGCTGACAGCGACATGAAACGTGTCCAGCTTTGAGTACCATTAGCATTAGCTTTGGTCGCAGTGGTACATTTTCCTCTGAGTGAGCCTCAACCTTCCCTTTTAGGAGCCGCCCGCTGCCGCCCGCGTCTCTGTGTTGATCATCTCAGTTGTTTTGTTGTTACTTCTTGTCATCATTAGTTGATAAAGCTGTACTTTCAGGCACAGATGTTATGCAGACTTCCGCACGGTCGTCAGCTTGCACCCCTGCAGGAGCGCTCGCAGTTACATATACCAGACTTTATTAATGACTGGAGAACTCCAACAGATCAAAATAACATGTGTTTACCACCATTCAACTCTTCACTAACGGCTGAGCTGCGTGAATCAGTCATTAGACTGACCCAGCTGTCAAAGCGATGCTGTTATGGAATAACGAAGCACACAGTCAATACAGCTTATTTCAGGCGAACAATTAAAAGAAACGCTCAAGTTATATTTCCAGTAACGAGCGAGTAACTCCTTGTAATTGTTATCAAGTGCTAATTGTCGGCATGTTGTGCAGCACTGATCGAATCATATTTGACACAATGACAATAAAGGTTTGATTCTATCGATATCCTCGGTGTGTGTGTAACTCTGTGTGTGTATGTGTGCTTCTCCTTCCCTCCCCACCCTCCTGTCTTTGTCCAGGAGCAGTGTGAGCATACAGGACCCCTTCTCGGAGGTGAGCGACCCAGCCTTCCATAAGCGGGCTTCCACCCTGCCCCCCTCGGCTCCCTACCAGCAGGGCCTCAGCATGCCCGACATGATGATGAGGATGCAGTACGACACCAAGGACCCCTTCGCCGGGATGAGGAAGAGTGAGTGAGGCGCACACACACACACACCAGCTCCTTTTTAGAAAGTTGTGGGGGGAAACAAAAAAAAAAACCAACATTGTGTGTGTTTTTTTTTTCTTCCTGTGTTCTAAGAGACCAAGAAATCCATTCTAATCAGCTGTTGTATTTTACTCCACAAACCAGCATGAATTATTTAGGAGGAGACATTCGGATTGAAACTTTATCTCCAACTTTGGGATAACTCACATCAGTCTTTGAGAAAAACTGCCTCGTGTATCCCAAAGCTATTGTTCTTTCATCTGTCTCTCTGCTCTAATTGATTGTCTAGTCACCATGTCATCTCAGATCAGGACAGATGTGTGTGTGTTTGTGTGCTCTTGTGTGTGTGTGCGCTTCACCACCTGAACTATGAAAGGATATGAGAGCTGTTTGTTACACTACACATCCCTTCATCGGGAAAAAACACACCAGCCCGTCTGATGTTGGTGTAGCTTAGCCTCCGTCTCATCCTAACTTTGTTCATCCTTTTCATCCTCCTCGTTTTCAACCTTTCATCCTCTCCACCCCGCTGAGAAGCACCTGTTTTGACCAACTCGTGTGGTTCAGTTTTTCAGAACAAACAGCAGTTTTAGAAAGAATGGCGGCGCCTCTGAAGGCTGAGGAGAATGGAGGCTGAATGAATAATATGGTGGATGTTCGCTGCATAACAACAGTTAGAGCCCCAGAACAATAGGTCTAATCAGGGAGAGTGCGGAGGATTCATGAAGGGAGGCTGCCACCTGCTGGCAAACTGTGCATGTGGTTTATATCGAGGCTTGATGCTGAATCGAGCTGCATCTCCAAAAATTAGTCATTGGAGAGTCTTTTTTTTCTCCACTCATAGTACCGGTATATAATTAATTATGTTAATTTTTTTTAGTGCTATTATTGTCTTCTTGTTCATTAAACAGGTAACACATGAGATCTTACAAATTTATCCAAAATATTGAGACACTGTGGTAATTAAAACATTTTTCTTTATGTGCAATTAATATAAATACATAAAAGTTATGATGTTTGAGCTAAATCACCAAAATTACCTTGTGAATCTAGTTATAAGTCCAGTCCAGTTATTAGTATTGGAATTCAAAAGCAATGATATCTTCAGACATGCATTAAGTCCTGTCCCCTCTTCTCCTCAGTGGCCGGGGCGGATCCCTATATTCCGGGCCAGATGCCAGGTGGGGGCATGCAGGAGATGTACGGACGGCCCCCGTCTGCCCTGAGCATGAGCCAAAGGTCACAGTACCCGTACGGCCCGGCCTATGACAGGAGGTAGGCCTGCCTAGCACCCAGAGATGATGATAAACCTGCGCGACACTGTTGTTTCTTGCAGCGTCTGATAGGTCACGTCAGTAAAGCAGGAACACTCTCATGTCATTGCTCCTTCAGACCGGACCACGTGATGGGGATGGAGGGGACGATGGGCCCCCCTGGGAGTCAGAACAACATGGGCCCCTCTGGCAGCGAGAGCAGCATGTATTCTCCCAGCAGATACCCTTCACAGCAGAGGTCAGTGCCTGGCGTGCGTGCGTGTCTTCACGCGACGACCTTTGGCCAGCTGGTCACCAGTGTGTCACTCCCATCGCTGCGTTCCTTCATTCCAGACACGAGGGCTACGGCCAGCAGTATCCCAGCATGCCGTACGGGATGCATCCGTCCGGGATGTACCCTCAGCAGCAGGTGAGAGAGTTCAGTTCATCCTCTGACGTGAGATTTGGAGCTTGAACCTCTTCAGTTCTTCTTGACTCACTGCAAGTCGGTCACAGCTCACACACAGGAGTGCTTTGATTCGGAGCATGAAAAAGCCTCACAATGCTTTTAGCTCACTTGAAACACTTAATGAGTCTGTTTGTATTGCCTGCAACTTTTAAACCAGTTTTTTTCTTTATTTAAAATGATTTAGGTGTTAAATATGTGTGTATATTTAAATGTTTTGATGGTGTTGAAACTCATTCAAGTACAGACATGATGTCATGCATGTAAAGAGGATGTCTGGGTTGCATGACGAGTTAGAAACAGCTTTCATTAACCGTCTTTACCTTTTATTTATCAGGGTTATAAGCGTCCAATGGATGGCATGTATGGTCCCCCTCCCAAGAGACATGAGAGTGACATGTACGCCATGCAGTATCCCAACCAGCAGCCTGACATGTACAATCACTACGCTGGTGGGTACTCTGAACACCGGCCGCAGCAAGGACAGTTCCCCTACCCGTACCCTCGTGAGCGAATGGCCCCCTCGGGCCAGAGCCAGCACAGTATGATGGGCGGGGGGCCCACTCCGAATCACGCCGCCGATGGGCCCAACATGTGGCCCTCCAGAACGGACCTGGGCTACCCCTACTCTAACAGGCAGGGGCCTCCCTCGCAAATGCCGCCCTATGGCTCGATCGGCAGGGACGACATGGACGGGCGGCCGGGGCAGGAGCAGTGGCACCGCCAGTCCCCCTACATGACATCATCGGGGGGGATGCCCCCCTTGTCGTCACGCCAGCCGTCGTCCTACTCCAACTCCCCTTCCATGGCCAACCACCTGCCCAGGGCGCCCAGCCCGGGGGCCTTTCAGCGCTCCATGGACTCCCGGATGTCCCCCAGCAAAGCGCCGTTCCTGTCCCAGATGAAGATGCCAAAGCCTGGCCTGGCCATGATGGGCTCGCAGGGCGGCGGGCCCATCGGACAGTTCCCCCCGAACCTGAGGCGGGATCTCAACTACCCACCAGGGTCAGTGGAGGCCAGCCTGCCCATTCTCAAGCCTCGACGCAAGCTCACCTCCAAGGACAGTGGTAAGACAGAGGCCGGCTTTTTGGTTGTTTTTTTTACCAGATACAATCGATCAAATCAAACTTTATTGACAGTGAACAGCACTCTGTAATCAAACCAACTCAAAGTGCTTGAAGGGCGATAAAAGCAATAGAAGGAACAATGTAAAAGTTCCCAAAGAAACGAATGCATACATACATACATACATACATACATACATACATACATACATACATACATACATACATA
>JAUESE010000057.1:3503584-3514376 GCA_032274725.1 Malacoctenus triangulatus | reverse complement strand
CAACACCGGCTGCTCCTCCTGTTGCTCTTTTGGGGTCTTTCCACTCTGCTCCACTGAGCTGGGACACACACACACATATACACACACACAGCAAACAAGGGAGAGGTTGCACCTACCCGCCTGCTGCACCATTTCCCACAAACACGACACACTGTCAGGTTTCTCTTTGAAATCCAGAGCTCCCACTGCCTCTCTGTTATCGTCTGCTCTCTCTCTCTCTCTCTCTCACTCAACTTCAACCCCGATCGTCCTCTCAGCCTCAGGTGTCTACCAGGATTGGCCATACCTTGCAGTTGCTTACATTACACAACTTTAATCTCCATGGGTACAAGCCCTGGCATGGCGGGCTGGCAATGAAGGAGCACCAGTATGTGACACACCCTTTCTAAACAAATGGCTCTGTCCCAGCCTCACCTACCAGAGGCCATGGAGGCTTGAAAGAAAGAAAGAAGAAGAAAAAAAACAGCCCTCATCGACTGAGAGGAAAACGGTGCATTTTTGTTCCGGAGAAGTTTCGATCTGGAGCTCAGAGCAAGTTCAAAGTCCGGGAGATGCAGCAGGCAAACAGAACCACCCCCTCAGGTGGTCCCTCTTATCGCTCCCCCGGCTGATCAACACGCAGCGGCCGGGAAGAGGCGCACACAGGCCGTCACTCACTGGCATGGAGGAAACCAAGCGGCAGAGCAGTCCTGCTGTTTAACAAGTCATTTGCTGCTGGGTCAGTGTCGGGAAGCCCGCACAATAGTCGTCATTGTCACGGGCTCCATGACTGAGAGAAGCAGCACAGGTCTTAGGTTACCTGCTCGGATCCCTCAGGGACACGCCAGGCAAACGTCCCACCGCCTGGTGGTCCGTGCCAAGCGCCCACTCAACCTCCTGCCACCCATTAGCAATCCGCCCCTGGCTCCAGGTGATTTAATCACTGACTAAACCTACATATTGCTTTATATCACAGGAGAGCTTAAACAAAGCCACTTTAGAATAACTTTGTACACACTGTTATTTTGGGGGAACTCACTAAAAAAGGGCAATTTGACAAAATAATGTGTGGTCAAGAAAGAAGACAATGCAGAAAAAAAGGATGAATTCTGAATAGTTTATAAAAACTTTCTTTAGACTCAAAACTTTAAACTGTTAAAAAAAAGCTGTTTGTCATACCTCGTGAAACTTTCAAGTATCCAAAGCGCCTCTTCAGCCACTCTCCATTTGAAGGCGTCCTGCTGCTGCGCCTCTCCTCCTCTCCGACTCCAAACTTTCACCGCGCCTCGGAAAACTCCAGGTGAACCATTTCCGCGAGAGAGAGAGAGAGAGAGAGAAAAAAAAAAAGACGCACTTAAGGAGGCAGCGGGAGTCCGGTGGTCGTTTTGTCGCCCCGCCGGTTAGCTGAACTGCGCTGGGAGAGTCCGCTGTGCTGTCAGAGCTTCGCTGTCCGCGGACACTCCGCTGGAGCAGAGGAGGAGAGGAGACGGGGAGGAGGAAAAGTTTGGCGCTCCGTCGACCTGCGGCCTCTCCCACCTGGAGGAGGCGGGCAGGGCGGGCGAACCAGGTGAGGGCGGGAGGCGCGCGGAGCTCGGTGCTGCGGGGACATCTAGTGGCGCGAGGGAGGAACTGCAAGTGGTCTGAAAAACAGGAGGGAGCGTCAACACTTTTGTTTTTCACTTTGTGCACCAATAAACTCAGAATGAGCTGACAGAAAGATGCATGCCTGTCATTGTGCGTGCAGTGTGGCGGCTTAGACTGGTGTGTGTGTTTTGTCACTGTCAAATGAAGCTTCTCCCGAAAGAATGTGTGTATTTCTGTTGCTTTACAATGCATTTCATATTCATGATTCAATTTTTTTGACACCTATCAGACTTTTCTGACATGAAGAATTGGATCTTGGATTGAATCTTTCAAACATTGAAAAATGTCATTTTTTTAACACTATGACAAGATGCTCCTCGTGTGTATGTGTGTGTGTGTGTGTGTGTGTTAGGCAACATGCAAAACTCTGTTGTGAATCATGCAAACTTTCTGATCATGAGGCAGACACTAAAGAAGCCATCACAAGCAGAGAGGGCACAGGCCTGTGGGTGCTGGAGGAAGTGAAATGTGTCGCTCTGACTCAGGTGAAATCAGGATGTTTCTACCTTCTCCAAGTCACATCAATAAAGAAGCTGCGAACCTGCACAAATATAGCTCCCACCACAGCATGCTGACAACCTGCTGCCAGCACCGACACAGTTAGTGATCCTATGTGGGGGGTATGACAGCGTCCAGGGTAGAGTTTCCCTCCCTGCCTCCTGTGTTATTAATAAACAGAGTGTGTGTGCCTCTTGTTTTCCTGGAGACACAGACACACTGTGCAGCTCTTCCTTAAGGTTGGAAAAAGCTGGCGTGGTAACATCTATGTGAGGTTTTCGACAGCAATCACAGTGAGTATAAAATGGCACTATGTGACTCACTCTGTCACTCATCAGTCAAGTTGAGGTCATCCTCTGTGTGAGATACTTGAATAGGTACTCAGGAGATACCATTTACTTGTAAGTGTGGTCTTGATTACGTTACTTTCCCCCTCATGCAGAAGTAAACATTGGATAATTGGATTATTCTTATCAGGTGTTGTTAACCTTGATGACCTGTTGAATAATTCCAGTCATCTTTTTCTCTCAGTTTGTTCCTGTGTCAAATTCCTCTTCATGGACAATCAAAGATCCCTGGAAGATGTTAAAGAAGCAGTTACTACCGACGACTCCAACATGGAAATTATATGTGCTGGAGGGACCACAGAGAGGAACCTGGGTCGCTCTGAGACGGAGATCGTTGAAAACTCTGTGGGATACAAAGAGGATCTCACGGAGCTGACAGACATGGAGAGCTTGGGTCAACGTTTTGAGCACAGCATCCAGCAAGTGTCGTGTCTGGAGAGGCAGAGGGATGATCTGATCAAGGAGCTCCTCCGCCTGCAGGAACCCAGGCTGAGGATCGTGGGACGGCTGAGGGCGAAGCTGACGGAGACGCGGACGCAGTTGTCTCTGGTCCTGCTGGATTACGCGGCCGTTCATGAGGAAGTGCAGCAGGTGAAGAGGAAGCTGCTCGTCACGGCCAGGGACTGCATCCAGAGCCAGGTGACGCTGGCTGCACAGGAGCATGACGTGTCCCAGTTTGCTGTCACACAGGTAAACAGTGGTTTCTATGCCATTGATTGTTTCTGTTTTGTCCTCTTACTCAGTTTTCCTCAATCTGTGCTCCAAATTCCTTTTTGTCTTGTGCAAGCTTGTTATGGCCCAGAATGAACTTTTAAGCCTGGCGACATTATTAATTCCTTTTAAGTTTATTATAAGAAAAACACTTGTAAACAAAGCAAAGTCACAGGCAGTAAAGCAGAACCAAGATAATCAGGTTTAATATTTAGATTCAACTTACAGATGACATAAACACTGATTAAACAGGAACATACACACAAATCTGATCTGAAAAAGACGATTTTTATTTTTTAAAAAGTTGAGGGGAATTCAAACGAACGTTATTGCATGCTTATATTTGTATAGTGAAGAACTTTTAATATCAAAGAGGCTTCTTATTACATGCATGAACTTTCTTGTGATCATCATGTATTGTGGAGCTCTAATTTCTCAGAGACTTTGTAAGAAGCGTTCCTTTGTGTTACCCAGAACCCTTTAAGTTGATGATCCCTGATACTGTGCAGCTGTTTTGTGCACTAAAGCGACTGACTAACATGTTAACAGGAGGAGCTGAAGGCCCAGATCCAGAGTCTGACACAGGAGCTGTCCCGGCAGCAGACGGTCCACCAGAAGCAGCTCCTCGCCCTCAGGGACGGGGCCTCCCAGCAGCGCCGGCCCCGGGCCCTGAGCGACGTCGGCCTGTGCCGGCAGGCCGCGGCCAGGCTGCAGCGCCGGCTCAGCTGCAGCGTGCAGGCGCTGGAGGGCTGGTACGAGCTGCGGCTCACGGCCCTGCTGAGAAGAAGGCAGGCCGGGGAGGAGGCGCTGAGGAAGAGCAGGGAGCAGTCGGCCGACATGAGGGCCCGTCTGGGGCCCCTGAGAGAGGAGATACAGACACTGGAGGTGCAGCGATTCTGCCTGGAGCAGAGGATCACACTCATAGAGGCAGAGAGAGAAGAGAGCAGCGAGCAACACAAGGTATGACGACTGAAACGCACAAGACGTCAGAGCTGTTAATGGGACTACATGAGCCGAGACATTCCTTCACTTTGTGCAGGAAACAGTAGAGAAACTGAAGGAGACTCTGAGAGAACTGCACCTGGAGTTTGACGTCCAAAGGAAATACAAAGAAGATTTAGAAGAGCTTAAGAGCGGCCTTCTGGCAGAGTTGGTGTTTCTGAGGTAAATTTGGCCTGAACCTTTAACCTTCCACTCAAAGTGAGAATCCAGAAAATATAGAAATTACTGCAGATGCTTTGATCTACAGAGGCCGGGACGAACCCAGTGAGGAACCTACAGAGACCTGCAACATAAAATGAGTTTGATGCTCCAGATGTATGAGGTCAGTGGCCAGTAGGCCTCAGCCGATTGTTGCGAAACATTCAAGCTGAAAGTAGACACACAACTTTGTAAACGAAGGTAGAACACGATGCAACATTGGATGTTTTCGCTACTCCAGCCCTGCTTTGTTCTTATTGCACAAACTGTAACATTTGACCCTCTGCCCAGGAAAAAACAAACAGCTTAAATGTAAATATTTGTTTGTTTTTTTATTATGAATACACTTAAGAACACGAGATCAGCACAGAGAAAAGTTGCAGGAAAAAGAAACACATACAAGTGACAGAACACACAGTGTGGAAAATGCTTCCTACAAAGACCAAGCAAATAAAAACAAACCCTACAGTATGTACAATTAGAAATGGATCTTTGTAGAATTGCTGGCTGAACTAATCCAAGATGACAAATGTGTTCGTGTCTCACCACAAGTAATGGCTGAGTTTGAAAGACAAACAGGAACTAACAAAGAAAAGGAAGAACTGGACCAAAACAGACCTTGTTTTAAATATGCCACAACATGATGCCACTGCAACACTTCTTATTTTCTCATTTCCTACAAAAACACTGCTGCCCAAAGTGTGTTTGAAAGAACAAAAAAAACAGCATCACTTAAACACTGATCCAGTTTGATCAACAAGCAGGTCAAAAGAAGAGATGTGGGGACGGCACTCATGCCTGCACCTCCGAGTCTGCAGCACCCTCTGGGTCCTCGTCGTTGTAAATGTTCTCAGCCTGTAGAGGGCACAGTTTTCATCAGTGGAACTGGTTGCTTTGGAATAAAATGACTTCAGTTCTAAGAGGTCCTGAAGTTGTCTCTTATATCAAAGACAGCGCTTCACTACAATGCTCTCACCATCTGCCACACTTGCATGATGTTGTCCTCTGATACAGAACAGATGACCCACGGCTCGTTGGGGTTCCAGGAGAAATCGGAGATCTTAGCCGTGTGTCCGCCGTGGATGAACTGAAGGCGAGGCAGAGAGGGAGGAGTGAGCACATCACATGGGGTTCAGGGATAAACAAAAACGGCAGCGGTGTTTCAAACCCACCAGCAGCTCAGGAGGACCGTCCTCAGCGTCCTCTGGCGACTGCTCCTCCCCGATCTTGCTGAGGTCCCACACGTTGAGCCGTCTGTCTGTGCCGCTGGAGGCCAGGATGGTTTCGTTATGAGGAGACCACTGAACCTATGGAGAGGGGGCGGTGGGCACATGTTACGTATCGTGTCAAAAGTGCTTCACAAATGAAACATTTAGTCCAGTAGGTGGATCACTGAGGCTGCAGGCTAAACCTGTGATTCACTCCTCACCTGGAAGATCTCGTCCTTGTGTGATTCAAACGAGTGCAGCTTCAGCTTCAAGTTCCTTAAGTCCCAGAGAGCCACAGTCTGAAGACCAAACAAAACTTAGTCCCTAAGAGCCAATCCAGTTCATACAGAAGGAGAGCAGACGCTGCGTCACGCCACATCGCAGTCCAACCGGAGGCCGTCTCACCTTGTCCGCCGAGCCGGTGGCCAGAATGAACTCGCTGTAGGGATTGAACGACAGACAGTTGACCTCGGCTGTGTGGGCGTCCACCGCGTGGCTGGGCTTGGAGGTGTTGTTGGACCGCGTGTCCCAGCTGTTTGCAACAAGGACAGAGGAGTCTTTGTCAAGAAGGGTGTTGAAATTGAGCGGCGACTTTTGCTTCTAACGAATGCCATCAGAGGCTGCATACATCATGAGCTTCTGATCGTCTGCAACAGATCCAAAGAGCGATTCGTGGAGGAGGTGCCAGGAGACGTCCTCCACCACTGCCGTGTGGCCCGTGAAGATGGTCTTGGCGTCGACAATCTTGCCTTCTTTGGGAACTGTGCTGATGTCCCACAGACATATGGTCTGCACGAAAAGACAGGGGCAGACTTATTTTGAATGGACAAAGTTTCATGAAAACAGAGCTTCCTAACAGTTGATACAGGATCATTAAGAATAAGCACTAAGATTGCAACACGTTAATAAAACCAAAAAGGGGGAGGTGGCTCAATTTTGAGAGAGTCCTGAGAAGTTGCTCACGTGGTCATCGGAGGCGCTGAGCAGACAGCCGCTGAGGTTTGGGTTCCAGGAGAGACCATATCCCTCCTTCTGGTGGCCCCTCAGCCGCAGATCGGGAGTGCATTCACCCGAGGGGTCTAAAACACGCACAAGTTTTCAGATTGCAGCGACAAAAGGGAAGAAATTTAAAAGTAACAACACTCGCACACACCGCACAGTGTTCAGAGTAGTCTCACCAGGCTTGGAGGGGTGCTTTGTGTAGTCGAAGACCAGCACATCACTGGTGGGGGTCTTCGTGGCAATGATACAAGGATTCTGAGGCATGTAGCGGGCTCTGTTTACTTCTCCCTCGTGGTTGATCTTGATCTCAATTTCAATTTTCCCACTAACTGATCCGAAGCCTCCAAACTCTGGAATAAAGGACAATCCATGCAGGAGACAGTTGCTGCAACTATCAGCATTAACATTCAGTTTGACTGGACAGAACGGGTCGTATATTGCAAGCGTGGTACACTGACGAACAACGACTAACGTGCCATCTAAAAAACATACATACCTTCGTTTTCTGAAGCATTAAAGATTTCAACAAAGATGTAACTTTATTCATTATAAGAGGCAAAGAGTGAGTCTGATATGAGACGGTAATGACAACGACACACAAAGTCAAGGCCCAGATGAGACATTCAACCGGTTCAGAGACGCACAACACAAACGACACACTTCAACCACAGACGCATGTTAAATCTCACCTCCTTTCTCACTGTCGTAGTGCGAGGCGTCAAACTGGGCGTCGTCGTTGGGCAGCTGAACGCTGGCGATCACGAGGTGATTCTGCTCGTCGGAGGTGTGCGTCCCGAGCACCAGCCTGTGCACGCTGTAGTCTTTCCCCTCCGGTCTGCGGAGAGGAGCGACACGGTCACAACCTTTTGCGGCACACGCAGGAAGGCGTCGGGCCACCTCTGGCCAGACCGCTCACCTGGTGACGTCGGGAAGCCACTGGGCGGTGAGGCTGGGCCACTCCAGGGCGTGGGTCATGACCAGGTCATACAGGAAGGGCGTGTTCTTCTTCCATATCTTGTACTCCTCGTTGATCACCCGCTCCTCCACAGCATCATCGAATGCCGCTGCAAAGGCAAACAAAAACAGAGCAAGAAGTACATCTTTAGTCACTGTACACAATAACATATTGAGTGACGTAATTGCGTTATAGCATGTTTATGTGCCTCACGTGTCATTGTCAACAAATGAATGTGTGACAAAAGTTTGATGTATGGTTGGGCCTCAATTGTATAACATCAATTATTTTTAATTTGGGGTTTGAATGGATATAAATAGACATTTGCTTTTGTAACTCAGCAGTACAGACACAGGTATTTGTTTACTTGGGGGGGGGGGGGGGGTCACTTCATTCAACCATCCGTATAAATGAAAAGTATAATAAGGAAGTTTTAACGACAACATTGGGGCTTCGTTAATAACTTCCAAACCATCAAAACATCAAAACCCTCTGATTGTGGATACAACACAGCAGTGGGCGAGAAGTTGACCCTGCCAGTGGACAGCAACACACCGCACATGGCATCACTAACCTCCATAAAAACACACATCACCGTGAGCTCCTCGCAGACGCTGCTAAGTAGAGTTTATAGAGATTATCAATGGAGTTACATTTATCAGTATCAAAACGTTGTGCGGCCAGCATGCTAGCAGCTAACATTAACGGCGGCTAACAGCTAGCAGGCTGGTTTCTAACAATGAAAGGAGACGCTGGCTGGCGCGCCAACAGCCACCGGCGCGTCCTCACGTTGACTTCCTTTCATTCAAGAAACGACACGCAGGCTCGTTTAGTCCGCCGGTTCGGAAAGGCGACTGGTCTTACCGTCTTTATCAGCCATAGCGTCACGGTTATGCCGCTAAAACTGAGAGAAAACAGTTATTTCTCGACCGAGCGCTCTCAGGACAGCACGAAGACTCGCAATGGCGCCAAGTCCGTAGAAAGCCTTCAGCCAATCAGCGGCGAGCCGGAAGTCGTCAGTAGAAACGTGTACACATTTCCTGCCCATCCTCTCTTCGCACCGCCTTTGCATGTTGTGGATCGAAACTCGACGACATGCAGTAGGGCGGCTGTTGAAACTTCCAACAAAGTTATCGTCACAATGGACGACCGGCAGCTCGACCTGACGGCGGAGCAGGGGGCGATCAAAGCCAAGTACCCGCCGATCAACAAGAAATATGAATGTAAGTCGAGTTCAGATGTTAGCTTAGCTTGTTTACTTTTGCGGAGAGACGACAGCGAAATCATTTTTTTATAAGTTACATGATTTAACTTCAAAACAATCATTGGGCTGACTACTTTAGGTTTCTTTTTTACACACGAATATTTAAAGTCATCCTACAATCTTAATTTAGGTTTAAAATTAAATCCCAAATCTTCGTGGAATATCACAACCGGTCACGAGATTTTGCGTTGGAAAAGTTTAGTCAGAATTATTTCAAGTGAGAATAGGGAAACATATCTTTGAACTGTTGTAACCAGCAGCCACCACATAAACTGTCCGAGAGGACCAGGACTGACTTGATGCTCGCAAATTTGGCCAAACGCTGGATTATTAAAGACACTATGATTTAGCAAGATTAGATAGGGAAACACTTAACTCTCCTATCATTAGCTAGCTGAACACAGCTATTGACGCCTGAGAAAGTGCAACACAAAGTCTCCCTCTGAAGAAAGTGACTCCTCCTCAGCTCTTTGGCCAGTGAACATTCACTCCAGCCTTCATCCCAGTTTCTCTTTCCCCCACTCTTTCAGACCTGGATCACACTGCAGACGTACAGTGAGTGTGTCTTGTTGTCTTGGTGACGTGGACTCTCGTCTCTCTCCAGTTCACCTGTCACTTGTTGTCCTGATTGACGCGTGTTCTTCCCAGAATTCACTCCTGGGGCGGCTCTTTGGAGGAGGCCTTCGAGCAGTGTGCCATGGGCATGTTCGGCTACATGACGGACACGGAGACGGTGGAGCCGCTCGACACTGTTGAAGTGGAGTCCGAGGGTGAGCGTGCAAAACCTGTCTGACCGAACCTAACTTCATCTCTCACCATCACACCTGTTCCGCACCTGCTTTCCACTGAGACTCATGTCGGTGCCTGACGGTGTCTTCCCGACAGGTGACGACCTGGAGTCGCTTCTCTTCCACTTTTTAGACGACTGGTTGTACAAGTTTAATGCAGATCTTTTCTTTGTTCCCCGGGTGAGTTTGTTGACTCGCTCTGATGTTTCTATGCAGACAGATAAGTGCTGAAACCAAATGTGGAAAAAGGCTTAATAACATGTACTTACTGTGCTGCTTTAAGCATGAAGTTATTATGATGGTGGGATTAATAGAGCAAAGCTGTTTTTAATCGAAGAATATTTGCAACTTCCTTTAAGCATTTTTATGTGTGTATGTTATCCATGTTTTGTTTCATAGTATGCTTTGTCCTTACATTTTAATTATGCCTGTAATAGGAGATCAAGGTTCTGCACATTGACAGATTGCATTTCAAGATCCGCTCCATTGGGTGAGTTTGAGGGAAAGTCTCTATAAAATGACCACAGCATGTTTTTATAAACACAGGACATCATCATTTCCCAGCTTTTTTCAAATCAGCCATGAAAAAGAGAAAATGTGTGAAATTGTGTCTCTTTCACATCTGCTTTTCCTTTTTTTCTTGCATGTTAAAGATGGGGGGAAGAATTTACCCTGTCAAAACATCCACAGGTAGGACAATGGAGAGAAATGATCAATCGAAACCCAATGATGATTGGTATATGTCGTTTTGTGACATGTTTTGTGTTTTGTGTTGTGATTTCAGGGGACTGAAGTGAAAGCCATCACTTACTCCGCGATGCAGATCTACGATAAAGAGAAGCCAGAGATATTTGCCATCGTCGATATCTGACGTTCCCTTCGTGAGGCTGCTCTCACTCCTGGTTTCAGTGGAACTGAACATATTTAGGGCCAATTTATGTGGCTTTTTTAATTCAAGGCACTGATTACTGATTTGCAAAATCTGGTTTCTTACCAGGATTTCCAAATTCAGACCACAAAACCCGATTTATCATTAAAAATTGAGAGTTGATTTGCATAAAACAACGAAATGGTTTACATTAATTTATTAGGAAAGGTAAAGCTGAGGAGCAGTTTGTGTTTTTCTTAAAGAATTATCCTTTTCAGTTGTACTTGCATTTCCCTCTTTTTTCAGTTTGATTCAAGACAAATAGGCA
>JAUESE010000057.1:3374069-3387026 GCA_032274725.1 Malacoctenus triangulatus | reverse complement strand
ATCTATCTATCTATCTATCTATCTATCTATCTATCTATCTATCTATCTATCTATCTATCTATCTATCTATCTATCAGGGGTCCTAACACACCACCTTGTGGGACCCCTTATACCGTTTTTCTGCGTCTCGTGTTGCTCGAGCTTCAAGTTCTTCATCTTTAAAGCCCTCGTCGGCCACCTTTCGCCTGGCGTCCCACGCGTCTGATGTTTTCAAATGATCTCGAATTAAAAAGGCCTCCCGGTGCCGCTCCAACCCGACCGACCGCCCGCTTTAATTACGCACCTCTCCTTGCGGTCCATTCACTCGCTCCGAGTCGCTTCTGCCAGTGATTCAGTTTCATCATCCTATCATTCTATGTGAATTATTACCTAACTTATTTATCAGGCTGCACACTGGGGGCAGCAGCAGGACGGCGGAGCAGACGCTGGTCAGAGCTATTAGGAGGAAGCCGTAATGTAACTATCCCAGTCTATGTGTTTTGGTAATGATATGGCCTGGTGATAAAATTCAGCTGTCCGCTGGGAGACACCCGGGAGGAAGCGTGTGTTGATGAATTTCGGCCGTGTTTAAGCGAGCGCGCGGCTCGCCGCGTTACATAAAGTCCCCGCTGAGGGTTTGATGAGGCCGGATGGCGAGCAGGGAGCGGGGTGAAGCCCAGGTAATGTTTCTCTCACCTCCGCAGTTTTTGAGACCTGACGGGGAGTTTTATCACGGAAGGTGAAATTACATTGGGGTCCCGGGGAGGAGAACCAGATGTCCGAAGGGTCGGAAAAGCGACCAATAAGCTGACAAGTTAGTCTCTAGCCGTAGATGACGAAACTTCTTTTATCCCACAGTTTTCACTGTTCTCAGCTGATGATCACACTCACATCCTCATACAAACAAAGATCGTCTCCGTGAATCCCAGATAAAAAAGCGTCCATCAGTGAAAGCGGGGGTATTAATTCACACAGAGCAACATCCCCACATGGAGTGTGAGCTGTTTTCATACATCTTTTTTGAAAAAATAAAAAATTGTTGCAGCTTCTTTCAGTTCAGCAAGGCTCCCTCCTGCCTTTGTGTGCGGCGTTTATTCGATTTGCTATTTTCCATGACATAAAAAGACCTTCGAGCGAAGTCATTGTTATAAAAACCTTGTGAAAGTCAGAATACAAAGGGAGCGGCATAATTTGAACTTGTTGCACGCCGCTGCGGTTGGAGCAACCCGCAAACATGCGCAGGGTTTGGATGGACGGATGGATGCAGGATTTGAGAGACGTGTTTGTCGATACGTTTCCTTTTTCATTTTTCCTTTTTAACCGAATAACTCCTTCAGACGGACTTCAGTCTTCTCTCAAACCAGTGTGCTCTCCAAGTGCATGTGGCACACTAAAAACGCAGGATTATCATGTCGTGGACAGTAGGAACTTAATGACTGAGTTAATCCACATCAAAGCAAAGTGAAAAGGCTGCCTGCAAGTTAACCTCCCAGACCTCACATGAAAAATACTGACATGTTTTTCTCCTTGAGTAATTATTCTGTTCAAATAGCATATATTTCTCTCCAGGCAGAGAGTGCTTGGGCTGAATGGATGCTGCCACTGCATAATGGTCCTCAGACGTTTGTTTCCTAGGCAACGTGGGGAGGGCATGTGGAGAGGGAGGTATAAAAACACTGGCAGCTCCTCTCTCTGTCTTACTCTGAGGTAAATGCACTCGCAGACAGCCTCCGCGAACTTGCTGCACACTTTTCTCTCCGTGTTCGCCGCCTACTTTCTCAGCGCGCCTGGAGGCTCAGCTCCGCACGCCGAGGTCCGACAATGATGCGCCCGAAAGACCTCCGCCAGGGCTCCGGCACCAAGACCTTCCTGGACGCCATGCACGGCGGCAAAGTCCACCTCGCGCGCTTCATCCTGGACGCCCTGGACGGGCGCATCATCAACTCCAAGACGGAGAACAGCCGCACGCCGCTGATGTACGCGGCCTGCCTGCAGGACTCCGGGACCCGGGCCAAGTTCACGCGGCTGCTGCTGGAGAAAGGGGCCGACGTCAACTGCCGGGACGAGGACGGGCGCACGGCGCTGAGCCACGCCTGCGAGATGGGCCACCTGGACGTGGTCAAGCTCCTGGTGCAGTTCAACGCCGACCCGGACGTGTCCGACGCCTGGGGCAACAGCTCGCTCATGTACGCGGCGTACTCCGGCCACAGCCAGGTTTTGGAGTTCCTGGTCAGGGCGTTCAAAAGACTGGGCCTGAGGTTAGACAGGACCAATCACGCGGGCCACTCCGCCATCGAGGTGGCCAACTTCTTTGGGCACAATCACTGCATCCAGATCCTGAACTTTCCGTGTAGAAGGAGCGTCGCCGTGGACGAACCACCCGTCGACGCGGGCGGCGCTGTGGAGGGAGAGTGCCGCCTCCCCAACAAGCTTCCCCGGCACGTTCTGGAGCGCTTCTCCAAGCAGCTGAACAGCGAGGACCAGCTGCCGGGGGTTTTCCAGAGGCAGCTGAGACTCGGAGACACCAGCCGACTGCTGAGCCACTTCAGGTGTCCCAGGAGCCAGTCTCAGGACGACAACCACCGCCACAGCTGGGCTCTGCCTCCCCAGCTGGAGAAAAGCCAGACGGAGGAGGACGACGGCGTCCTCTTCACTGCCAAGCAACTGCAAAACTGCCAGCTCAGAGAGCCCAGGGGGTCGAAAACGCTGAACTCCGTCCTTGAGCCGAGCCAGAAGGACGCCGGCCGAGGCACGAGACTCCCACAGCAAACACCGGAGAGCTTCCCCCTGTGGGGAAAGGCAAAGTCGTTTAACCTGGACCTCCTGGGCGGCCGGAAGCAGTCGTATCAGGGAGAGATGCACGACATGAGCCTGTCAGCCAGCAAACTAAAGAGAGCCTCTCTACAGGACGACAGATGCCTGATAGACAAGCTGGAGTGTCAGGGGAGCGCCCGGGGCCCGGCCAGCGACGCCGACAAAACCACCAGCGTGCCAAAACCTCTTTTAAACTGCAAGAGTCTGCCGGTGAGAGCGCTCAAGGAGGACGTGAAGTCTCGGAGCGAGGAGGCCAGCGACGCGGCTCCGTCGGGCAGGAGGGAGCAGCAGAAGAGGGGCAGCTTCGGCTCCGGCGCCAGACACAACAAACTCCTTTTCGCCCGGGGGGGGGAGATGGACTCGGGGAAGGTCCCCGGGCGCACCCCGGGGTTGGCGGGCCTGGGCACCAGGCTGCTGCGTCGCTTCACCGCGCCCGAGTTCATGAGGATGGTGATAGACTGCTCGTCGGGCTCGTCGGGCGGCCGCGGCCGGATGTCGCGCTCGGAGACCTTCCCGCTCTCGCACACGCACCAGCAGGTCAACAGCCAGCCGAGCGTCGACAGCATCAGCGGTGTGAAGTGTGAGTTTGAAAGCTGCTCATCGCAGTCAACCCTCGATTAGAGCGGCGGCGCTGCCATGCCTGTAGAGCTCTTAAAATTCTGACGTTACGGTCTAATTGCTTTGCAATACAGCCTGTATATTACAAGTGATAATCCTTTGCTTTTATTGCCTTTATTTGTACCCAAGAAGAAAAATTGAAAGCTGATTGTACGTTTGCATAAAGCAGCATCCAATTTTGCAATCTCATGTTTATGAATCATTTCAGTCTGTGAATTATCTAAAATAAATGGAATATTTTGTTTGATATGTATAGGATTTCTTTGATATTGCTTCTGTGTTTATAAGAAAACATTTTGCTTGAAGACCCCCAGTGACTGTGCACTGTACGATTCATGCTAAATACCTAATAAACACTTCAAAAGAGCCCTGTTTATGCATGGCTACCTGTGCAGCGAGGAGCAAGGATGAAACGAATGCTGATTCAAGTCGGCATTATTTATTCATTTATACAAAATTAAAAGGAGTAACTCTCTTTTTTTTTTGTTGTCCCCCCATCAGTGATCTCACACGGATATAGAAATACATGAGACATGTCGACATGTGTCCAATTACAAAGACTTCTGTGCAAAGTGTCCGTCAGCAGGTGGACGTCCTGCAGCATCACATGCCGGGCCTGTGTGCTTTATCTAGGCAAACCGATGCAAATACAGTCACACAGGTCTTCTCTCAGAGCGACACACGCACATGCGTGCGCACGTACACACGCGCACACACACACACACACCCACGCACACAAATCTTGTGATTCTTTTCTTTTTGGAAAAAGTCTGCCACTATACAAACAGGGCTCCATCAAATGCAAAGACTGAGACGTCGCCTCATGCGCACACGCACACACGCACACACACACGCACATGCCCGCACATCTGTACACACAGTTTCAGTGACAAAAAGTAACATTTTGAGTTCATGTCATATAATCTACTGCAGTGACTCAGCAGTTATTAAGACCTAATAATTACTGTTTTTTTTATTTACATTATTCATTTTTCAGCTCCATACCTAACAACGAAATCTTATTAGCAACTTCACACCGTACAAACAATCCACAACACCTTGTCGGAAATAAAGAATAAATATGAAAAAGAGGAATACGGTAATGGTGGGTGTTTTTTTGTTCCTCCGAGAGCCCAATAGTAGCAGCTGGGCTTTCAACTACCCATTGATGATGCTAATAAAGGAGAATTGTCTTTCACATCCCAGTTTGGTACATATTCAAGCATTCACATCAGGCCAGGTGTGTGTGCCTCCGTTTGGCCATGCAAAGAGTGTGTCGTCAACCGGGTCTTTTTTTTTTGTGTGTGTCCACTTCCCACAACAGAGTGCCAGTGTGCAGAGGTAACATGATCCTTGTCTACGAATGTCACAACGAGCTACTGTGGTTTGAGCCTGATTCCAGCTTCAGAAGCCTTTTCTTTTTTTTTTTGCTGGCATCAAAGCTCCCGGTGAACACTAGAGAGGACTCTTTTTTTTTAGTTTCTCCTTTGTTTCCCCCCCCAAGAGTAGCACGTGTTCGATACACACGGTGACTTGCATTATCGAGTTCCGCTATCAGTTTGATGTGCCGAGGTGAATCCCACTGAATGTTACAGGAGGCCGATCGATACTCCCGACCGGGACGAGTCGAGGGGTGAAGAACTGCATGCTGCCTTGAACTCACGCCTTAAAGTGCTTCTCTCATGCCCGGGCCCATGCGGTGTCCGTCAGCCAAGCGCGCCCTCGTGCCACCAGCACGCCGGCGCCGCAAAAAAGTTGCCGCCTGCCTTCAGCTTCTCCCGGGAGCCCTCCAGGCCGCGCCGTGCGAGAGGTGTTTTGACCCCCCGGCCGCTGGTCCACTCAGAGACTCGACCGTTCGGACGTTGGAAGGTGGGGCTGCCTGGGTAGGGTGTGGTGGGTGAGAAGGGGGGGGGGGGGGAACCGGAGCCTCGTCGGGTCAGCAGCGGGACATGCGCTTGCGGTACTGCTCCACCAGCGGGACCAGGCACTGAGGTGAGCCGCTCTGCAGCAGGAAGGGGTGCTCCAGCAGGTCGGTGGCGCTGGCTCGCTCCAGGGGGTCCCGAGTCAGCATTCGGTCCAGGAAGTCCTTGAGGACTGGGGAGACCTGGAACAGAGAAATCAAGAGGTCAAGGGTGCATATGAAGCACACATGAAGAGATCAGGCTACACCGAGAGAGAAAAGCTTCAAGTCCTTCAAGTATTTCTGTTTAAATGTTCAGAGAACATCATTAGAAGCACTGAGTCTTGCTCACTGCGCCACCTGCAGGAGTTTCAGGGAAACACTTTCAGCCACAGACAACCAGGAGATGCAGGACAGCAGCAACAGGAAGTCTTTCCTTCAGCCGCATCCAGGCTCATTAAAGAGCAACAACAGCTGATTTAATCTCCACGAAACATGGTCTTTCATATTTTTTCTACTAATACTTAATATTGTTTAACAGCAAGTCTGGTGTCAGTTGGGATGTTGTTTTAGTGTTGCTAGAACAACGCAATTTCCTGCAAAGGGTCAATAAAGATCAATATTTAAATATAGGAAATCAACGTGACTCCATCATAAAACAACTCAATAAATGAAAAACAGTGAGGAGCATAAATCAAATTTAATCTGCTGTGACTTCAGTTTGTCTTTCAATTGCAGAACTCCATAAACTGAGAACACTTGGCTGTGTGTTTGGTGTTGAAGTGACTTTTATTGTTCATATATAAAAAGAAAACAGTCAAGGTTTCTCTGAAGCACACTCATTGCATTTGCTTTCTCTCTGCATTGATTTTTTCTTTCTGCAGCAGCAGCACAATATCATCGTATGTTTTGTAAAATCTAGTTCACGCTCCTAGAATTTCATCTTGGGCGTTTCACGTGACTGAAACTCTCACGCAACCCAGAAAAAGAAGCGGTGGGGGCCCGATTTAGCCCGTTGGGCCTGGAGTTTGACACGTGCTCGCTGACAGACTGTACGCGAGCGCGTCGGCGTCTCCTACCTGGCTGACATTTCGCACAGTCGGCGCCGGCTCGTCCCTGAGCCTCTTCATGGCTGCTACGGGCGTTTCGCTGAAGTACGGCGGCTCCCCGTCCACCATCTCTACCACCATGATGCCCATCGACCACACGTCGACCTGTTACACGGTCACAGGGAGGAGAAGGGGGAGGGGGGGGAGGGTTATATAGTGTGACAGATCTCAGCACAGACTGTCACCGTTGGCTTCTATCCTGCCTGACGGGGATCCCCCGCTGCCCCTCGGTGTGAGTCGGGGGGTGAACGCGCGCTTCCTCACCTCAGTGCCATATGGCGATTTGGAGATGACCTCGGGGGCCATCCAATAAGGCGTCCCCACCAGTGACTTTCTCTTGGGGATGTCCTTACTGATCTGAGCACAGAAGCCAAAGTCTGACAGCTTGACCTGTTTGGAAAATAAACAACATCCAACTGATTTACACAAACACACACAAAAAAAAGGACCAAAATGTAGACAGAGAAGAAGATAATGGGACTCTGCACCCTTCCATCCAGTGTGAGCAATATGGAGTCGCTCTTGATGTCTCTGTGGATCACTCCCTGTGAATGGAGATAGGCCAGGGCTTGGAGAACCGCCTCACAGACTGTAGCAATCTGCTCCTCGCTCAGCCTGCAGGATATCATGCACACAAGTTCAGACAAACACGCACACACACACACATACACGCACGGACACACACACACACACACGCAAACAGGTTTTACATGAGCACTTCACACATTTCCATTCCGAGTTGCAAACGGATCGACGGCTCCGAAAGTTGCAATTCATGAATCACTGCAACATTAAAGGCAACGATAAAGAGTGCAGGGTTCAGAACAACAACTCCCACACAGCAGACTGACAAACAAATCCTGCTCCTTCCTCCACAGCGTTAATGGGACTTTCATGTTCCACACCGTTTGAAGGTCTGGGGGGAGAGAATAAATCCGCCGTGTTGAAGCAGGTAAAAGGGGTCCGGGGGGGCGGGTGGCACGACACTCCCGCACACATGACCACAGTTAAAGCTTGAGCAGGAATTGGATTGCAGGGGGGGGGGCATCAAGAGGTTTATTTTTGTTTGATTTTTTGTTTGTTTGTTTTACACTGCTATTCACTTTTAGGTCTGATCTTCATTTGTTTTTTCAGGCAGCAACTTTACATAATGATTGACATCTCTTGGGACCAATGGCTGTTGTAGAGACACAAAGCATGGCCGATCAGATAAGATGGAGGATAACGGAGTCCCCCCCCCCCACCAACCCCACTGCCTCCATGGAATTCCACCCAGATATTAAACTTCGAAAAAATGAATTATTTACCCATTTTGTTGTTGTAGTGTTTACAGTGAACAATATTTGACACCAGATTGCAGTGGGAATATAAACAAGAACAAAGGGCTTTCCTCCGTGATTGTTCTGTCAATATAGTGATCATCTGACAAACAGCGGCGGTGGCAGCTGGCTCATTTAATGCTCGGCCTTGGAGACTGGTTTTTTCGTCCCTTTCGGAGTCAAACGGTCTCACCCCGAGGTCACAGAGTGGAGCCGACTGTCTCTTAATGTAAAGCACAGTGGCAGCTCCAAACAAACGCACCCTTGACAAAATCCGGCTCCCTGCCGCTGGTCGATACGTTTACCTCTTGTTTTGTTTTTTGATTTTTAAACGTATGCACGGCTGAACACCACCAGGGAGTCCAACTTCCACCTCACATTGACAGCTCGCACGTAAACTTGCACGAACTCGATTAGCTTATTGAATTGCTTCTGGGGGGGCGCGGCCCCCCCCCCCCCCCCCCCAGAGAAAGGCTGCAGACGCTGTGAGCGAGGGAAGACTGGATGACAGTGGTTAAGCTGCTGATCGCTCACCAGTCAATACCACACTACCCCCTTGTGGTTGACATAGTTATTAAAAATGATACAGCTTGTACATGGACTGTACCAACTGAATGTTGTTCTTAAAACAGGGGGGGCAAACAGGAGGTTGTTTTTGTTGTTCCGGAGGGGGAACTCGTACCTGGTTTCTGACACGATGTTGGTGAGCGCTCCTCCCTGTAAGTACTCCATGATGACCCACAGCTCCTCCTCCACCAGGGCCGACTTGAACATCTCCACCACGTTCCTGTGCTGGTAGTCCCTCATGATGACCACCTGTAGGATGAACACATCGCTTTAACACCATCATCCTTTGAGATACAGTGTTTTTGATGGGACAGATGCAACGCAACCAGATGGTCACAGTCAATCATTCTATGTCAAACACTGGGAGATTTGAAACTTCATGACGCCATGAGCTGAACAGTTGGGGCTGCATCTCGTTTATCAATAAGTGTGCATGAGACTTTCTAACTTGGGTTCATGTGATCATGGAAGTGTTGTCCTGTTTTCCTCACAGAATGAGGCAGAGTTTATTAAAACGTGATTGCCACTTCCTCTTTCCTGCTTGTGTTCCACCATGTTTCAAGACTCAATCAAATGTGAAACATGATTGATTATTTTTAATGAATTATTTCATTGTCTTACTTTCGAAATCTGATTCGTTGTCATTACGATTATATGGATATTATAGACTCAAAGTACATCATCCTGTCTTCAGAGCACTTCTTTTTTGGAGTTTGTCTTTTGATGGGTCATTTCTGTACCTCGTTAAACAGCAGCTCTCTCCTCTGCTGCCGACGAAGATCCATCATCTTCACCGCCACTTGACGCCCGCTGTGCTTCTCCGTGGCGATGCACACCACGCCCGTGGAGCCCTCGCCGATCTTCACGAAGTTCTCCAGGTAGGAGCGCGGGTCGCCCTTGTCCACCACCATCTGCAGGGCCGCCTTGAACTGTTCGTGCGTCACCTTGGGCGGGTCGGGCGGCGGTCTGGGCGAGGGGTGCTGCGGGGGTCTGAAGGCGGGCGAGCAGGTGCCGGGCGGGCTGGTGGCCAGCGAGCCGGTGGGGGAGGGCCGAGGCTGGGAGGGACTGTCCTGCCTGGGGTAGGGCGGGTTGGGGCAGCCCGAGTGTCTGAGGAAGGGCTCCGGCCCCCCGGGCCTCAGCCCCATGTTGGGCGACAGGCCCAGGGTGTAGCTGGCCGAGGACCGCACCGTCCTCTGGGGTCTGATCCCCCCGACGAGGGGGCTGCTGGTGCCAGTGGGCAGGAAACCAGAGTGGTACCTCACCGCCGACTCTGCCTGCAGGAATAGAGTTAGGTAAATTGGGAAGCGAGAGCTGAGCGGGACTTGGCCACCTGCCTGAGGTCCGCGACCCACTTTAGAACTGATTGTAAATCGAGTTCGTCACTTTCGCTCGGCATCTACTTTACCTGATACGACCTGTGTAAAAGATGCTGCTGCACGGCCCCCCCCTGAAAGTGTCCCACTGAGATCTTGGCAAGCAAGCCGTCTTTTAACGTTTACAAGCCCGCAGGCACTTTAAAGCTCACGTTTATTATTTTGTCTTTTACATCTGGAAATAAATAAAGAACTCAAACGCAGAACTTTAATCACCTTTAGTGTGAGGCCAATCAATAAGCCGCCTTAGCAAAGATACGCAACCTCAGCATTAATGCCCTGATGATTCGTGACCAAAAAAAAAGGCTTCAGAGTGAGGGGGAAAAAAACTATGTTAATAATCTAATGTACATAACATCTGTGGAGGCGTGCATATCTGATGTTTTTATGAACGATGCATTATTCATGAGCAAATACTTACTTTGAGGTCATAGGAAGAGAACGGCCTCCCTGGGCTGTTCTGCGGGTGCATGTACATGGGCACGCCGGGCCGCAGCTCGGCGCTGACCGTCCCCTGGTCACCGTGGGGCGGCTGGACGGCCATGTTTGGGCTGTAGAAACAAGCGACAGGTCTCTGATTGGCTGGCGCTCCGCGGGGCAGCTGGAAGTCCCTCTTCCATATCACCCTCTCCTGAGGACTGCCCATCTCGCCGCTCAAGTAGGCCCCGTGGCCCGGCGTCTGGTACGGTGGGGGCGGCGGCGGGGGCCCCTCCACGCAGGTGACGCCGACCTCGTAGGTGGACTTGGCCTTGGGCAGGATCCCGTTGGGCTGCAGGGTGATGCTCTTCTTCATGCCCAGGTAGGGGGTGTTGGTCTCGCTGTGGATGTTGCGGGCCTTGTCGCGCCACCGCTCGGGGCCCACGTCCTCGTCGTCGTCCTCATCGTCGTCGTCGTCGTCCTGCGTCAGCCCCTCGTACTGGTACGCGTCGGCCTCGCTCACCTCGCCCAGCCGGCCCAGCGACTGCGCCCGCTTCCTGGCCGAGGGGCTGCTTTTCCGCAGCGAGTTGGAGCTGGTGACGGACAGGCGGCTCATGTCGTTGATCATGGCGGCGATGTAGTCGCCGTGGCCGACCATGCTGCCTCGCACGATGGTCTGCGAACGAAGCGAGAAGCGTTTCATCACTCCTCGTTACATTTGCGATACATTTTGGGCGAAAGGAATAATGAGGGTGACATAATCGTCGCTCGGTGGCGAGTTAAATTTAGACACTGGAATCTGAAGAGGACATCTGTGTCATTCTTCAAAGACAGCGGCTTTAAATCATCTCCCTGGTGGCTGGTTCTGACAACGCAAATGACAAATATACCACTTTCAGGAGAGACAGAGCAACAACTGCACTCCAGATTATCACAGATAACTCTGACCTTTCAGGTGGAATGCATAATTGGCAGGTTAAAAAAGAAAAAAAAGGCGGAAGGCCTAAACCTGCCCTGACATACAATTATCTGAAGAAGAAAAAACAAGTCAGCTGCTTTGCCAGAACACTGCTCCTCTCAGAGCGAGTGAAGAGTGGCTTATTAATCCGTCCTGGAGTCATGTTCAGTTCGCAGTCAGTCAACAGCCTCTCCTGTTTCTCAGGCTCAGTGCTTTTATTTCTGCGCAGGAAGAGGGTGCAGGTCAGATGACATCTCACCTACTGTAGCACCCCCCCCTCCCTCTCCACCAACACCACCACCTTGCTGGAAGTGATAATGGCGGCGGTGAGATGTTCCTCCTCAGAACGGCACCACGGTACTCTCGTTGCCGGAGCCTCGCTCGGCTTTCGTCGTCGTTCTGGATCTTGGACATCGCATCGACGACGCAATTAAAACTATAACTCTGGCCCTGCATGCTGACGGGACGGTTCTAAGGTTGCATGACAGCCATCGCAATAACGTCCAGGAAGTCGATGGAACTGTGTTTTCTCAGACTCGCTCCCCCGGTGGGGCCGTTAAAAAAGCATTGCGCTCCACCGGGCGCACAATTCCTGAGATTTGCGGCCTTTATCACTCACTGGCGTTTCCTTTGCTGTACCTGCACTTTTTATCCCTTTCGACTTGACATCAGCGGGAAGGCACCGCGGACTGTTATTAATTGCCCGCGTGCTGTAATAAATCTTGCGGCCCCTGTGAGTATTCAACAGCGTACAGTCAGTGTATACAGCAGGGTCATTAGCTCAGCCCCATGGTAGATAAGAAAGCAGAAAGATAGAGGTGGTGGGGTGGAGGATTATGGCATTCTGTGAGACAGCAGAATCCTGCAGTAAAAATGAGAAAGACATCTATACAGAGGAAACCAGCCGATTATCTGTGTGTATTTATCGATCTACACGTGAGACGAAGTCATTGATAAAGACGTTAGAACCAGCCAGCTCAAGATAACGTGAAGATTCAAACATGTGTTCGATAGCCCCCACGTTCACGGGAACTTTCATTATCATCATTCCAGCTGTCTGTGTTTGTGTTTCCACTGATTTGGACAGAATTGTGTTTACAGAAATTGTTCAAAATCGAGCAGAAACTCCACCGTCTGCTTCGAGCGACCTTGTTAGATCGAATGGGGAAAAAAAACAAAGGAAGAATACCTTCTTTGGTCTTAGTTCCACCTCTGTGATCCTGGAAGGGTCCACCATGGGTTTGGGCCGCCGCAGGTTCTCGATCAGGCTCTGCCATTGCGTCGGCAGGCCCACGAAGCAGCCGCGCTTGGCGTCGAAGGAGGTGTGCACGCGGTGCTCGAAGTTCTTGGGCGTGGATATCTCAGGCCTCTTCTTTTTCTTCTTGCGAAACATCCTCAAGTCCAGAAGGGCGGCAGCCTGACCGCTTCAAAATGTGCCTGTGGAGAAAAAGAGGGATGAACTTGAAAAAAACCCGGCACGTGATGTCGACATTTAACAAAAAATGAGCCAAGATCTCAATTGGATTCTGTTTCTCTGACAAATTCACATGCAGTCTGCCAACAAAGCATCTTTCCTACAAAACATTCAAATATTCCCTCCTAAAACCTCTTTTTTAAATCTGGGATGCGGGCGCCCTGTGGTGCCCCCGCTGGCTGTCACCGCCATGTGCCAGCGAGAGGCGCTTCAAGGAGAGCAGATGCATTTTGCGAGCACGTGTGTGATGAAGAATATCTGGTCAATTAAAGCTTAGTCATTCTCTGTGCCCTTTCACTGACGAGCACGCGGCCGAGCTGGCCGGCACCCACAGGCTCTCAGTGCATTAGCAGGACTACACACACACACACACACACACACACACACACACACACACACACACACACACACACACACACACACACACAC
>JAUESE010000057.1:3221751-3233695 GCA_032274725.1 Malacoctenus triangulatus | reverse complement strand
GGCGATGTTCTATGGACCGCGTCTCGGCCGATCCACGCATGCGAGGCGCCTTTGATTCGGCGGGCGCAAGTCCTCGGAAATCTGCGCCATTTTCTTGCCTTTAAGCTCCATAAATCACGGGCAGATTCTGGCGTTGTCTGGGGAAAAAACAAAGGCGCCGGGGTGCTTGTGTGCCAGGGAATTCCACAACTCAAAGCAGGATTAGAGAGAACAGAGCTTGAAAAGTTCCCAAAAAGACTTTCTATGTTACAACTCACCATTTACGCTTCTTCCATCAGTTGGGATGCTTTTTTTCCTCCCCTCTGTTGCAAAATAAAGTGTTTCTTTTGTGTCACGACAGAAGCAGAGTTAAACAGATTTTTTTCTTCATCAATTTCACACTTTAAGTATTAATTTTTAAACAGTCTGACGAAAGAAAAAGACAAACAAGACTCCAGTTTTAAGAAAAAGCTGGATTTTATTCAATAAATTGTAATCTTTTCGAGGTAACAGTAACTTCAAAAGTAAAACAGATCCCCAGACAAGCTGGAGTAGTAAGAGTTGTCACGCTGGGGGGGGATTTGTCCCCCTAAAGCCCCCCCTCCCATCCCCTTCCCCCTCCCCCCGATCGTGGGGACAGGTGTTTTAATAAGACAGCCAATTGATGTCCCCAGTGTGCTCTGCTACTTGCTGCCGCTGTGTGAATTCTCGGAGTAGTACAGAACTTATTGTGGACGGAGCAAGTATCGCGAGACTTGTACCATTATCAACCTGCTTGACACACAGCAGCGCTGAGTGCAGCCTGCCTTCCCAGGGTCGGACTGGGAGCTCAAGAAACGGCGAGGAGCCGCGAACATCTGGCCGCACATCATGAGAGGACGCCGGGGCTTGTAGCGGGGGGGAAGAAGAGACGACGAAGCGGCCGGGAATACGTGTGAGTACGCCGCTTTAGTGCTTTGAAAGTTAAAAGAGTGCCTGTCCCCCTCCGCCGCCTCCTCCTCCTCCTCCTCCGCCGCTGCCGCCGCCGCCGCCGCCTCCTCCTCCGCCGCCTCTCTCTCTCGCCGCTCGGCTTCAGCGCAGTTTGGCTTCGCGGCGAGTTCCTCCGCTGTTTGTCTTTTTTTTTTTTTTTTTTTTAAAGCCTCCCAGCAATGCGTTTCCCCGACTCGGCCGCGGAGCTCGGGTTCCTGCGCCCTTGGCCCCGCCGCGTCCTGCGCTTACTTTTTTCTCCCCCTCGCGCGAATAATCCCGACCTTCTGCGCGCAGAAAACCTCCCCGCACTTTTGGCTGCGTCAAACTTTAACGCCCCACCGTTTTTTTGACCCCCGCCCCCCCCGCCCTCCTCCCCCCCGTTGTCTCACCTTTTTTTTTTCCATCTTGTTTCCAAACCGGGCTATTTAAAAACAAACGACCACAGTTGTGCGCGTGTGTCCGATGAGTGCGCAAAAGAGCCAGGGAGCGTTTTTTCTCCCCCCCCTCCTCCTCCTCCTCCTTCCTTTCCCCTCTTCTTCAACCCACCCGTGTGATAAATGTTAAAAGTTATCGTGTCATCTCGTGACACCTCTAAATATATTCTCCTTTTCTCGCGAAGTTGCGTGTCTTTTTTGGACGGCGCAGCGCGGAGTTTTTCTTTTTTGTTTCCAACATATGGCATAAAAGCGGAGCACAGCTGGAGGTAGCGTTTCCATTGCGGTGATGTCAGAGCAGCTGACTCCACAGCTTGCAGTGTAATTAGCAAACAGAGCACCAGTTTACTCACTCCGCACCGGCTCTCTTATATTTTTTTCTCCCCCCCCCTCCACCTCCACCTCCACCTCCTTCCTTCCCACTTCGATGGCCGAGCGCTATCTCTCCCTGCCCCGCTTGCTTGTTCTGTAAACACCGCTGCTTTGTGTGTGTGTGGCCGCGCGGTGTGTGTTTGGAAACGCACCGGTGCGTCACTTTTTTTTTTTTCTCGCTCAGTTCTCGGGGAGCGCAAGAAGTGAGCAGACAAATCGGACTACTCGCGGGTGATTTTGGGGGGTTGGGGTGGGTAGGTGGAGGGGGGGGGGGGTTGTGATCCGTTTACACGGCGATCTGCGGGCGGGTGAAGGCAGCGGAGCGTGTCCTGCACCACTGGACAGGACAGGATGTGGATTTGATGGGTGAAGTTCGAGGGGAAAAAGTTCCACATGCGAGGTTCAACATTTGTCATTCCAGAGTTGAAGTTTTCCCCTGAAATCTTGATTCATTTTAAGAGAGAGAGAGAGAGAGAGAGAGAAAGAGAGAGAGAGAGAGAGAGAGAGAGCCCCAAAAACTCCTGCTGATGTTTGGTGTTTGTGCCTTTTGATATGCCGGGGCAGCTCTGTCCTGCTCTGCCCCGTGTGAATGGCGTCTCTCTCTCCGTTCATCCAGTATCCTGTTTTTCCTGTTTTTCTTCAGGTTATGAAGGAAGAATGGAGTTCCCAGACCATAGCCGCCAGTTGCTGCAGTGTCTGAGTCAGCAGCGTCACCAAGGTTTCCTCTGTGACTGCACTGTTCTCGTCGGCGAGGCTCGATTCAAAGCGCACAGAGCCGTGCTGGCCTCCTGCAGCATGTACTTCCATCTCTTCTACAGGGACCAGCTAGACAAAAGGGACGTTGTGCATCTCAACAGTGACATTGTGACAGCTCCGGCTTTCGGTCTGCTCCTTGAATTTATGTATGAGGGGAAGTTGGAATTCAGCACCCTGCCGGTGGAGGATGTCCTGGCGGCGGCCAGCTACCTCCACATGTACGACATAGTGAAAGTGTGCAAAGGTAAGCTGAAAGATAAGGACCTGTCCTCCCTGGACGAGAAGCTGGGCGAGGGCCTGGGACTGGGCTGCCTGGACAGAGACAACTCCTCGGACGGCGAGCTGCACAGTAAGCAGCTCATTCAGCGACTGCCCCACGCGCAGTCCCAGGGGCTTCACAGGGCCCCCCTGGCCGAGGAGTTTGACATGGACAACAGTGAAGTCAGGCTGGCTGTCACAGATTGTGATAGGCCCGCGCCGAGCAGGCAGAAGGCGAACGGTCACTCTGGCAGGTCCCCGGACCTTGTAGGTGTCAATTATGTGTCAGCAGAGGCCGAGCCCTGCGTCCAAACAGCTGGAAAAACAAAAGCTGATGTCAGTAGTTCCACCGTATTGCTGTCCCAGAGGTCCCGGGCTTCAGATGACATGGACTGCGCACTGGATTTGTCTTTCAAGCCTCTGTCTAGCAGAGATCCCTTACACCCCTCCTACGTCTCGGGACAGCTGGCCCTCGACAGCCAGCAGCAGGGCACTGAGCCACTTGTTAAAGACGAACACGACTTGCTGTCAGAGCAGGAGGACAGTGAGCCGATGAGCCCTGAGAGCCAGCGCTTTGGGAATAGTGCCAGGAGCTCAGTGGTGACAGGGTTCGCTGCCCTCTTCCCAGGCAACAACGGCTCCACAGCCGCCCTGCTCTCCCAGGAGGAGGACCTGATGGACGAGGAGGGGGAGGCCTGCCGGGGGAGGGAGGGCGCCCCGGGCCGGGAGGCGGTGGACGGGAGGGGCCGGCTGCTGGGGGACAGCGAGGAGGAGGAGGACGACCTGGCCTCGTCCGACATCTCCACCTCCAGCGGGGTGCTCCTGCCCCCCGGGCAACAGGTGTGCGTGTGCCCCCTCTGCAGCAAAGTCTTCCCCAGCCCGCACGTGCTGCAGCTGCACCTCAGCTCGCACTTCCGCGAGAAGGACGGCGCCCGGTCCAAGCTGTCGCCCGACGGCTCGGTGCCCACCTGCATGCAGTGCAACAAGACCTTCTCGTGCATGTACACGCTGAAGCGGCACGAGCGCACGCACTCCGGCGAGAAGCCGTACACGTGCGGCCAGTGCGGCAAGAGCTTCCAGTACTCGCACAACCTGAGCCGGCACGCCGTGGTGCACACGCGCGAGAAGCCGCACGCCTGCAAGTGGTGCGAGCGGCGCTTCACCCAATCGGGGGACCTGTACCGCCACATCAGGAAGTTCCACTGCGGCCTTGTCAAGACTCTCGCCATCGGATAAAAAAAACAAAAAAAAAACGCCTCACACGCAGTGCCACCACACGAGACCCAGGGTCTGCTCACACACTGACTGCTTCAACCCCAACACACACACACACTCCCTCACCCCCTCCTTTACTCCCCCCTGTTAGTACGCGCTTTGTTGGAGACATATCATTTGGATTCTATCCCACGTGGCATTTTTTTTTTTCAACGTAAAAGATGTAGCAACATATAAAAAAAAACTGGAGCTGGCCGGAGACGCGCGGGCACATTGGAAGACGAAAACGTGCGCTGCCGCGAAAGTCCCCCGGCTGTATCCGACGACGGTGAACAAAGCAGATGATGCACTTGTTTTGTTTTTATTTTTTCTGTCTCGTTTGTGTCAATCTTGGGGAGTTTTGGGGAGGGGGAGGGGAGAAAAAAAAAAAAGCAACTTGTGTTCCAACCTGGTGGGAAAAAAAAAAAGAGTCCTTGATAAACGTGCTAACTAATGTTAATACAATCGTCTGAGAGCGTGAGACTTTTATTTGTGCACATGGGAGATCAGAACCGTCCGTTAGTAGCAATATATGTTTTTTTTTTAACACTTATTATAATATTATTATTTATTTTTTCGTGGGATTTATTTAGTCCTTAACAAGTAAACTATCATAAGGCAGCAAAACTAATGAAGTCTGACTACTGGAAGTGTAA
The DNA here is from genome assembly GCA_032274725.1 of Malacoctenus triangulatus. Classification (NCBI taxonomy): domain Eukaryota; kingdom Metazoa; phylum Chordata; class Actinopteri; order Blenniiformes; family Labrisomidae; genus Malacoctenus; species Malacoctenus triangulatus. The sequence continues at coordinate 3,229,017 of JAUESE010000057.1, read as the reverse complement.
TTATTTTCTCTCTATGGAAGTAGGATTTTTGTTCCTGTTTGAAATGAAGGTTTGGGTCAGATGAAGCTTTTCAGACCGTCACGCCTCCGTGTTGCTCGTTTTTTTTTGTCTTGATTTGAGTTCCCAGCTGCGGTTGCTAACACGAGGACACAGTGATGGATTGGCCTTATACGTGCTGCTTTTTGAAGAGGCTGCGGAATCAGGAAAACAAAAAAAAAACATCAACAAAGTAGCTCAAAAGGTGATGCCTGCGACTCCGGTGCCTACTCGCGTTCCTGACACTTCACCGAGTGTACTTACTAGAATCAGACTGTGTCGGCGCTGCTTTTTGTTCCGAGTTTGCTGGTTACATTTCACATGCCAGGTGATAACAAAGCACTCAAGGGCGGCCGCGGTTGTTGATGTAAAAGGATGTTAGGAAATGTCTGAACTAAGCTCCAACGCATGGCTTCCATGGCTGCCAGTGGACGACCTCGTCGTTCCCTGGGAAGTCTGTCTGTCTGTCCGAGCCGTGCCGTTCAGCCAACCCTACTGACCGCTCCCGATCGAGCCCCCCCCCCCACCACCTCCTTCCTCACGTCGCTTTCACTGTACGTGCGCGTGTTACTACTGACGAATCCTCGAGGGAGGCAGGAAGACGCGTTTTCCTTCCCCGACCTGCTGGCGTAGATGCTGTACGGTGTTCTTAACCCCCCCTGGGTGGAGGGGGGTTTGGGGGGGGGGGGTGTAGCGCTCCGACGTCGATGTTTTGTCTAATCTGTCCTGAGAAGACTTGATCAGAATTTATTTATTAGCTTGACTTTGGTTCAGGGTTTACTCTAGGCGTAGTTTCTATAGGCTTGAAAGACTTGGTACTCATTAACCGGTATTGGGGCTGTCTTGTTTTGTTTTTTTTGTTTTGTTTTCTCTGTGCAAATCGAGTTACTGTAATTGTATTTTAATATATTGTGTAGAAAACAAAAAAAAACCAACCTCCACGGAAGGTTCAAGATTCGTCACATGGAACATAGAGAAGCACTTGTTTTTAGCATGCATATAGTTTCAAACACTATTGTCTAGGCTGCTATTTCTTACAGTTTGTATATTTAATGTAAATATATATTATATTTATCAAATGGGTTTGTTTTCCATGTTCCAACAAAGGTGGAGAGTCAGGTGTCTTATAAAGGCTTCAGTCTCTTAGTGTCAAGTCTTCCCCTGTGGAGTGGGAAGGGGGGGGTTGTTTCTTTGTCCCCCCCCCCCTTCTTATATTCGAGACATTATTGGACTCCACCTCGCGTCAAACCAGAGCGGTCACGTCGCTCTGGCTGCTGTTTCCAGCCACAAGAAACAGTTGTTCACAAGCACAGCCACACCGATACAGCACTGGCTACCTATAGAAAGGAGACAATACAGGCCATTGTCGCCCACCCTCCTCCCCTCCAACCCCCCCCTGCTTTGCTCTCACTACCTGCCCGCCTTCCTCCACCGAGTCCCAGGTAGTTCTCAAGGGATCATTGTGCGTCTCGTTCCTCTCGCTGTCGGGAGGAGAAGGAAAAAAAAACACACAAAAAAAGGCAGTTCAAGTCCCTCTTTGCACTTTTCTGGATTGAATGGAGCCATTGGAATGTGAGAAATGTATTTAGCGAAGGGAGACCGAGGAGACTGTAAACAGGTGTATTGTTTGGAGGCATCAAAGAACAACCCCCACCACCCCCCCTCCGCCCTTTTTCCACCCATCCCACTGGAAGAAAAAAAACCTGCTTCATTGTTCCTTTTATATGCAGGAGATCCGACCGTGATTCTGCTGCACGCCTGTGGAGAACACCAGTTATCAATATCATCCTCCAAACGCTCGATAACGAGGTCCAAAGTCGGAACTCTTTATCAACGTTTGTGCGAATCCCCCCCCCCCCTGCGTTTTTTTCTTTTTCAACTTGAGGACATTTCAACCCAGTCATATTTCTCTGCTAAACTTTTTCTACCAGGATCTGACCAAGTTACACTGGAACCCCCCTCCACAGACGTCTCCACTCGCTGAATCCCCCCCCCTCCCCGAAAAGGGGGCTCGGAGGGACGGGGAAACGCTCCTGCTGTTCACACGCTCTCGCGTTTAAATCATTCGTTCGTCGTCGCAGCCGGTAGCTTGATCCCCCCCCCCCCCAATAATGTATGTTTCAATCAGAACACACTGGAATGTAGGTTTTTGTAACACTTTTTACGTGGTGCAAGGTTGTTTGCGCGACTCTGTAAATGTACAGGTGTACAGAGGTAGAAGAACTAACGACGTCTAAAGGAGTTTTTTTCTTTCCTTTCTTTCTTTTGGTTGCAGTTTTTTATTTATACCTCCAGGATGATCACCAAATGTGCCTTGTAGACACACACACACACATAGGTGTTGCATCTGGAGGAGTCCTTTTTTCTTTTCTTTTTTCTATCGTGTCCATTTGTTTTGCCCTCGAACGGCGGCGACGTTCACGTGTCGCACGTCTGGCGCCGTCGCCCCTACAAACACTCCTTCCTGATTTTTTTTTTCAATCGCAAACGACAAAAAGAAGTCGACTCGGACAAAAAAGCTGAAGCGTCGGTGCTGCTCTGCATGAAATGACCTTGGGAGGTTGTTTGGTTTTTTTGTAGGAACCTCGCTCCACACGCGTTCAACCGAAGTCGATGATTTTTTTTTGTTTGTGTGTTTTTGTTTCTTCGCTGTCAGCCGACACTACTGGGGAACTTACAACCGGTTCCTTTTTAAATGTCACTGTTGAATGTGAAACAGAGATCTTGATTGTTGACTTGAAACAGTGCTTACTCTTGATCGAGGGCTACGTTTTGCCTAACTCATGCTGTATGATCTTTTAAGTCGAAGAAGAAGAAAAAAAAAAGAAAAAGACTTTGTTGATACTGGATTTTTTTTTTTCTGTCCTCTGCAGGTTACAACTGTGAATTTGTGTATAATCATGAGAAATATTTATTATTGCATTATGCTTTGACTGTCTCATTTTCAATTTGGAGGAGAAAAAAAAAACAACCAAGCTTCTAAATGTCAAATGAAGATCTTTTTAATAGAATTTGTAGAAGTGCCATTAGAATTTAATATAATTTTTTAATAAGAAAGGTATATTTTATAGTAACCAATTGCTCCAGTGTTAGTGGTTTAGAGATTAGAGGACAATCTTTATGCAGAATTGACATTGCTTAGATATTGAGGCAATTTACTTTGAACTCTAACTGTATGTGCATTTTCTTTTGCGCTCTTGGAGTGTGCTTGTGTGCGGTGTGCTGTGGAAATGTGACAATCTTGATTTAGGGTCTTTATTAAGATGACGCATAGAATTAAACGGAACAACTTTCTCTGTGCGTGTGGCGTTTCCTTCTTCCTTCTTCATGCACACGCTCGCCACACTCTCCAGGAACAGGAGCCGTTTGGAGGCGGCTCTGGTGGCCCGAGGCTTTGCCTGCTTGGAGGTTGTCAAAATTAGTTGCACATTTTTTTAAGGGGAGATTCTGGGGGGAGGGGGAGCTGGAGACAGTTCCTTTGTCAGAGGGGCACAGTCAAATTATCATGAAAAAAATAAGATATTGATACTGGAGCCTCTTCCTTTTAATGGGTGGGCACAGGGGGGTCCATGCTTGCTGGCAGATTGCCAGTCCTACCCCCCACCCCTCCACCCACCTGCTCGAGAAACTGCCCCTGCACATTTTAAAGAAACCCAGAGTCTGTTTCTCAAGCATCTAGATCACACTTTGCTCTTCAATGCTTTTACTTTGAAATCTTCTGCTTGTTTGGTTTCACTGTGAGGTTCTGGTTTATTAATAACAAGAGGGGGTGGGGGGTGGGGGGGGTCCACAGTGTTTCTACGAAGCAAATTAGTGAGACGGTTTGAGAGAAGAAAGGTTTGGAGCCACTGTTGAAGAGGAGCTCATGTGTGACACACAGCAGCAACAAGCAGGCAGACTCTGTGTGTGTGTGTGTGTGTGTACAGCGACAACAGAATGTGATAATACTACTGGTCTTACAGGCCACATCCCTCTGAAACCATAAACTGAGCTCAAGGACGTCGCAGTGTGAAGATGGGCTCCTATTGTTCCTGACCTGTTGCCAAAGGAGTCAGACCCGGCACAACAAAGCCCGTCGACTCCGTCGTGCGATCATTACGCCACTTGATTGTATCTGGCCCCCCCTGCAATAAAACCGAACTTCCCGCGCGCGCGCTCGGCCCCGTGCACAAAACCCACCCCTCTACCAAATGCGCGTCTCGCCGGGGAACTTCAACTGACTGGACAATTTCAATGGCGAGAACTTTTAATTATTTCCCGGCTGCACCATGAAAGAAATCCAGCTGCTCTGCTACGTGATCCCAATAGGGATGTGCTCGGGTTCCCACCACCCTCCCCCAAATCCCAGCTCACCCATTCTGGGAATGCCATATAGAAAGAGGGAGCCGCATCCAAACTGGCCCCGGCCCCCATCCGTCCAACGTCCACCCCCACAGTCTCCCCCCCCCCCTCAAAACCACGGCCCCAAACCTCGGCCTCATCCCACCGCTCTATTGTGTGCGTGGGTAGTAGCTCAGCCAGGCTATTGTCTGGCCCAGCTCCCCAGCACGTACTTTATGCACAAACAGACGACACAGCGGCGCTAGCCAGGCAGCTCCGACATAAAGAAAACAATGTCCTCCCAAGATCATTCATAAACGCCCCGCAACAGCCGCAGCCAGCTCCCAGTAAATAAGGGCCCTCTGCAGCGCCGCAGCCCGCCTCGCACTGTAAACACCCACGGCAGAGGGGCCCCTCCGAGCGCGCTGGCACCAACACCTCACATCTGCCTAACGGGGATCCAGGGCTTAAAAGTCCCTGTAAAGTGTGTGTGCTTGCATGTGTGTGTGTGTGTGTTCCTTATGGACCAAAACCTTCACATGGAAAGTCGAGGCCATGTGATAGGGCTTAGCTGCGGGGTGACGAGCTGGGATATGTGCGGCGTAAACTGCGCGGCGTAATAAAACATTCCTCTCCGAGGCTCAGAGCTGGACTCGTTTGGCTCGCGGCGCTTTGTTTTTTTTGTGTGTGTGTGTGTTTGTGTTTAGAGCTACTTGAGAGAAGTTGAGGAAAGTTGTAAGTGTCCACCACCTCGACATGGCCAGCGGTGGGAGCCCTTGACCTCTGAGGGGACGGACTGCCAGGGACAGCTGGTGTGGCCCGTGTTTATTTATTTATTTCTTAACAAAAGACAGGTGGTCACACTTGAAAAGGGCACACAAACACAGGCGCACACGCGCTTGTGTACAGAGAACGCACACACACACACAAGCCCACACACACACATGCATGGGCTGTTCCCTTTTGCTCGCTCTCCATATTAACACGCATGCATATTGTTAACATCCACTTAATTTTGGAGGAGCCATTGCCTTGACTTTCAGGATATCTGGATCGTTCGGTTAAAGATGGGAAATAATTCTCGCCCTATTTATGTGTCGTAAGATTAAATCCACGAAAGAGGGGGAGGTGGGGGGGGATTCAATCCCTAATCCCAACCTCAAGCAGTCATCTGGACTGTGTGTAAAGCATCTTATTGGCCGCAAGTGCATAAATGCATATCAACTGGGGCTCCCACACTGGGCTGGCCTTTTTTGGAGCGGCCCGGCCCGGGCGCTGCCAGCGCGGCGTGTCCTTGGTCCACTGTACAGCTGTCACTTACTCGCACTCGTTGACGCATATTTATAGCAGCAGCATCACTGGGCCCGCCGCTCGCCCCGCACTCAGACCACAGCTGGTCCCCAAAAGAATGGGTGAAAGACAAAGCCACGTGCTCCCGCTGGTCGCCTGCAGTTGGTCCTGTCTGGAGCGCTGTGGGTGATTTTGCAACCCCCCCCCCGCCCATCTCTCCCTCCCCTCACCACTCCTTTCCTTCTCCTCACAGACACCCAGCCCCACTTGTATCCCAAGGAGGAGGTGAGGGACCGTTCTTACAGGGGAGGGGTGAGGGGTGGGGGGGTGTAGCCGTGGCACACCCTGACCTCTTTGTCCTTTGAGTGTCACGGATGGGGCCCGGGCTGAAAACCTTGACAGGTGCACCGTCTTGTTCCGGAGCGTACATAAAGTCATCACGTCTTGGTGGTGTTGCCGTGGGCTGCCGGGAGGGCCAAGCATCTGCATCCCCTGTAGAGACCCATACAAATGATTCAGGTTCCTCTACAACAAGACAAGAAACAATAGGAGAAAAAACTGACACTACCTCATGTGATGATGACCATGTATGGACATCAAACAGAAAATTGGATTACTGCATTTAAAAATAGGAGAAACTGGGCTTGGATCTTCTATTAGCTTAAATCAATGATAAATGTTCTTTATTTTACTTTTTTTCCCTGTCAAGAAAGAGATTTTACACTTCGTGCGAAAGCTTAAAGTGCTTTAATAGCGTTCGTTTCAGTCACTTACACTGACAGTCTTCTCACAGCGCTTAAGAAGCCGGAACAAGTTGCTAAATTTAAAGCTAAATTAGCTTTTTCACCGAGACAGACTGAATCGAGAGAATGACAGAAACCTAATATGAGACTTTGTTTTATTTTGGTTCACTCAACTCTACGTTTCTGAAAACTGGACGAAACTGCCCGGAGAATTGCATGCAGTTGCAAAGGTTGCTCAGTAGGGGCACTGTGGCAGGAAATGACAGCGAGCGACAAAAGTTGAGGGAGAAGAAAAACCTGTCCTGTTGATTTGCTTCAATCAAAAGGCTGCCAGGTGGAGCAGCTGGGGAGGAGGAGGAGGAGGAGGAGGCTATCACTTCCTGCCTTTTGCTCCACCTTTTAGACTCTGAACAAAGAGCTGCAGGGTTCAGATGCACTTTCACACAAGCAAAGAAAAAACTGTGTAAACACACACAATAATGTTGAAAAAATTAAGTTCAACATACCTTTCACTCAAAGACCTAAATTGCCCCATAAAATAAACAAGTGAGTGAACAATTTTGGTTTTCACTTCATAGTTTATTGGGAATGGTAATCTGCACTTTAACCAGTTTTGGTGGCAGTTCAGCTTAAGTTCCCCTGCCCTTAATTCTGTGACTCCCCCCCTGAAAAAATCAGGTATTACTGTTAAAGGACTTGTTTTGAAAGATTTTTCTTCAGTTGAAAACTGTAAACATCCCCCGACCCCAGTGGAGCGCATTCACTCCCAACAATGTTACGAAATAAGTGAAGGTGCTCCATTCAAATATTTTACACTCGTCTCTTGAATTTCTCAAAGCTTCATCAAGAAAACGTGCAGACAACTTGACGCCTCGCT
>JAUESE010000057.1:3117066-3134624 GCA_032274725.1 Malacoctenus triangulatus | reverse complement strand
AAAGGGGGATTTTTTTTTTTTCTTTTGGAGGACTGCAATTGTCTGCTTCCAAGTAATTCTACCTCACTGTGTGTCACTGTGACTATAATTTGCATGTCAGGAGGAGAATTGGAGGGGAGGGGGGCGAGCGAGCGAGGGGGGGGTCTTGGAAGCAGCCCCGAGCCGTGTCTGGTGGTAGCGGAGAGAAAACCCTGTGGGAGGTCACGCTGTGGCTCTGCGTACGTGCAGAATGCAAAGGAGCCCCGGCGCTGGAAAAGTGTCAGCCTCCACACTTTTTAAAAAAACTTTTCTGGTCTTCTCTTAAGGAGTCCAACTCAGCGGGGTTGTAGGGAGGGGGTGGGGGGGGCACGCGGAGAAACGAGTGGGTGACTCGGGGTGAATGGGAGGCTTTCAGCTGGACACATTTTTTTGGGAAGCGGTGGTGGAAACGGTGGAGGTCAGGCTGGCCTGTGGCCTCCCCCAGGGATCACTGTCAGAGCAGGGGCTGAGATTTGTGTGTGTGGGGGGGGGGAGGGTGCTGGGACACAGGTACAACCACCAGCACTCTGAGACAACGGTAACGGCACATGGACAAAAAAAGAAGCGGGGTAAAAATAATCAACCTTGTGCCCACACCTGAACTAATATTTACACGAAACGCTTGGAGCAAAGAGAAATGTGGCCACGGCGTCCCGGAATAAGAGGAGAAAGCTGCAGGAGGAGCCGCTGAGCACGCTCTCGCGGAGTGGACGCAAACCTCGGGCGATCGTCCCTTCGAGTCCCCCCTTTGTCTCAGGGGACGATCAACAGTTCGGAGGGGGGAGGCTGAAGCAACATGTCCGACATGATTTGGAAGCCTCGGCGGATCATGCCAGGAAGCCGATATTGACTGTCAGGAAGGATGTCTGGTAATCATTGCTCAGGAATGAGTTTTCATAACCATCCGACCGCAGACAGACAGTGGTGGAAAATACGCGCAGATTGCTCACATCAGTGAAAGTCCTCCAATCAAAACAGAACTCCCGTAAACTCTGGGAGATCAGACGATTTCACCAAAATAAAATCACGTCTTTTCCCCTCATTGTCCCAAACAGCCTGTGAGAGCTCCGGAGTCTGGTTTGCGATATAGTCTTGAAACTTGAAACAGTCAAGTGTGGAACGTACCTTAGTGTTGAGCTGTTGCATTTCCTCCTATAGCGTTGGGGGTGTAGCGCAGTAGCTCCAGATCGACCCTAAAAAAAATCCTGGGACCGCCCCCCCCCCTCTCTCTTAGATCTTTGATTCATCAAAACATTACAGCAAAGCCAAACACAGGCCAAAACAGTCGCTACCACCAATATACAAGAGCAGGAACGTTCAAAAAGACAAGAAAAAAAAAAGGGAACAGGCAGTCTTGAAGGTCTGCTCGGGTTTCTAGGAAGTGTCTCACTCTGGTTTTCTTTGAAAATGTGCGACTCTGCCTCGGACAAGCCCAGAACAAACAAAGTCTCGGGCCCTTTCTGTGATCTCTGGCAACGCCGTAATAAGCCCCTGGAGTCCGGACTGTGGTTTGGTTGTCGGAAATAAAGCAGTATGGAGGACGGACGGATGGACGTGATGAGATGATACTGACTTGAACCAGACGAGACCTCACACTCTGTCGTCGACTCGTTTCAACCTCAGTAGCCCCCCCCCCCCCTCCAGGCTGCGCACAGACTCCACACGACCAGTCGCACGTCAGGAGGAAACGTTTTATTGTGTTCAAAAAGCTTCAGTCACACAATGCATCACAGGACAAAACAGCCGCGCTATAGGATGCGGTGCGTCGTGTACAGGAGATATAATTGGATTACATCAGTATTATGCATGATTTCAGAGTAAATGGTTGCACATGATCATGAGGCTGTTTCTGTAGGAAGCTTTAACATTAAATAGGTAAATGAGGGCTTCACTCGGGACCACCCAGCTGGTGCGTGCTTCCTCCCAGTCAGCGTGAGCGAAACATTTTCCCCCTCCGTCGGTTTATATTGCAATTTAGCGCGACTCCTGCTGAATGCCCTCATATAAATAACAATACATAGTCAGAGCTTATTATGAATCGAGGTTTACAAGCGACCATGATGGAGTTCCCCCTCGCTTTTCTTTCTTCGCGTTTGGAGCGTTCTCACTCGTTCGCAGCAGAGTTCAGGGTTGAAGCTGTGTTCTCATTTCACCCCATGCTGTCAGTGACACGGAATGCACGTTCTCACGCGTGACACCCGGACACTTTGTTTTCTGACACAAAAGCTCCATGCGTTACATTTCAGCTGCAGCTTATTACATACAAAGTGTGGGATTGGATGCATGAAGGCTGATTTCTCAGCGCGTACCTCTCTCAGGAGCCTCGCTCCAGCAGCGTCTTCACTGACTTCTCAGCATCTCCCCCCTGAGTCTGGCAGTGATCTTGTAATCTAAAGGTTTCAGCGTCAACCCGTAGGAGCTGTTCAGGGAGAAGTCCTCGTTCGGGCACCTCTCGAAGCTGCACTGGTGCAGCAGGATCGCGAAGAAGAGAAATACCTCCACTTTGGCGATCTGGTCCCCGATGCATCGCCTCTTTCCCGCGGAGAAAATCATCACGTTGTTGGTCAGGTCCTTGTCCAGGGAGCCGTTTTCATCCAGGAAGCGCGAGGGGTCGAACACGTGCGGCTCCTTCCACATCAGGGGGTCGTGGTTGACCGACCACTGGTTGACGAACACCACCGTGTCCTTGGGGATGTGGAGGCCGCCCACGGTCACGTCGGAGGTGGTGGAGTGGGGGATGGTGACGGGGACGAAGCTGGTGAAGCGCATGGTCTCGTAGATGAAGGCGTCCACGTACGCCAGGCGCGGCCTGTCCTCGAGGGACGGCAGCCTGCGGCGTCCCACCACGTCGTCCACCAGCCGGTGGAGCCGGCCCTGCACGTCGGGGTGCTTGGCGAGCAGGAGCACCATCCAGTGCAGCGCGGTGGACACCGTGTCCAGCCCGGCGCCGATCAGGTCCGCCACCGTCGCCTCCGTGTGGGTCTCCGTGAGCGTGGTCTCGCCGTCGGCCCGGTCGATGACCCCGATGATGGCGTCGCTCATGTCCCTCGTCACCCCCGGGTCGAAGCTCTCCCTGTGCTCGTCCACTTTGTTCCGGACGAACGCGAAGAACTCCTCGTTCAGGCACTTGAAGTTCTCGAAGACGCTCCGGACGGGGTTGGGGAACGACTGCAGCCACGGCATCACGTCCACCAGGCTGCCGGCGCCCACCGTCTGCCCGAACTTGTCCACCCTCTGCAACAAGCCCCTGAACTCCACGTCGTCGTGTCCGTAGCGCTTGCCGAAACACAGGGCGCAGATCACGTTGGCGGCAGCTACCGTCAGCTCGTGAGCCGGGTTGAAATACCGGTCCTGCGCGCTGAGCGCGAGCAGAATCTCCACCAGCTCCGTTGCCTCGGCGACGATCTGCTGCTCAAAAGCTTTCTTGGTCTGACTGTTGGCGGAGGAGAACGCCCTGATTGTCGTCTGGGCAACTTTCCTATGCATCCTCCACTCTTTGCTGTAATTGGTGAAAGTCATGCTTTTCCCCTCCGCAACAAACTGGAAGGACACAAAGTTGGGTCTGCCCGCGAACTCCGTGCTGTGCTGCACCAGAGCCTGACGGATCGCCCGGTCCCCATTCAGGACCACCACGTCGCTGCAGCCCAGCCGGATCTGGTACACGTCGCCGTACTTCTTGGCCAGCCGGGCGAAGGCGATGTGCGGCATCTGGCCCAGCTGCAAGGCGTTGCCCACCACGGGCCAGGCGAAGGGTCCCGGCAGCCTCCTCTTCAGCTTGAGGTTGCGGACCCACAGGCAGGCTTCCAGGACGACGAGGAAGACGAAGGAGGCGACCAGGGCCGGCTGGACCTGCCCGCTCCATTCCCTGATGATGCTGCTGCTCTTCACGCCAAACTCAGAGTCCATTTGAGCCATCGTGGGATCCTTTAGTTTGTGTCCACGGAATGGAACTGTGTCCTTGAGAAGAAAAAATCAGAGATCATGTATCTACCTATCTAAATATATAGAAATATTATGTTATTCCAGAAGAAAAAATCCAAAAAAGGGCATAAAACAGAGTCTTAAGTAAGCAGCACTCACATGCTGCCTCAAGCCTCCTCCTCAGAAGCTGGAGGGACACAGAAGGAGGAGGGGGGGGGGGTCCTCTGTCAGGTTGAGCAGCGAGCAGTGGCGCAGCCCGTCTTCAGATGACCACTATAGAGAAATGCGGATTCGAGCCTTAACACTTCGCTTATATGTATCTCTATGGTGGGAGGGCCCAGCGACTCAGGTTTTTTATTATCTCTCCCCTCCCATTCAGACCACAGCCTGCAGACCTTTCGTCCTGCTCCCTCTCAGGCCTCCCTCCTTCCAGGAGCGTCCCCCCCCCCCGCCCCCCACCCCCCCAGTAGCGGGGACAGAGACGGAGGACGGCCGCGGTGCCAAGAACAACAGATAAACAACCCCGCAAACCCCACGTGTGGTCTCCCTGATATATGTATCACATAATATCTGACATTAATGTCGTTTTTTTTATCAGGAAAGTGTTTCGTGATGTAACTGGATCGCAAAACACATGTGATGCTACACTTGAATTAGCTGGAGGGTTTGATTTTGTCCTTTCCCTGACTTTCTCAAGCCACTTTAAACATGATTATGCTTCATTGTGTGCAACAAAACTGTTGATTATAATCATAATAAGGGGGCAGGGGGGGGGGGCACTGTGGGCTGTGGTTTTCAGCAGATACACTAAACAGCGTAATTTATGACGCTCTATAACATGTATATACAATATTATGGCGGACATAATGGCTCTTTAAACAACAGTCTGTGAGCAAAAGTAGCTGTTATGGCTGTATCAAATCAGTTTTCGGCCTAATTCAGAACAGAAGGCTCCGACTTGGAGTCTGCTTGTGCAACGGGAGGGAGCGCGGAGCTTTCACGATATTCAGCCGCGATATTCCAGAGGTTTCTATTTATGGAACAGCGGCGCGATGGCAGACATGTAAACACGCGGCGGCGCATAATGTCACTCCCCCTCAACTGGAACTTTTTTTCTGCGAGTGGCCGAGAAAGGTGCCGGGAAGCGTCTGGTTTTTCCCTGTGGAAGTGCACCGAGCTCGGCGCTTTAATTCAGGGGGAAAAGAAACTGCACGCACTGACCGTCCACAATTCACTTTTATTCATTTCAGATACAGCTTATTTTTTCCATCATCCTCCGTCTTCCAGCAGGCGTCGGCGAACACGCCCCGCGGCCTTTCGGAAGGCCCGCGCCGTTTAATCCCGGCGCCCAGACACGTACACAACAACACATCCCGCGGGCATTGTACCATCAACTCCTGAATACGCAGGGCTTTAGAGAGCGTGCAGTGACATCCACGTAGCTTTTGAGGGGTGAAACGAAGAAAGAAAGAAAAAAAAAAAGGAAGTTATCGTAAACAAACATGTTTTTTGGAGAATGCCTCATGAGTGAGGAGAAATTTGCAGCACATGTGGGGGTTTTTTTTCTCGCTGGCCTGGGAGGACGTGGGGATTCGGCGGCGCTGGTGCCACAGTGATTCCCGACGCGTCCCACAGTGACGTCCTCGAGCCGTCTTCCTGACAGGTGATGGACGCAGGCCTTGACCTGTCGCCGGCGTCCCAGCTCTGTAAACATGCCCGCTTCTCCCCATCTCCCTCAGATACACGTCCTGTGTTTATTGTGTTCATACGACTCGAGTACAGTAGATAGTAAGACGGGTTAGATTTAAATAAACTTATGGTCATACCTGAAATTATACATATATATATCAAAAAAGTAACTGTTTTATGTGGCACTTGTAAAATACATTTTTACATTTACACAAATTGAGAACAATCAGTCACTGAGTGACGAAATAACATTCACAAGCACTTCATATACAGTTACAATAGTTTACATAGACTTTTTAATGATCGGAGCAAGTTCCCGCACACTCACTGTACAAGTACATGTTCAACAGTGGACACAACACAAACACACAACTCAGCATTATGTACAACAACACCTGATCAAGTAGTTTGTTAAACAAAAAATCTAATAGCTTCTCATTGGTCCCTTTCAGTCCACAAGCTTTTGCAGCCAATGTTACATCTTCTGCATCAACAGTCCAGAACAGAGCATGGAGAGATATCAGTTAAATATCTTTGTTAAATATGAAAATCTAACAACAGTGCTGTTAGTGCAGGTTTAACGTTACTCACTGGGGGGAAGGTCACTGGTGGAGAAGTGTTTGCTGGCGTCACAGTATCGGCGCGTGCCGTTCATGCCGGGGAAACCAAGCCAAGCAGCTTTCCCCTGAGCTTGGTGCTGACGCGGAAGCTGACGGGCTTCAGAGCGAGCCCGTAGGAGCAGTCGAGGGTCGGGGGCCGGGACGGGTTGCTCTCGAAGCTGCACTGGTGCAGCAGCACGGCGGTGAACAGGAACACCTGCACCTTGGCGATCTGGTTGCCGATGCAGCGCCGCTTGCCCGTGGAGAAGATCATCACGCCGTTGGTCTTGTCGCGGTCCAGCGCGCCGCTCTCGTCCAGGAAGCGCGTGGGGTCGAACACGTGCGGGTCCTTCCACTTCTGCGGGTCGTGGTTGACCGACCACTGGTTGATGAACACCACCGTGTCCTTGGGGATGTGGAGGCCCTCGATGGTGACGTCGGAGGTGGTGGAGTGGGGGATGGTGACGGGGACGAAGCTGGTGAAGCGCATGGTCTCGTAGATGAAGGCGTCCACGTGCGCCAGGCGCGGCCTGTCCTCGACGGACGGCAGCCGGTCGGGGCCCACCACCTTGTCCACGTGCTCCTGCAGCTTGACCTGCCAGTCCGGGTGCTTGACCAGGAGCAGGACGATCCACAGCATGGCGGTGGACATGGTGTCCTGGCCCGCCCCGATCAGGTCGGTGACCGTGGCCTCCACGAACTCTTTGGTCAGCCCGCTGTCCTCGCCGTGCTCGATCACGCTGATGATGGCGTCGCTCATGTCGCGGGTCACCTTGGGGTCGAACGACTCGCGGTGCTGGGAGACCTTGCTGCGCACGAAGCCGAAGAACTCCTCGTTGAGGTTCTTGAAGTCCTCGTAGACGCTCCGGACCGGGTTGGGGAAGGACTGCAGCCAGGGCATGACGTCCACCAGGCTGCCCGCTCCGACCGTCTTGCCGAACTTGTCCACCCTCTGCAGCAGGGTCCGGAACTCCTGGTCGTCGTGTTCGTATCTCATCCCGAAGCAGAGGGCGCACATGATGTTCGCGGCAGCCACTTTGAACTCGTACACGGGGTCGAAATACTGCCCGTCTGTGCTTTTGCGCAGGAATACCTGCACCAGCTCCATGGCCTCGGCCGTCACGTGCTGCTCAAAGGCTTTTTTCGTCTGGCTGTTCGCGGAAGAAAAAGCTCGAAGGCTGGACTGCGCAATTTTCCTGTGTGCTTTCCACTGTTTGCTGTAATTATTGAATGTCAGACTCCTGCCTCCAGAAATCATCTGGAAAGAGACAAAGTTGGGTCTGCCAGCGAACTCCGTGCTGTGCTGCACCAGAGCCTCGCGGATCGCCCGGTCCCCGTTCAGGACCACCACGTCGCTGCAGCCCAGCCGGATCTGGTACACGTTGCCGTACTTCTTGGCCAGCCGGGCGAAGGTGATGTGCGGCATCTGGCCCAGCTGCATGGCGTTGCCCACCACGGGCCAGGCGAAGGGTCCCGGCAGCCTCCGCTTCAGCCGCAGGTTGCGGACCCACAGGCAGGCTTCCAGGCAGAAGAGGAAGACAAAGGAGGCGACCAGGGCCGGGTGGACCTGCCCGCTCCATTCCCTGATGATGCTGCTGCTCTTCATGCCAAACTCAGAGTCCAGAGCCATCGTGACAAGCTGCCTGTTTCCCCTCAAAAACCAAAAAGAAAGAGAAAAAGCTTAGTTCTTTAGGTGCTTGATAAGGAGAAAATCAAGAAATCTCCCATGTATCCATCTCAAGTCAGAAAAAAAAACGTTTCAGATATCAGTCAGATGCCAGTGAGGTCATTATTGATGGTAAAGTGATCAATCACTGGTGTTTTCATGAAGATTTAGGGCTTAAGTGCCTGCTTTTTGCTTGACTCCAGCTTCTTATATGTTTTGGGGGGAGGTGGGCAGGGCTCGGGGAAACTTCCACACTCCTCCCCATTGTGGTAGCCCCGCAGACCCCACCGTATTATCTCTCTGCTGCCGGTCGCTCTTGGAGGCGCGCACTTGGGAGCCGTCGAGGGACAGCGGGAGCGAGCTGCGTCGCGAACGCACGCCGTCCACTCTGCACTTCAGACAGGGGGAAGAAAAAAGAGAAAAGCGACCTGAGACCGCGTCGATCCGAATTGTTTAACTGACGGAGGACGGGCAAAAGTTGGCGCGCTTCAAAGTCGCGTCTCTGTGAAATGATGAATTCTCTTCCTGCAGGAGATCCGGAGCAGAGAAAAAGCTTTGGGACAGGTCTGAGTTTATTTATGCGACATGCACTTTTCTGCACGGCTTTTCCTCCTCAGAGCTTCTTTATTTTTCTGAATGCATGTGTCGAGTTGTTTTGTTGAATGAAGTCACCGAGTTTTTTTTTTTTGTTTTTTTGTGCGCCCGAGACAAACTTCTTCACTGACGCGTCGGTCCGTGCGTGCAGTCCAATCAGTGAAAAAGGAGCGACGTCAGGTTTATTTCGTTCCTCTTCTGTCCAATGTACTGCACCGTTTATTTATTATCATTTTGTTTGAAGTGAGCATGTCTAATAAATGGAAGAGTTTGGGTGGATGAACTTTCATTCATCTGCACTGTCATTGACTGGACCTATGTTGCTGATTGTTTGTTTTGTTTTTTTGTTTTTTTTGCTTCAGTGAGACATAGATAGATAGATAGATAGATAGATAGATAGATAGATAGATAGATAGATAGATAGATAGATAGATAGATAGATAGATCATTTATTCTTCATGAAGGGAACTTTCATAAGTCCATGAGAAAACAAATGCGACTGAAAAAGTAAAACAAAGTGTGAACAAGACAAAAACATTATTTCACCACAGTTTGTTTGCAGCACTTTGAATGCAGCCCCCCCTCCCCCTCAGCTACTTCATATTTGAGGGGCCCTCAACTGTGACTCCAAAAGCAATAAATGAGACTTTGCGTCATCAGAACATAATTCATAATTGATCTAACGCTGTTCTTTTCTCTCTCATTTCCCTCATCATTACACTATAACTACCCCAGACTTCAGAGGGGAGGGGGGCGTCCTCATGCTTCTCTGACCTTCAGATCTCCGGCACCATTTCCCCCCCCCTCTTTTTCCACCGAGGGGAGCGAGATTTGTTTCTTGTTTCCCCGCCGGCTGTAAAGTTTATTTTTGCTCGGGGGTAATGAGCCTAATTGATTGTACTAAAACATTTCCGAAGCGAAGGCGTTTAGTCGGAGGGAGACAAACAGTGCTACCACACAGTCCGTCATTATCAGGAGGAGGAGGAGGAGGAGGAGGAGGAGGAGGAGGTTGGTTAGAAACAAGGGAAACTGTGGAAGTTGATAATTAGATATATTAGTTCTTTACATTTACGACACGTGTGTATCATCTTCTAGAACTGGGATTTATTGGTTTTGTGTAGAAGTTCAAAATCAAATGAAAATAACGGCAAGTTTGAACATGATCGCACAAGTGACGCAGCACGCAATACTATTCCTTTTGTGTCGTCTTGCGTTCGCAGCGCGACCACATGCTAACAAGCTGCAATGCAGCCGTTTGGTTTTTTTTTGTTTTTTTATGAATGACACGAAAGAGGCTTTGCAGGCCCTGTGCAAACCCACTGCAAGGTACGACAATAAAAGCAACTTGAGTGTAACTGCGCGACGTGCGATGTGTCATGCCTTCACCAGCGCGGTCCCTAAACAGCCTCTCACAGATGTGGAGGGCTCGGCGCGGCTCTGCCTGAGAGCTGTTTGTCTTGAGAACTGCGGTGTGGCGCAGCACCAAAGCCTCCAGAGCGATTCCTCGGTTAACCAGAGACATAGCAGCGTCTTCCAATACGCTGCCCGCGCTGGGGATGACTGTTTCTTTTCTGCTCTATTCCTATAGGGGGAATCCCTCCTTCTCCTCCTCCTCCTCCTCCTCCTCCTCCTCCTCTCTCTCTTTTTTTTTTGGAGCCTGCTCCTCGTACACATGTGGCCACTCGCATCCCCATCACGCTAATTAGAGCCAGGTTTGTGGCTGAGGAAGGGGGTGTTTGGGTGGCAGGATGGAGGGGAAGGAGGGGGGGTATATATATGTGTGTGTGTGTGTAGGAGGGAGAATGACCGAGGGAAGGAGGGTGGGAGGCGGGGGTGTCATGTGTGCGTTTTGCGTGTGGCTGCCGTGTTTGCCTGTGATTACCCCCCCTTGTAACCTGGCTGTGAAAGGTTGGCCCTGACCCTGAGTTGACTCCGGCTGCGGGGAGGGTTAGGGGGGGGGTGTAGGGGGGAGGAGGAGGGAGGGAGAAGCAAGGATGGGGTCCGTATGCCGAAGCATGTCATGTGCTGGCGGGTGGGCGCTCAGAGCGCCGGAGACGGGGACCAATGGCAGGCCAGGCCGCGCCGTCTCTGGAGCTAATCATTGTTTACTAGTCTCATTTCCACTTCTCAGTGAGCTACTGTCACGCACAGCACCGAGCGGGAGGAAGGAAGAGGGAAGGAGGGGGGAGGCAGTGAGGCGAGGGAGGGGTGGGAGGTGGGAGGAGGGGGGCAAGGGTCCAACAGGCAGTTGGGGAGCTGTTGGGACTTAGGAAAAGGGGGATTCGCTGGGAAGGCTCGAGACCTGAACGGACAAAGGTGCAGCTGCGACTTGGGGGAGGAAAAAAAGAAAAAAGAGAGAGAAAAGAAAAGATGCCGGCGAAAAACAATCCAGACAAACCAATAAACAAAGCAACACAAACATCTTCTGGGCCAGCGCCATCACAGGCAGCCAGGAGGTAACCACCGGACATTGCTAGTTAGAAATGGTAATGCTTGAAATGGGAGCGTTCCCCTATGCCAAACCACAATACAAGAAGAAAAAAAAAGATACTTGGAAAAATTGTCACTGTCCGACCTGATTGTTGTTTATGCGTACGGAGCCTGAGAAAGGACGCGCAAAAGAAAAAAGACAATTGTCTTCAGCAGAGAGATACCAAATGGAGGGGCGGTTTAGGCGGTTTCCAGAGTGGCATCTTATGTAAGGTACAAGAGACGGGAAAGAGGGAGAAAACCTGCAGTTTGGAGTTCATCCTCTGGTTGCAAAAACAGTCTCTCGTCTTTGTCGATAAATAAAGAAGTGGATTGTTTTCAGATGCAAGCGACAGGTCTGGCACGCAAAACAAACCTGAGTAATTTAAGAGATTATTTCCAACTTTAAACAGCATTCAGAATCATTTAAAAAAAACTTTTGACTTGTCCGTTTGATGCTCAGCTGAGCTCCAATATGTGCCACCGTGTGCAAACTCAAACAGGCCACATGAGAGCGCCGGCCGCTGCCTGCACCAGGAGGAGTCTGATTCGACAGTGTTTTCTTACACACTGGAGCCTCTCATGTGGTCCTGTTGTGTAGCGTGTTGTGTCAGCATGAAGGTTGGGGAACTTTGTTCGACTCCGTGACCACACAGGCTGCTCATTTTTCAAAACCCGAGTCCTCAGGTGTGCACTAAGGAAATAAAAGTAAGACAAGCTGTCATGGTGGTGGTGATAGGAGGGGGGGGGGGTTTGCATTTATTCCAAACAGTCTTTTTTTATGTCTTTCTGTGTATTTTTCAATGTCGAAATGAGAAAGAAATTGAACTGCACATAAAAACAAAACAAAAAAGAAACTTTCTAACATCTCTTCAGATGTTACACAACCTGCTGCTTTTATTTTGAAGGCTCCCTCTTTGGTTTCCAGGTGGGACTCTCACTGATTAATACAAAACTTTATTTCTACATTAAAATCTAAAAGTTGGGAAGATGTCAGTGCCAGTCTTTATATCTATGACTTCTGAGGTGTACATTTTGACACTCACAATCTATCGATCCGCCCCTGCAAGAACATCAGGAAGGAAAAGCTATTGAAAGGGCTTCGAGCAGGGTTCAGTGGGGTCACGCGTCCCAACGCACTGCTGCTGCACCTGAAGTCGCTCTGGTATCAATAAAAGTTATCCCTCAGCACAATAAATCCTCTCTCTCTCCCTCTCTCTCTCTCCGTTCCTGCTCCCACGCCGGTCAGTCTCCCGTCTCACTGGGTGCAGGCTGCGTGATGGATCTTCACTTCATGTGGCACCCAGGACAGGAGCCATGTATTATGTACAGTATCAGGATTTTTGTTTCCGATCCCCCCGGGTTCTTTCGCGTGCTAGGGGAGCCGAGCGGGGATGAGCTTGCGTGCCATGCCGGCCTGGCGTGCGCGCAGCTCGGTCACTGAACTCCGGCTTCCCCGGGGAGCGGGGGGTTGAGGGAGGGGTGTGTGAGTGTGTGTGTGCTGGCTGATTAAAATGAGACGAGGGAGAGAGAGAGCGCAAGCAGGCATGGCTCCCAGATGACCCCGGCTCCGGGAGCTCATCAGGGACGGGCTGAGACATCGGTGGGACGCGGCTCGTTCCGCATCACCACCTCCCCCCCGTCTGACGGGACGGGGACCGCGTTAACGTGTTTAACACTTAAAGACCGTCTCGGCTTTTTTCGGCGTCGAAGGCGCGGTCCGCCCGACCGGCCCTCGGAGCTCAGAGGGGACAAAAGGGGGGGTAATTGGGGTCACCAAGTGTTGTCGGATTGATTGGAAAAAGATAATTGCGGGAAGTTCTCGTGGGAAAAGGTGTAAAACTGACGTGTGAGCATTGTCCCGCGGACAAGCCATTCACATCTCGCTCCCTTTTGGCCTCAGTCATCCGTGTGAGTTCCTAAGATGATGCGTGCGATGTATCATGTCCTTTTATGTTTTATGCTGTTTTTCCGAATTTCTTTCAGTTCTGGTTTTGGGGCAGAAAAAAAAGAGAGAGTGACAGAGAGAGAGAGGAGGGGTTCCTTCTGGTTTGGGAGAAGTTTTTGTTTGAAAATGTGGCAGCATTGATGTTGTGGCCTCAGCACGACAACAGCAAATTAGAACAGCGTTTCCAAGGTGGACCGAGAGTTCACAGAGGAGGACTCCCCCTGTGCTGAGTTTGTGTGAACTCCCCCGTGCGTGGATGGGTTTTCCTCTGGATGCAGCCCATCAACCTGCCGGGACATCAGAGGTGACGCATTTGGGTCCGACCGTGCCGCCTTCACCTGTACGTTTTCGCACGTGAAACCCGAACAAGCCGTTTCTTAGCGATGACGTGAAGTCGCACTTGAAGGAACTTCCTCGCTGGGTTTTTCAGTCCAGAAAGTCCTGCTGCGTTTCATCTCACGAAGTGATTTGACAAATCCAGTGTTGCCTCATAAATGGCACAGCTGGTAATCACCACAGAGACAATAAATGAGCACGCTCGGAACAACAAAGCGTGCCTCTGTGCAATTTTCTGCGCACAACCTTGGAGATAGTGTTGCTGAAGCCTCGGTCCAAATGAGGAGACCAGCTCCAAGTAGAAATGTGTGTGTGTGAGTGTGTGTGTGTGTGTGTAAAAAGGGGGGTTTCATCGTGTTTTGCCAGTATGCAAAGCCAAGGTTACATACTTGGAAGCTACTGGATTTACTGTTCCAGATCTTTTACTGTCTTCCCGGGACAAAAAAAAAACCCAGAGTGATTTTCCAGAGGCACGACTCTACCTGTCTGCCTGGCTCCACTCCTCCACTTTGTACTGGCTGCCATCACTGGTGATGCTGAGGCTTTTTTTAACATGACATCCCACTTCAAAAAAAAACCCCGAAAAACCCAATTACTCCAGATCCTGCTCTGTACCTTTAATCGCTACGATGGTGTCCGTGTTCCCACTTTTGCAAGTCTGCAGTTTGAACCGAGTCATCGTGAGCGTCACAGTCGTGCTTCAGCCCTGTGTGCCGGAGGACCGGAGGTAAAGATCCCATTGCTTCTCGAGAAAGGTCTGGACCCCCCCCCCCCCCAAACACATCTCTGATTTACATCACGAAGCACCGAGAACCTTCTGATCATCTGGAACAGGTTCACTCAGTGCTCCGGAGATGGAGTCCAAGCGGGGTGAAGCAGCATTTGGTTTTCTGCGCTGAGCACCTGTGGGACGGACTTCCACAATATCTGAGAGCAGATCAAACAAATCAGTCCAGGGTTAGCGGTGAAGTCGATATGTGAAGTACTGTTAGGGTCGTTCTTGTTTTTGTTGTTCCTTTCATGTGATTCATGGATTCTTTTTCATTTTATGTCACCTAAATATGACAGAACAAGTGCACAAGTTTTATTTCGTGTCATAAAATTGCATAAATGTGTCTAAAATTAGAGAAAAAAAAATGGAATTCACTTAAGTTTCTGGCTATACTGCTGCTGTTTTACAACATATCAAGTAATCATCCAACTCATATATTAACCAATCAGCTTCTGTGTTATCAAAGACATTTAGACGCTTGTGGCATTTCATCTGTGATCGATGAATAGATGAAATAAATGGAGGCATTAAAGTCAGCGTCGTATTCCCAAAGCTCGCTCGGTTGTTTTGAAATCGAACATTTCCTTCTGCATCTGTTGCTGTTCTCAACGAGGTAAACACCCAGAGCAGCAGCGTCTGTGAAGGAGACGGCAGTGCTGCACAAGGCCGAGGTTGCGTTCGCAGCTTATACGCTCGGGTGAGATAAAAGGCTGTCACAGGGGGGGTTTGCTCGTGAAAACCAGGAGATACGAGAGGTTGTCATGCAAAACAATGTTTGTGTGTACTCAAACTTGGAAAGAGTAAAGTGGGGAAAAGCTCTGTGGCTCCTGATAGCAAGAATGACATCATCTGGAGAGAATCTGCAGGGCTTTTCCTGTGGCAGGACACGGAAGGAGGCTTTTATATATTTGGATCTGAAACAAGATGTTTCTGTTTCTCCTCTATATTTTCGGACTGACTCACGTGTTTATGGGCTGCTTTGTCTCCGTCTACTCTCTGTGAGACAGGCCGTCCCAGGCTGGGATCCCTGCAGGTGGGGAGGCCGAGGGAGGGGGAGGGGGAGGGGGGGGGCGGTGGGCTCCGCCGCATGCGCGCCGAACATTACGTGCAGTATGGATACTAGCAGCGGGTTGCTCTTCTCATTGTGTAATTGGGCGGATAATGTTCCGTGATTCCCTCTCTTTTGCACCTCCATATGTTCCGCTTGAGCAGCTCGGTGCATTTCAGTATCCTGAAAACGAAGCGGGGTCACCGAGCGGTCGGGTTAACCCCCACCTCACCCCCCACCCCCCCCACCCGACCACCCGTCCCACCCTCTTCGCTGCTCCACTTCTGCAGAGGAGATGATGGTATGGCTGCAGCAGTGGGTCAGAGCTCATCTGCTGTCCCTGGGCCTGTTGTCGTCTCGCCAGTGCAGATTGTTAAAAAAGTGGAGGAGGAGATTGGATTCAGTGTCTAAATGTATCCACACTGGCATCCTATTGAAGCTGTCACGTAAACATGAGTTGAAACCTGGTTTGCATTTAAAAAATACAGACAGGAAGGAAGCCTGAGGACAGAAAGAGCGACTGCAGCTCTTTGGGAGGGAGACGATGCATCATCACGGTGTGATGCTCGGAGGGGACGCGGCTCCCCTGCGGCCTCCTCCTTCCTCCAGAAGGGTTGGCGGTGAACTGACAGGTCTGCCTCACGTCTCCAGAGGTCGGGCCAGTCTGGGCATCAGGAATCGCCTCGGTGCTCCAGGGAGACGCTCCAAAGGTGGATTTTCAAAGGATTGCCTGATTCTTTCAGACTTCTGCTTCTGGAAACATCCTCAATCTTTTTTTTTTCAGGCATTGCTTTTGTTCTGTCTTTTTTGTTTTGTTTGTCAACGCATTCTTAGACATGCACAGGGACGCAAGCCCAGAACAAAAGCTGAAAACACAGCTACAGCCTGCATGACTTTACATTTCTATGTTCCTCCGTCTGACTTCTGCAGAGAAATGAGAACAGACAAGTTAATCATGAGTAGTTTGAAGTGAAATTCTGGGGTCGGATCAACGCCAAGAAGTTGCTTCCTTACACGACTCCTCTGTTGGTTCCTCGGCGATGTCCGGCTGCACGACAGGTTCCACCTCGTCCACCTCTGTCGCACTGACGTGTGCAGCTTCATGGCTGAAACACGAGCACTCGCGTATCGTCGCAATTCCAGGTCAATATTTGGATCTTGTCATTAAGGATCTGTGATCTGCTAGCCTGCCTGAAAGCACTCGCTTCGTCATGCTTTCTCTTCCGAGGAGTTCATATCAGGGGGAGAACAAAAAAAAAAGAAGACATTTGCACTGATTGTATCTTGGCTGTGTTCTCTGTTTAGGTACAATTCGAGTTCAGATGCCGCCCTGTAGATTTTGTCTATATAAGGCTCGTTCTTTTCCTTGCTGCAGTCAATGACGGAGGAATGTAAACACACTGCTGTGAGCAGACTAATCGCCATTAGCGTCTGCTGTTGAAGGAGGGATTGTCGGATCTGACGCGGGGACATACTAATGGCTGTCAGTCATTTCGACGTGAGGTGGGTGGCCCGATTTCACACTCCAACGTCTCACCGTCTCAAATCTCAGGCAAATCAATCAGGCTGAAGCAGAGTGAGCTAACAATATGGTCCAGAGTGACCCGAGTTCGGAAGTTTGTCAAACAGTAAAGTTTTTAGCCCGTTTTGTTGTTTTTTTTCTGTGCAAGCATCCAACACTCACACTGGTTTCCCAGAAAAGGTGCCGTAGAACTGAAAGCTCTGCCTCCCATGAGAGTCTGCAGGAACCTTCAATAATCCAGCACCCTGAGAACTTCGTGTTCTGCTGGGATAATCTGGTACTTTTTTTTTGTAAAATATGAAGAGGTCTGGTTCTACTCGTCTCTTTTTTTGGGAGGGAGGGAGAAAAGTGGGAGGAAATAAATTTTCAGCGAGGAAAAGTGACGACACCCTCACCCCTCTGAAGAGATTTTCAGGTTTGCGGTTATTAATTGGTGCAGCAGGCTCGGCACAGGTCCCGTCAGCGGGGAGCTCGGCAGCCTGCTTTTATGGGGACTGGAGCGCGTCCCGCAGGCGCAGATGGAGATTTCTGTCAGCGTTTGGGAACAAGTTCACAAGACGTGTGCAACGGAGACCGACGCTGACCCCGCAGCGGGACGATACGCCTGTCGCTTCCACCTCAAACACGCGCTGGTTCTCCATCGACGCGACAGGCACAACTCCAAAAACAATACCAATAAAACAAACAAACACTTTTTTCCACTTTTTTTACTCATTAGAATGACATTACAACTCAATAAAAAACACATGAACTAAAATTTTGAAAAAGTTTTTTTTGGTTAATGTTCCTTTTTTTGCTTGAAATCATTGAAAATTAAAAAAAAAAATCAATACAAAGCTATGAAATTTTTCCTTTTTTTAAAAAAAGAAAAGAACATTAAATAAATAGAGTGATAAAGGGTTCGTATGAAATTCTTTAAAGTTCATATTTGGTGAGTGAGGAAGAGAAGGCCTGCAGAGGAGTTTATGAATGGTGT
>JAUESE010000057.1:3080112-3093653 GCA_032274725.1 Malacoctenus triangulatus | reverse complement strand
CTCTCTCTCGCGCTCTCGCTCCCCCTTCGCCCCCCCCCCCCCCTTCTTTCTCCTGCTTCCTCAGTGTTCTGTGGAAGCCGAGCGGCCCGGTGAACGTCTGTCCTCAGACGGCAAACTGTGGTCAGGGTGACAGTGTCCGCTGAGTTGGTGTGCAGCTTCTGTTGCAGGCGTGTTGCACAAACCGTGACATGCTGCTGTTGCTCAAAAGTTTAAAATACACATCGACTCTGCGTGGGTGGGGGTGGGGTGGGGGGGGTGGGGTGTTACTCTGCAGCGTGCAGAAAAGTCTCTTGACGCGCAGGTGGCTGAGTAGTCTAGCACATACATTTATTAGCGAGCGCGTGCGCACTTAAACACCCACATCCACACATGTTGATGCGACCCTGAAAAAAAAAAGAAAAAAAAAAAAGCAGAAGTGGCAGGAGAGGGTAAACATGTTGTAACCCGACGCTCAGCACGTGAGACCAGAGGGGAACAGCTGTGGTTCCAGAGAGTCTCCAGTCAGCCCCTTCCCTCGGCAAGGAGCGGGCCGCAGGAGACACCCCAAATAAGAGGTCTGCGCAGCCATAGGCAGAACGGGGGCCGAGGTCCATAATGATGGTAAAAGTGTGTGTGTGTGTGCGGCTGGAGGCTTGAAAATTGACCTCAAATGATCCCCCGAATCCAGATGCATTCAAGCTTCCTTTTATCTCCTTTTGGGGGAACAGGGACCCTCCTCACCCCCTTTTTTTTTTTCTTTCACTCTGCATTGTCAAGTGTGAGACACTGGTGATCTTTTCTCATGCGCTTATCAAGCAGATGTTATTTATATGGCAGCAGCGCAGCATGACTCATGTATTGTGACACGGACAGAGACGCACAGACAACCAGACGGTCAGACGGGAGGGTTTCTGTCGTGTGTGCGTGCGTGTGTGTAAACGGGATCTACTGACGCACATCGGAGGTAGGCCTGGGTCAGGGGGATGAGGAAGTGGCTTTTTGGTCCGTGTGCTGCTTGAGTAAACAGCAGAGAGGACAGTCAGAGTGAGAACGGCCCCGCGCAGTCACATCCTGAGCAGATACATGCTGTGATACCGGCTGATAAGCAGAGACGAGTCGGTTTTTTTTCGCACCGCACAATGATGAGCGAGGCGATTTGTGAATCCTGTACGACTGCGGTCGACACTCCCTGATAAGTGTGTTGCTGCGTGTGTGTGTTTGTGTGTCAGTCTGTCAAAGAGGACTGTTTGTACAACACTGGTGTGCGGCTTTGGATGCGTGATTCCACTGCAGCCTCTGTAATTACTATTTCTGGCTCGGGTTGTGCAACTCATTGTGCTGTGTGTGTGTGTGCGTGCGTACGTGCGTGCATACATGCTCATGCATGAATACACCCATACTTGTTTTTCTGCTTTTCACAGTCTCTCGCGTCTCACTTACACGCAGCCTGACAGACGGCACAGAAACTTTCACCCGATAACGATGTTGCTGCTCGTCAGCTCTCATTCCCGTCGCTCCTGTCGGGAGGCAATTTATTCGGCGAGTAAGTCGGCGCAGACACTCGTCCCGAAGCGATCCGAAGTGCCTTTGACTGCCGTCCTCTTTGATGGATTCTGGAGCAGCGCGTCTGCGCGAGTGCTCTCCTCGGGAGCCCCCCCATGCCTCCCCCCCCCTCGGCAAAAGGAGGGATTAGGTAGCGACGGAGTCCGGGTGGACGCTGACAGATAAATTGCTGCTCAGTCAGAGAGGGCCGGAGGGGACTCGCGGGTCCCCCAGAGGACGGCTGACATTAGCCGGCCCGCCATTTGAGACCCCGGCAATAATGACGGTCACAATGGCAGGAAGGCTGCTCCAGCCTGCGCAGGGCAAGGAGCGGAGTTATGTTTCATCCACATGTTTTTTTAAGAGAGACGACTCCTGGTGCTTTCGATGGGAGGTGTTGAAAGCACGGGTTGAATATCTCCTCTGTGTGTGCGTGTGTGTGACTGAGCGTCTGAGTGTGTGCGCTTGCACGCAGCCGGTGTTTGTGGCTTTATCTCCTCACTGTAGGGCACGGCACTCTCTCCTTTCAGCACTCGTGTGGTGGAGGGGGTGGGGGGGAGGAGCGGAGACGAGCAGGGTTCAAAACAAATGATATTTACTGTTTATTTGTTGCTGAATCCTGACTTTTGTAAAAGGGGGATGGACTTTGGTGCTGCGCTCTACTATCTAACATCAGTGCTATTTGTTTGTATTTGTTCTCGTCCCCTCTCTCTCTCTCTCTCTCTCTCTCTCTCTCTCTCTCTCTCTCTCTCTCTCTCTCTCTCTCTCTCTCTCTCTCTCCGTGCTGATATGACTGACTCGGGGTCTCTCGCCCGTAGAGGCGGGTCTGTTTGCACAAGCGATAAGGCCCAGCTCCTGCGCAGCTGGCCTGACAGACAGCCCACATGGGGCACTGATAAAGCAACATCAGGCCAGTGTCAGCGTGACGACACGGAGAATCTGGCTCGACTCTGTCGCTCTTATCGGCCCCGGCTAAATTTAGAGCGCCGGTCCCGTTTTTGACAGTTGGTGACTCATGACTCCGTCGCAACGGCCTGCGCGCACCTCTTTTCTTTTTCTGTCGCCGCTGCGCTCCTTCTCCGTGTGTTTGTTGTGTTATTGTTTCTGTCTCAGCGTGACTGAGCGGAGGGCGAAAGGTCTCAGGACATTCTGTTTTTTTTTTCTTCTTCTGATTCTAAAAATGAACCACTGCTGACGGGCCTGTAGTAAACACTCACTTTGCAGCGTCATCAGGCCTTTTCACTACTGCTTTTTTTAGCAGTGCTGGTAAATGTACGAGAGGTCTCCAAATTAGAAAGACTGTTGAAAGAAGATCAATTTCACTCCTTTTTGTAGTGAAATTGAGAATATACAAGTTTTGAAATGTGCAAAACGAGAGTAAAGATGAGATTTTAACTTTAGTGCTGATTTCATCGCGCCTTTTTAAAGGTATTTTGAACTTTTTGGCTGTAAAACAAACACAAAACAGCTCTAACTTATAACTGTTTTTCCGTCAATACAACAGCAGGTGTTTTATTTTTTGGGACAAACCTATTAAGTGCATTGAATTATTATATATATTGCTTGATCAGTCATAGATTCTCTGTGGTGTGCACCATCAGTCTACATGTGCAGTATTTAACTTCAAAAATATCTAAAAACAAAACTACATTTCACACTGTTGTGGGTGCAGTTGAGCGGATCAGCTGATCGATGGGGCAGATGTGATGACTCGATGTTTTTTTTCTCTCCCTCGGTCGACTCTCCATGTCAGCGAAGTTACACGTTTCTCTTTGGTCGAAACAGAACAAAGTGTTGAGAAAGTACCGAGCTGAGAGCGCAGATGTTCTGTTCCAATGGAGGAAGTCAAAGTTAAAAACACGTCAGAATAAAACAAAATCGTCTTCCTCTCCCCCCCGCCGGCGTTTTCTGCCTGCTGTTGAAACTCAAAGCATCATTAAATCTTTCACCCACCTTTGACGTGCAACATGCAGGTAATTGCGCGTATTATATCACTTTGGTTTCGTCCTGCCTGACCTGCCATCTCGTATCGTTCGGCTCTGAGTTTGCAAAGACTTCTGCGATGGTGACGGTGTTTACCGAGTGGAGCCTCGCTGCCAACATAGGTGCTGCGCGGTGAGCTCATCTGCTCCGCACCGCATGTAAATATCCTATGTTTATACGAAGCCGTTATCGTGCTATTATTATGTCATTAACAAAACATCCCCGGGGCGAGATTTGGACTTGTCGTGCGACAGAGTGCTCCCCCCCCCCCACCCTGGAGGCTTCGCTGTGTCTTCCCTTCTTCCCTTTTGTTTGGAGCTAAAAGTGAGTAAGCGAGGGAGAATCACGCGGGCTGGTTGGGACCTGGCAAAGCTTATGCAACACCCTGCAATGTTCACCACCGCTTGATAAGAGCAGAGAAACCCAGAGGCTTATCACAGTGGCAGTTCTTGGCTGATAACTAGGTCAAGGTTTTGGACCCCCCCCCCCCCCTCCCCGGTGTTTAGTCTCGTCAATAGGGAACATCTAATCTTTGCCTTTTAGTTATTTTGGCTTCGGTAAACATAAACAGTGACAGGAGTGATGGCGCACCTCTGCGCGAGAGTCAAGTTCTCTTGACTTGTC
The DNA here is from genome assembly GCA_032274725.1 of Malacoctenus triangulatus. NCBI lineage: Eukaryota > Metazoa > Chordata > Actinopteri > Blenniiformes > Labrisomidae > Malacoctenus > Malacoctenus triangulatus. Next base: position 3,089,525 of record JAUESE010000057.1, on the reverse strand, counting down.
TTCGCCGTCGCTGCGCTCCTGCTCTGAAAATAGCAGCGGTGCAATCAGATGTAGCGTGGGATGGAGGGGGAGGGGGGGGGGGTCTGCATTTCGTCGAGCTGCTGCCGGACTACTGTACGTCTCCCCATGCAGATACGTCTCTTCCAGAAGACTCCCTGCCTCTCATCAAGAGCTCGCTAATCCCATTCACTGCAATTATCTTATCTCAGCTTCTCAATGGCAGAGATAGTATTATCCCCCCCCCTGCTTAATCGCACAATCCAATTGGCTTGCCAACCTGAGAAAGTCTCCTGAGCTGTTGGTCTTTGCCAGAAAAAAAAAGAGAAGAAGTGTGACTGTACAATGAAGGTGTTTATGGTGAGGAATGTCTGTTGGGAAACCCGGTTTGCGTCCCGCACACAAAGGGAGGCCTCTGTAATAAGTGCTGTTGGGGACAGACTGTTGTGGCAATATTAGCGTCGTTCCGGCGTCTGGTTCTGCCTCGCCCTCTTCTCGGTTGACCCCCCCTTCTCGCTCCCGTCAATCAGCACAACACATCACAGCAAACCAGTGACGTTTTTTTTTCCAGTTTCTGACCGTGTTTTTTCGCCCCTTTTCTCTCGTTTCAGTATCACCGAAACCAAAGGAACCAGGGGCCGCTGTGGTGGCGCCTGGCCGCCACCCTCCTCAGCCTTCTGTTCGATCGGGGGTTCATCGCTGGAGGAGGCGGCGCAGGACGGAGGTGAGGGGGCTCTTCCCCCGCCTAACCCCCACCCCCCAGCCACCCACCCCTGCTGCCTCCCTTTTTTCTTTCTTCATCTCTGTGAGGAACTGGACTCCTAAAGACACTGTCAAATCTAAACACGGGTCTGTTCGGGGGAGAGAAGAAAGGAGACAAAAAAAAAAAGAAAGGGTCACCGCGGGACGGAGACAACCCAACTTTTATACAAAGGTCGTGTGTGTGTTTTTTTTTCTTTCCAAGAAGATGCCATGATGCTCCCGAGATTCTTCTAAAAAAAGGACAATGTTCATATTTTGGCATACGTGTAGTGTAGTAGTTTTGTACAGTACATTGTTCAAAGTTTTTGCACTTCAGCGTGTATCCATCTTCAGTGACCTCCACAGACCCTGGGAATGCCTTACACAGTGTCTTCTGCCAGAAAGAGTATTGAGTGAGTTGGACAGGCGAGACGAGGGGGACGAGATGGTTTTCTGGAAAACGGAAGGAAAACGTGGTGTGGCGCTCTCTTTTTTCTGAAGTTTCCCCGGTGACCAGTCAAGTTGATTTACTAACTTCCAAAGAGGCATCTTCTCTGAACAAAAGCGTTTTGCACCTCACCTCAATGGAACATTTATCTCGTCTTATTTTCTTTATTTTCTGATGTTTATATTCACTCATCCCACCTCCTCCCCCTCCCTTTTTTTGTTTTTGGTACAGTGTTGATTTTATACCCAATCCTGCAGTACCTGTTTAAAAAAAAGAAAACAAAAAACATGGCCGGCATGATGTAAGATATTATCTAATTATCTTCAGTTGTGCGCAGAGAGTTCGAGTCAGTCCTGTCTTTCAGTCATGTGCTACATGTCAAACATGTGGGACTCCAAAGTATCGGGGAGGAGTCGGCGGCGCTGGAAAAAAAAAAATCGCAGTCTGGTCAAACAAGACAGGCGAGTGCCTGGCAGACACGCGAAAGACGAACGTTCAAAGAGACAAAACACAGAAGTCATGTGCGGGTACCTGCCCTCAGGTGTCACATGAACCGACGACCGCGGAACAAAGTAGCATTAAGGCCATGAATTGATCCAGCCTCACAGGGATTTTCCACTCGCGCCTACTAAGCTTGACTTTCTCCGTGAGGCGACGGTACCTGCTCCACCTCGACGACGATAGAAATGATTTTAGACTTCACGTACTTGCTGTTTTTTCCCCTCGAGGCTCATTCACTGCACATTGATTTGAACTGAAGCACCGTGATTTTACGTTGCTCTTTAATTTTTTTACATCGACATCGTTGGATGAACTGTCTCACTGCTGCCCTGCGACTCGGAGGAGTTGCGCAGCAAGTGTGTGAGTGATGTCTGAGATGTAGCACACTGACAGACGAACCCGCAGCGCTGACTCTCGCAGCATGAACGATTGGAGTCGCGGCGTCGTGTTTGAAACAATGAAGTCAATCAAATCTGTGCACTGAGTAAAGTAAGTCATTCTCCCTCCTCCTGAAAGATGCCCCCCCTCCTCCCCCCGTCGCTGTCTAACCCTGACTTCACCAGATATTATCAGTTTGTTCCCTCTGATATGAGATTCCCCCCCCCCCCTTTTTTTTTTCGTGTCAGTGTTGTTCTGTTCATGTGATTGTTTGCAGACCTCCATGCCCTTGAAGTGGAGCTGTGGATCCACTGTTTTTGCACTAGACTTCCACCCTTCATGACTTCAGACAGTTTCCCAGCTGACCTCTGTCCTGCATGAAGGCCCCCCCACCCCCCACCCCCTCTGCTCACTTCCCTCTCACCAGACACATTTCACATGTATTCCTCCGCACGTTCCGAGACAAACGAATCAGTGTTTCAGACCTGACTGAACACAGTCTAGGATCTGGATTGGATGCGCCCGGTTCTGGAAATTTCACCCATCAGGTTTTTGTTTTTTTTTTGTTTTTTTGCAGTCGGCGGCGGTGGATTTTAGAGCCACGTGCCTCGGCTGACGGCGTACCCGGTTCGCTTTTCACAGCCCCAGTGTGTGTGTGTGTTCTGGACACCAAACAATATGGCGTAAACCAATCTGTGAAACAGAATCTCCTCCTCTCAGGCTACCGTGTCTTTTTTTTTTTCTTTTTATACATTTGATATTCTGTCGGGTGAGCTCGTATTGTCTTCGGTGCTCGGATCCAGATTTGGGACGTTTTTCGCGTGTGTAACCACCACTGACTCAGCAGACAAACAGTCTCTGAACTAAAAGTGAAAAAAAAAAGACTGTAATTATTGTTGAAATATGAATATGTTTAAAGACACTGTTGAAGATGCTGTTTGTTATGTTCTTCCTTTATTTTATTTCGGGGTTTTTTTTTTCTTCCTCATTGCTGAACCCAGGCCAACTCTTGGACCCAAGGAGCAGTACATATCAGGGGTCTGTAATTACCTGCTCCTTTACAATGTGTCAAGTTTATCACTGCATAATTAGGGTTTTTTTTTTTTGTTTTTTCCCTCTTCATTTTGTTTTTTCTCTCGAGATGTCTCAGGGACTTTGTGGGCTACTGGTAACCTTGAGAATCTGTCGCATGGTTAAAAGAAGAGCAGCGTTTGTCACCCGTTTTTTTACGACGGGACCTTCCCGAGGTATCGTCGAGCCTTTTTTTATTTTCCGTTTCACTTGAAATCTCCTGACCAACTTTCTCACACACACACGCATACGCAGACAAAGGTACAGTTTGACTGGGGACTGGGGAGTGCTGACTTGCTGGCGGCGGCGGTGACGAGGGGGCCCTACAGAGTTTGTAGTCACAGGCGTGTGAGGTGCACTGAATGTGGGTTGTGGTTATAGTTTCCTGCGGATTGTGAACGCTGAGCCAGTCGACGTAGCGGCCCCGTCTCACCGCCGGCCCCTCGACATCCTTTTTTCCGAGCTGCTCCTTTCTGACATGGTTATTGTTCATCGGTTCATTCTTTGTAATTTATTTCTTCTTTTTTTTTCTATTTATTTTTTTTCGGATAGATTTGCCTCTATTTCTACTGTATACACCTGTGTGTGCAATGACTTCTTTATTTTCCTTTTACTGAACACATTTGTTCTGGTCATGTCTGTCTTCGGATGGGGCCGTGTCCACATGGAGATGGGACATTTTGAGAAAGTTACTCATGAACGCGGGTTCACTCGTGGCACTCTTTGCATTAGCACCTATTCAGCCTGACTTGGCCCGATTACGGCAAGTGTCTGTACGTCAGGTGACGTCACCACATGCTGAGGTGGGAACCAACCTCGATGGAGACGCAACCCAGCTGGGCAGTATGGTGCCGAGTGAGGCTGACCAACGCTAATGGGAAAAGAGCCAGAGATATGTTTGTCCACACTCGGGGGATAAAAACTGTAGTAGTTTCAGCGGGCCTGTAAGTGGCGCTGTGACGGTGCTACCAAAACCAGAGAAGAAGAGAAAGAGAAAAACACAACCAGCGAGAACATAGGTTAAGAGAGAGCCGGGATCAATTTGTTTTTGTGTATCAACAAGGCGCCAATTTGAGATTTTTTTTTTGTTTACCAGTTTTTGTCTCCGTGTGGACAAAACGTCCTTAAAAAACCCCCGTGGATACTCCTAATCTTGTCTCCATGTGGACAGCGCCTAAATCACAACCCAAATTCGGCTTGATTAGTATCACTCCACCCCTAAGGCTCTTACAGGGATCACAGATTGAATCTATTATCTGCATTTCACGTAATCCTCCTCAAATCTGCTGCCTCCGTTGAACAAAACATGCAATTATCAGTCAATACTGTCCCTGGCCCCGGTTTTACACTCGCTCCCACTGCTTCTCCCCACCGAGGAGGAAAGCCTACGAAGCGCCGTTATAGCCTACAGGTGTGGGTGCTCCACGCTGAGGACAAACCGAATCTGGGTGGAGTATTTTCACTATAAAAGCGCGTGATTTTCCAGGGATGGGCCCCGCCGCTTTAAAAGTGCTCATATTATCTTCTGACTTCCCCCCCTCCAAAATCACCAGTCATTACAAGTCTCAATGCAGTTTCACCCCCTCACCGATGAATCATCGCCAGTCCCACCTTGAGCGTTAACTTCAGACGGCCTCACGAAAAAGATTTAAAAAAAAAGTCGCCTGCAGACTCTTTCCTCACACACGGTGTCAGTTTATGTGTTCAACTCTTCCTTCTCAATCATTGTTTTGTAATCAATATGCACTGGAAAGTACTTTGTTTCTGTAAGTCCCTTTGGCCTCCTTTCTGATGTGTGTTCATGTATAGTTTTTACTCTGGACTGTTCTCCTGGGCTCATCTTGCCACATGTCAGCGCATATATATAAATGATATATATATATATCTGTGCATTGACCATCAGGCGTGATGAACTGTTTGATTGATTGGAGAGGGGAACGAGCCACCACTGTGCCCTGTGTAACTTTTCTTAGATTGAGGTTCCCAGACTGCCCTCATCACGGTATATGTGAGTGCAGAGGGTCGTCCCAAGGGCGGGACGTGTATTTTTATGGAAACCGTCAGTGTCTTGAATTTTTATAGTCTGCATTATATAAAATTTGAAGTTTTTTTCGAAGGTTTTTTTTTTTTTTCCCCATTTTGAATTTTTAAAAAAATAACATTTCCTCTTCATGGTCTGACTTAACTTTATAAATTGTATTTTCTTAAGAAAAAAAAAAGGGGGGGTCCGTTTTTTTTTAAGGACAGCTCATGCTTGTAAAATAATTTTTGATACGAGTGGGGTCCTGTTTTTTGTTTGTTTTATCTTCTCCTTTATTGAAGTCCACGAGAGCGTTTCTGTTTGTTTTGTAGCAAAAAACAAAAACGAACCTGCGACATTCCTTGCACATCTTGCCGTGATGTATCCACGAACGCTCAGCGGAACCAAAACTGTCCATGGTTGTGGTTGTTGTCACCGGTCTTGGCGGAGCTGATGATTAAAATGTAAATGTGTTTCTTTGGAAAAAAAAACATAAACAAAACAAAACCCTGGAATATGCCTTTAACTGCTCAGTTTCAATGAAGTCTTGATTATCACACACTCTCTGTATACCAAGAAATGAGACCCAGCGAAAATGTAGCATTTTTGTAAACATTGACTGTGTGTTTTCGAGACTCTACTGTGCACTCATTTTTTTTGTGTTTATATCTATTTTTTGGTTGTTGATATAATATGGAAGTAAAGACAATTTGTTATGTAGTGCAATATGCTGTACATACAGAGCTTTGCTCTACGAATCTTTTTTTTTCTTGATTTTCTTGTTGTTTATTGGTACTTTTTTTTCAATAAAACTTTATTGAAGGTGTCGCAATGAGTCGAACTTGTGTCTTTTGATGAACTACAGTTACCAAAAGCTGTAAAAGATGAGTTTATGTCGACTCTGACATAAACCGACATAAGCTTTCAGTATTAATGAGGAGAATCGGTGCATGATGCCATCAGCAGGTAGACCGACGGGATTCATGGATTGTATTTGGGGCAAATAAAGCATAATGTGTTTAACTGAATAAATGGTCTGTAAGAAGACTGTTTAATGATAGCTAGATTTGCAGCATACACACGTAAATGTATACAGACAGGCAAAGGTCAATTAAGCTCGAACTGAAAACAATTCATTGACATTGTAGTGTCACTAAATCGTGCAGAATGCACCCTGTGTGGGTTGTCAGTCCATCACTCGGGGAAAACGCAGACGATCGGACAGTTAGGGGTGAAAAATTGAGGTCCTCTGCATGTTTTGGGACAGTGGAGTACCCTGAATAAACCCACGCACACACACAGGGGGAACATACAGAAGGGAGATCCAACAAGAGATTTCTTCACTGTGAGGCAAAAGTGCCAACCACTGAAAATGATTTAAGCTGGCAAATTAAGAATCTCTTCCTCCTCTCAATTCGTACCCCGAAAGTTGCCAACAAAATCCATACATCAGCAAGAGTCGCTTCGTAAGCTTGTCGTTCATCTTCTCTCTGCTACACAACCAGTTCCCCTCCTTTGCACTCTGCTTTTTTAAGAACTCATGTTTTTGTGCGAGTGCACCGCGACGGATCAGCCGAGTGTCTGAAGCTAGCCAGGCGTTTGGCAGAGACTGTGCCCGTTGGGATCCCTCCCGCTGTGGAGGTCAGTCATTCGGTGGGAGCAGTGGAGCTTTCGAAACTCTTAATAACTGCAGTGCGGAGACGCGCGCACGCACACCGTGCACGACAACTTAATAAGTGCACAGAAAATGATGAGTGTTACTGTCACGTCCTGAAAGGTTAAGGCCAATCCCGCTGAGCCTGTGGATTAGTTACACCGCGGCGTGCGTGCCCCGAAGACATCACACCGGGTGATTGATTACTCCCGACACATGTAAACTTTAGGGTGTATCACCGGTTTGTGTTGGTTACAGAAGTGCTTTGTTTCCACTCGGTTCTGAGGCGTTCATCTGGTCTAAGTCGATAGCTAAGAGTGGGGGGGGGCAAAAAATCCAGAGGCTTACGTTAGCCGGTGTGAAACTAATCGCGCCTGAGATTCGGTCGCGCCCTCTCCGCAGACGCGGCACAGTCTCGTCCCTCAGGGCTGACGCGTGGCACCGGCATTGTCAATACGCGCCGGAGTACAGTTTCACTCCCCCGCCGACACCTGACGCACCTGTTTTCTGGCCTTCGGTGAGGGTGCCCCCGTTGCGCAAACACGCGCGCACAAACGAGGTTGTCTGAGGATGCCGGTGAAACCGAACGACAGCGGCGGCGGTGGCCGTTTCACCCCCCCTCGCCTCCTAATCCTGTGTTTTTAGGTGCTAGGAAGGAACTTTGAGCCTAAATAGGGGCTAATTGACAGGCGCTATTTATACAACTGTCAAAACGTATAACCGGGGTGCGACTTCTCGGAGGAGAAGGTGGGGATCCGACCCCCACCTCGGCCCAATCAGGAAAAATCAAGCCTTGTCGCTCCCTGCGATTAAAGCTGCTTCATGAGCTTCGGTCTAAAGTGTAGTGGTGCTTTCCTGTTCTTACACAACTGATGTGAAACTCACTCTCAGTGTGTACCTCATGCAAATGTTCTTACGAAGTTTTATTCACTTAAACTTTCGAATTTTTACTTTGATTTACTCAATTAACTTGGCAGGTCAATTCAGAACTTATTCGTATTTAAAATGACAAAGAGGCAAGGACAAAATAAAGGCTAAATATTTAAAAGTGATCATTAGTTTTTAAGATGGTGTTGTTTTTTGGGGGGGCAATAAATGAAGAGTGTTATTTCATTTGACGTTTTTAATTTGGAGTTGAAGTTAAAAGCAACATTGAACCTCAGTAAGTGTTGTTCTTCCTGCTTTGCATCCATTAGATCCACATCCTTGCACTTATTATCTAAAACTGGTTGTATTAGAATAAAATACCACAAACAAGTATCGTTTTACCCTCTACTCTGTGTCCCTGTTGTTTGTTTCATCACACTGCATGAAGCAGTTACGTTGTGGAGTACAAGCTGCAGGCGGCGGCGGAGCAAGCGTCTCCCCGGTCTCCCGGGTTGTTTACCTCAGCTTCCAGCCTCCTCTGGTCTCCTCCTTTAGGATCTGCACTTAAATAGGGAGAGCGTTGGCTTTCCCCGGCCGCTAACAATGGCTCCTCTGTTCCCCCGGCCGGGCCGCCCGCTGAAAGAGACACCCATTAGAGAAGCGTCTATCTCTGGGGTCAGGCCCAGGGGTCACGCACAAGTACGGCTCTTGTTTATGTCTGCAAGGCCAATCAAAACACCGCAGCCTACATTGTTAACTCCTCCTCGCCTGGCTCGGGAGCTCTGCGGCCTGAAGGGAAGTTTCTGTCCGGGCAGCGTTGGTGGTGGACTTCGGCGCGTCTCTGCGGATCTGGGAGGAATGATGTGTCACGGAGTGGATGGAGGAGCTGCGTGAGACGGAACAGCAGCAAATTAGCACTGACAGCACTGACAGCACCTGCTCGGCACAGCCGGCCACAGATATAACCACCCAAACACACACACACACACACACACGTGCATGCACACGAAGCTTCAAGAGCAGCGTGAGGGACTCCACTTCAACACACACAGACACCAAAGCAATTACCAAATGATCACATGTGCGCTCACCCTTTTCATTAGCTATAATTGAATGTAGGATATGGTGTGTGGCAGTCATAGCTAATGAGTCTCCAATTGGTTTATAGAGCTTGTGACTCGTTTCATTTATGAGGAAATAGTCGGAGGTGGTGGAGCGGATCAGAACAGTGTTTGTACGTCTTGTATTGTTTCTGTAGCCACAAAGGAAACCTGGTTCACAGACTGCTGCGTCGCTGCCGTCTGAGCTAAATGGAACTTTTTTTCATTCTGTCTTTGGAGTGTAAAAATAAAGTACGCTTCAAAGAGTACTTTTTTTTTTCCACCCACTCATTTTCCATGATTATTCTAATTAAGGGTAGCAGAGGGTGCTGGAGGTGATGGCAACTGACTTTGGGGAGAAGGCAGTGAAAATGCTGAACCAGGTAAACAGAGGAGAGACTGACGCACGCACACTTATGAACAACTCTTCGCCCCAACCTGATAGGTTGATTGTGACCCGACACTCACAGGCGTCCACACCACCACCAGGTTGGATGCTACCTTTGCCTGTTACTCACCAACACATGCTGCTAACGTGCTGCACTGGAGACGCTGAACATGACAAGTGTCGACCCCGCTGTTCGTCGGCATGTTCGTCAACACCGTGACTCCTCCTGGTGTTGATGGTTTATGTTC
>JAUESE010000057.1:3055202-3068153 GCA_032274725.1 Malacoctenus triangulatus | reverse complement strand
GCACAGACATTTTCAGGTGAAGTTAAATCATATTAAACGTAAACTCCATCTAATATTGAGCCTGATTGTCGAGAAACGCCCATATTTCACATTTACGAGGCGAACGTGCAAGACGAAAAAACGTGCGCCATTTTTTTCCACATGTGTCTGGGCCTAACATCAAGCTTGCACGTTTTTTGCAAAAGCTCAAGTGAATCAGGGCCCACGTCTCTCCTTCTCCCCCTCACCTCCCCCCCCTCCATCGCCGGGTGCATCCAAGCCTGATCTGCAGAGCGGAGTTAAACTAAACAAGCTGATGTCTTCCTGGCCGGGCGATTATAGCTGGAGGAAGCCAGCGGAGGCTCCGGTCTGAGGTAATCACGCCACCGGGATAATTGCACTCTGTAAAACACTAACTGGATGTTTATGTCCAGACCCAGAGGGAAGTCATTAATGCCATCTTAATTAAGGGCAATAAAGCCCCCTTTTTTCTGCCTTTTGGGATGGAACGACCTTGACTTGATCTCTGAAGTGACGTGCGGGTCAATTTAGAGATACTATCAACTGCCAAACATGTTTTTTGTCTCTCCAGTCGGCGTCGGGTCTCACCTCACGCCTGGAGGATGAATCATCCACGTTCAAGGAAACAGGATGACACGTTTGTCTGCCGTGCAAAGTTTACTCGCCCTCACTGATACCTCGACGCGCCATCGGGTGGCTTGTTATGCTGGTTAATCTTTTCCCTGCCGAGCACTTAGACTCCGCCCACCCTCCCCACTCACCAACGCCCCCCCTCCCATTGCCGTCGCACACATACACGACCACATCCGTTCTTGACACACTCGTCGCACTGTGGCAACATCAGTGAACAACACAACAAAGAGAAATGAATAATTCATCCACAGGTCCTCCGTCAAGTCGTCTGCGCGCAGCTATACAGTAAATAATTCTCGGAACAATGAACGTGGAAAATGATTAAGCCCGACAGGCTTTTTTTTTTGTGTGTGTGTGTGTGTTTCTTCAACCACTGAGGCAGGAAAAACAAGCTGCCAGTGTTGGACCAGCACAGCCATACGGTGACTGTAGCTCCAGCGGCTTAGAAAGAATAACACTGGGTCAGAGAGGGAGCCAAGGAGTGCACGCTGATATGAGTAATGGCAAACAGCTGCTCGGGCCAGGCGCTAAAAATACACACACACATGTGTGACAGGTGTGTGTGTATGCGTTTGCGTGTGCGTGCGTGCCTGGAGTAAACTACAAATTGCGGCAAGTTTCGTCCCATACGTGAAGCGGCAGATTAAATCCGACGAATGTGCAAATTTATTGAATTAGTTCCACAGGATTCAAGTATATACACGCGGCTACAATTCCCAGAGGTGAAAAAGGAGCTTCGCAGAAGTAGCAGTGCGGGAGACAATCAGTGAGATCAGTTCTCACATGAAGTTCCTGCTTGAAAGAAAGTCAAGTTGTCGTACTGAAGTTTGGCTGTTGTATGACTCAGGTGCGTTCACACCCGGGCCGTTTGAGCCACCTTGCATGTAATCAGAGTTCGTGCAGGCTTCTGATTGATTGTGCGGTTGTACAAGAGCATCTGAAACTCAGGCGAAAACCAAAACAACTGACAACGTGCGTCAGCTCGCTCACAAGTGGATCCCAGTGTGCTCCGTTCGCTGTGTGAAAGGCGAATAAACAATTTGGGAGACCGAAGACAGCAAGCATCATGAACTACATTCATTTTCCCATCTGTGTGAGTGTGTTAGCTTGTTGGTCTCTTGATCTTTTTTTGCGAGCTCTTTCCCTGCCAAAAGCACTAGACGAGTTTTTGCCTCCTTATGCTTTGCTGTTGCTGGTCAGCGCAAGAGTGCCCCCGGTGACCAGCTGCTGTCACTGCGTGACGGTGGTTTGGTCCACTTTGAGAGTGCAGCGTGAAAGTGAACCAAACCAAACAATTTCTTCAGTCGAAAGTTTATTTGAAGCCTGCAAAGCGACAATAAGCATCCAAGGGTGCTGTGAATTACATGAAATCAGTTGTTCTTATCAATCTTGTGTTTGGTTGTGATAGCGAACGTGCCAACTCAGCTGTTTTTGGTCAAAAGGGAAGATATTAAGACTGTGGTTGGAGGGTTAACTCGGAGGAGGCTGGGGTGAAGGACTGTGGCTGTTTGGGTCTCTCTTTGTGCTCGCCCTTCAACGCTTTGCACCCACACACACACATTAACCCTGGCTGTCGCCTGCAGTGGGCTGGAATAGGCTCCGACCGCTGTCAGCCACGTCTGAGCAGCGGGTATCGAAGATGGATGGACGGACTTTGTGTAATGAACACTTGTGGCCACAAGTGGTGCTTTTGCTTTTTTTTTGCTGCCGGGTAAAGATGTTGCATAATGTTGCCTTGATCTGTCGTGTAACAGAAAACACCTGGCACTACAATTATACACCAAAGAACGCAGAATTATATAGTGAGTTTAGTATCAAGTGGCAGGAAGTGCAAAATACCGGCACATTTATGATGAAATCTGATACTTGCATAAATGTATTCAGGCGCTGTGGAGCTGCTGTGGCTGAAGCTGGTGGGAAAAAACAGAAAGGTCTATATGCAGTAAATTATGTAAAATCCTGATTTGTGGCTTCATCTTTCTGTTTTCAGCTCTCTGATGGAACTCTGTTGAAAGGTCCAAAGTCCCAGTAAGAGGATCCAGAGAGGTAGAGTCTGGATCCCAGGCAGCAAAAACAATCATCCGGCTTCTACTGGGAGTTAGGAGCCGGCCCTCCGCCAAAGATAACAACTCTCATCAACCGAGAGAGAGAGAGAGAGAGAAAGGAGAGAGCGGAGAAGGGGAGGTAAAGTATTTATCTCTTGTGTGTTGTGTAGGTGGCTATCAGCAGCTCGAGCGATGCCTCATTTGTGCGTGGCAGGAACTCATGTGCAAACCACGGAGCCGGCCTCGCGACCTTTTGTTCTGTCGCTCTCAGGAGCGCACAAACTGTCAAACAATAAAGGCAACAACAGGAGGTACGTTTCACTGCCGCCGCCGCCGTCCACCATCCCTTCTCACACACGTCACATATTCTCCGAAAGTGAAACACGCCTTATCAAGGACGCGGCCGCTTCTCGGAACGACGGACGAACGGAGGCCGATGTCCTCGCATGGCTGCGTCCCGAAATGAACGATGGTCAAACAAATCATGCGGGCAGGACATAAAGAGCTATAAGTGCACGCGCAGGCCTGACGAACAGTCGCTGGGACTACGCGCATTTACGAGCCAACAAAACCTGCTGCTGCCACTTTTTCAAACGTGAAACTGTTTTGGAAATCCTGAAGTGGAAATATGGAGCAAGGATAACAATGCACTCCCAGGAAAACAAACACAGATGTAAGCAAGCAAGCAAATTCGGCGATATCCTGTTTTTTTCTTTTGAATCCTCCCCTTCTCTAAATATAGCGTGTACGTGTGTAGGTATGTGTGTGTGTGTCTGTGTGTGAGATTTCCAGTCGAACTAAAAGGATTAGGAAGGCCTGTCTTAAATATTCTGTCTGCTTTCCCCTGAGGCTCTCTGGTGAGGACAGATCCCTGCAGGAGACTGGCTCTGTTTGCATGAATCACAGCGTGGGTGTGTGTGCGCGTGCGTGTGTGTGTGTGTGCATGTGTGTGTGTGTGTGTCTTGTGTGTTTACATGAATCGGACTTTGTTTGCACCGGCCCGTTTGCCTTGCTGTCCGTCTTATCCATGTTCTGCAGATTTCCCCCCTTTTTTGTCACATCCTTCATTCTGCCTGATAACCATCCTCTGTAGCAGTAGTCCCCCCCCCCTCCCCCCCCTTAGGGAGACGCCAGACATTATTAAAGAGGCTCCAGACTTTGCCTGCACACAGGTTGTAAAGGTAAACCACAATAAGACGGAAAGCTGCTCGGCGCTTTTATTCTGAAGGCTTCTGCTAAAGTGTGCTGGTGGTTTTGTGTTTTGGCTTCACTGTAATGTTTTGACAAAATAGGGTCCACAGCCTCATGTAAAGGCAGAAGAATCAGTGTCATTCTGTTTGTTTGTTTTTTTTTCTTTATAAAACTGAAAAAGGACAGCGCTTGTCTCCACTCCTGGCCGGCTGAGTCACGCTCACAGTTGCTGTAAAACACCTCATTACACACACCTGTGACCACATCGCAGCCTCTCACAGCAGCACTTATGTGTCATTTAGGAGCTGTGATGTTGCTACTGGTCAAGAAGAGGTGCATTTAAAGCTTTTTTCAGCGAGACAAATACCCCCGGTTGTTCAGGGGAGCGTCGACCATTTGGTTCCTTAACGTGAGTTGATTACCCAGACGTCACTGGAGTCAAAGCTGCTGGTTCCTGAGGGCCTCTGAGTGAAAAGAGGCAGAAGCAGGAGAGCAGCTTGCTCGCATTGTTTTTTTTTTTTGATCCCCCACCCCCCCCAACCTGGACGGGGTCCAGCTCGATCCTTGTACACATGAGCTGCCGATATGATTAACGGCGCACAGTAGTGTTGCCTGAAGAGCAAATGTAATTGAAGATTCGCTCGCAACTTGCTGAACATGTTACTACAGGCAGTCGACGGGGGAGAGACTTCACGGAGAAAACATAGTGGAGACCGGCTTTAAACGTGTGCGTGTTCCCTGCCAGAGGACCTGGCAGACTGGCAAACAGCATGGAGAAGAAGGGACCTGAACTCATTGTGGACACCTGAACCACGTCAGCAGTTTCTTTGAGACGTAGAGTGAGTGACTGCCTTTTCTATGTGTCTGTGAGAGGGAGAAAGAGAGCGAGGGGGGGATTACTTTGGTACCATGTTGGGGAAATCTTCAAGAAACTTCGTCCTAATTATCACATGGACACTCTGATAAAGTCTCAGGCATCAGGCTTCAGTCCAACTTCTCCCCGCTGAAGTCCCACTTGGAGATTTGCAGGTATAAGAGGTGATTATTAAATAAACATCTCGTGCAGTGAACACTAACATCCAGTCTCGGTGCTGCTTGTTTTATTAAAGCAATAACTTTCCCTCCCCCCGTGAGTTAGAGCGGTCGCAGTGTAAGCGAACGGTCGATTCGCCTCCACTTTGTGTCACTTAGCAGCTCCTTGCTCAGCTGCCTTCAGACCTCTGTAAAATACAACCTCTAATGTCTCTGGGCATGAGCCGAGTGAGGGAGCTTTGTCACTCCTCGCAGTGAGAGGAGAGAGGTTGTTGAAAGTTCAGCCGTCAGACAGACGGAGGTTGAACGGGGTGGCGCGGTGACAAAAAACAAAAAAAAAACCCCTCCTCTGTGGTCAAGACGGCTCGATTCCCGGGCGAGTTGTGCGTGCCAGTTCGTGCGAGTCCCCCCCCCCGCCTGGGACGAGCGCGACCCAGTTCACTGGCGTCCTGCTGCAGCAGCTGCGAGGACTCTGTGAGGAGTCTTATCTGCCCGCGTCGATCTGCGGCGGCCTCCGACGAAGGAGTGAAACCTGCGGTCGTCTCTGCCTTTCATTGCACCACAGCTCGACACATCACCGAGCTATTGCTGTGAGGATGACACCGATCGCAGTCCGTAAGGGGGAAGATCCGTCTGTTGTATCTTTGTATTAACAGGGAGATTCCACTATCACTTTGTGGTGCCTGCCAAGTTTTACTCTCAGATTTGCAGTTTCCAAAAACTCGATTGAGTCGAGCGAACAGCAGCCGAGCACAGAAGTGTCCCGGGACCGATGACGCAACTCGTCTGACTCGGCGCCACCCGACGTGACCCGATCACAACCAGCACCGATCCTTCAGGTCAACACTTGGTCAGGAGAGCTCCAGTCATCGCCTGCGTTCAATATGCTGGTGGTGGTCATGTGCCCTGAATGTGAAACTTTGAAAAGATCCGTTTAAGAATCGAAGTTTGTTGACGATCATAAGAGAAATGTCTGCAGGGACGGTCCCGCGCTTTTGCCCGAAACAAACACCTGCGGCCCGTTTCTGGCTGTTTCACCGGTGTCAGGTCATGTTGTTCCACGGCCGCTGAAAGGCTTTGTCACCACCGCAGGGACACATCCTGCAGCCTGTCTGACTCCAAGCCGGAGAGAGGAAGCTGTACTTTAATTCTTCACTGAACCTCTGTCCATAAACTGTAGCCCATTGAAGCGTTTTCATATGAATGAGATAAGAAAAGTTTTATGTGTTTAATCCACTCATCAACGTGTCCGGGATAAATTTAGACATCCTGAACATGAGGGGAGCTTGGATTTATTGGACGGGGTTAAAGAGTTTATTAAACGCATTGATATTGCTTCACCCAAATGTGATAATTCCCACCTCGTGTTTGTTCCATGCGGAAAAAATCACATCTGCTAAAACTCTATAAACTGAGTAAAATGAGCATCTGTTTTTGGCAAAACAGGTTGTTTTTTCCCCCTCTCTCTCTCTCTCTCTCTCTCTCTCTCTCTCTCTCTCTCGCTCTCTCTCCCTCTGTCTCCGTCTCCTTCCTCTGCTGCCTGCAGGGTCTGCCCGGGCTGTTTTGATTTCGCAGCGGGTGAGTGGCAGCCTCGACCCCACCTGACCCCGAGGCCGGCTTCTGCTGATGTCAGCATCTTGCAGCAGATTGGAGCGTGCAGTTTTCAAACAAAGCTCCAGGCCCCCCCCCCCCCTCCCCTACCCCCCACTACTCCCACCCCATCCTATCCCGTGGAGGGGGGAGGTGAGGGAGGGGGGCCTCATCCAACTTTGTTTCTTAAAGGGGCCGCGCGCCAACTACTCAAGGAAATGTCTCATTCACTTCAAGCCAACAGCTCTGTTTCTGAACATCTCTCATTTGTTCCACCGGGCAGTTGTAGTAATAACACGCAACTACTCTGTCACCATCTGTTGCATAAGCATGATCAGGAGGCAGAACACAGCCTGCGGAGTCAGTGACTGGGTGTTTTGTCTCTACTCTGAGCGTCTGGGGAGGAGGAACCGTCAGCATTTAGAAAAAAAGCTTCTCATCATTCTCCTTCTTATCATCAATGTCATCCATCTGTCTCATCCTGGATACACCTCCTCAGTGCATTCATCAGATTTATTGTGCTTTTCTGACGCTACAAAGTCGATGAAAGCTGACTTTACTTGTTTATCTGAAGGGGGCTTCTTTTTTTAGGGGGTGCTTTCTTCCTTTTTGGTCTCACTGAAGAGATTTTAGTCGGACTACTAGTCCTTTAAAGTGTGAAACGTCCCTGAATGGGACCAGCAGCCCTGCACAGGTTGACGGTTACATTGCAACATTGGAAAAAGATGTTTGACTAACTCTGAGGTTGTGTTTGCGCTCGGTGTTTGTGGTTCATCCATGCTGTGCTTTGTGTCTGTGGGCAGCTGGAAGAAAGACACACACAAACGCACACATGCACACACACACACTGTCACGGTGATTGAAAACAGATACAGTGCATCGGATTTTGCAATAAAAAGGTACTGGAGACAGTCTGCACGAGAACAGAGCGACAAAGGAGGCTGCACAAAGAAGCCACTGCTTTGGGTCGATGGAAACCTCATATTCACAAACACACACGTACGCGCGCACACACGCCTGCACGCACGCACGCACGCACACCAGAGTCGTAGTGCTGGCATGTCGCCTGCACCTGACCCAGCTTTATTGCCCCTGCGTGCCCTCCCCTCGCCTGAATGTGCTGTGTGTGGAGGTTTTGTGTGAACAGCTGGCTCCAAGACTTCAGGCTCCAGATCATCTAATATCTCCTGCCTGGCCCTGGGGTCTCAAGTCCCGGGGAAACACCATCCATAAAGAGCCTCTTATCTGCACTGGGCCCCCTTCTTTACATTGTGCTGCAAATAAAACACCCCGGAGACTCTTTGACTGTATTCTCAATCCCGGTCGTATTTTACATCAAAAGAGTGGACCCGGCGAGGATTTCGCCAGCCTAATCTCTCTTTTATTTGTTTGGCTTGGATCAAAAATCGTCCTCCGAGATGATGTCACACATGATAAAGCATTTGTTGCAGTCTTTTTACTTGATCGTCCCCTGATTCCCGCTCTCCAGCTTTGAGATGCGTGATTCCACGCCGTCGCTCGGAATCACATCACTCAAATTAACTTCCCCTCGCCTGGCGCTGCTTTTAAATGCAGTCAGTCACAGGGGCTGATTTTTACGGGCCCCGCCGCCGCTGCCCACGTGTAACGCCAGTACTACACAGATCTTTGTAAATCACAGAAGAAGTCATTATCCGACAGTGGCGCCACTGTCTGCGAGAAACCACACGGCACTGCTGACTGTCCCCGTCATGAGACTCACATTAGTTTCTGACGAGAGCGCGGTGGATCGCGCGGAGGGGCATGAAAGTGAGGCGGCATCACTAACAGGGACTGAATGAGGTCTTCCCACCTGCTCACGTACTCGTTCTTTCCATTTCGACACATCGGTCCGAAAACACAAACAGCCACATCTGTCCTTTGACCAACACGGGATGTGTGTTTGTTTACATCAGCTGGGTTTTGGTGCTCCGTGTCCACGATGCATCACTACAGCGCCTCCTACGGGCCTGGAATATACACTACTGGGTGTGTTTACGGTAAATTAAAGGTTTTCCGTGGCCCGTGTGCTCAGGGTCAGCCCTGGACGACATGTGCAGGACGTCTTGACGCGACCTTACCGAAAGGAGTCGTCGCTGTTGTAACGAATTTAGCCAAGCATGCGGAAGAAAGAGTGAAAAACAAACGAGCTTGAAATGTTGTGACACATCTGCTGCAGTTTGGACGGCTGGCACGTCGCCAACGATACATTATATCTGTGCAAGTGTTTACAACTTGTTTTCTATTACCCCCAAGGGGGAAGGACAATTAATGACACGGGCACACAGCCATAACTATCGACGTTTAGTGGTCGTCCCATCGCGCCTGGGTTGTAGTCTCAACGTCTGATGTCCCCAGATGACTGTAGTTCGGGGAGTGAATGGAGTGACACTTGACCTTGTGATCCTGGACTTGTTTTTCTAGCCTTCAGGCCACCGCTGCCTCCTATACAATGCACAACTCTTCCCTGTCTCGCTTTGCTTTTCTTCCTCCTGGCATCTGTCCAGTGCCTGAAGCCATCTGAGAAGGAGAGCGAGAGAGAGAGAGAGAAAAAAAAGAAAAGTCACAAGTGTTGACTGTCATACAGACGAATCTCGCAGGAGGCTGGACGATTGTGTCAGATCCTAATGAGCAGCTTATAAAAAGCCACGCTTCCTGTATTTCCTTCCCACATGTTTCTTTTTTTTACAGCTCCGCGCAGTCCAAAATACGCTCGACCAGATAGGAAATATTAAGGCACCTATAAAGTTCATACTGCTCCCCTCTGAGAAGACTTTTTCTTCTGAAAGCTAATGCTTTAATAACTGCCATGCGTTGCCCTCTGCAGCACTGAGGCAGTCTCACGGGGGCAGGAAAGAGGTGAAGGGTGACCTGGAGGGGTGGTGGTGGTGGGAGGGGGGGTAAGTGAAGAATGGCTGCAGCTCCCAGCAAGAGACAAAAGCAAGCAAGAAACTAATAGCAGGCCTGCAGCAAGAACAGACCCTTTGTGTCAGTTTAAGTGTTCTTTGTGCACCTAATTTGCAAACCTGAACGACTTTACTGTCAAAACCGATGTTCATTAGGGCATTCGTGGCCCCGGTTGCCAGTTCTTGCAGAGAAATGGTTTTCAAGAATAACTTTACACTTGTTTTGCTTTTTAGTGCATCGACCAAACTACTTTCTCATATGTGTGTGTGTTTTCTTTATTTTCTGGCCATTTCCCAGCTGCAGTGTTGTTTTATTGTCCAAACAAGCTGGGCTTACAACAGCCTGTCTTAAATTTGAGCACAATTAACTTAATAAGCATCTAATATTGAGAGTCGTTACAAAAGGGGCTATTAAATGGCAGAGGTGGTAACCGCAGTGTGACTCAGCAGACACAGATTGGGAGCACACAAACGGAGACACACACACACACACGCGCGCGCGCGCACACACTGGAGTAATTAAATCTCCTCTTACAGTGAACAGTGCTACAGCGGAGCTCGTGTCCTGACATGTACTCTGACCTCAGCTGGGAGAGAAGTGGCCCTGGGCCTGAATCCGCACTTTAATAAGCTGCGGCTCTGACAGGCTGCGTCGACTACAACCTGCTGCTGCTGCTGCCGCCGGGTGAGCCCGGTGTGAGTTTGGAAACGGACGAAATCTGATTAAAATCCTTTGGTTTTTTTTTTTCTTCAGCGAGGCTGTAACGAATGGAGGGGAAAGGTGGGACGGGGGGGTTGCTGTGTCATTTGTTGTTTTTTTTTCGTTCTGGACTCTGCCGCTGCCCTCTCCTCCGGCCGCAGCACAATGTGCAACATGAAAGCCGGCCACTTCAGAGAGCGCGTCGGGCTTTCAACTGGTACACGAGCCTTCAGAGACCTCCACTCACTGTCAGTAGCACGCAACAACAAAGCACAGCAATCCACACGGCAGCCGCCGGAAACATTCGGCTGCTGCTTGCGTGTGTGTGTGCGTGTATGGGTCTGTGTATGTGTGTGTTTGTTTCTGTGAAAGATGATAATGCATCAATATTGTATAATAAGACTCGTGTTTATTTTCTTTCAGTCTTCTGGTTAACTGGCATGCTCTGGCTAGCTACGTTGATGTTGAAACAATTGCAGGGTGAGGCTTTTACTTTGGAGGGAAGAAGCTGTGGTGAATCTCCACAGCAGTACACTTGCACCAATTTTAATTGCCTTAATGTGATTCTGTTTGCATGACATGAATACACTTGTAACAAAATGCATCGCTCTCAGCTTTGCTGAGCATTGAAATGAAAGTTATTTTCTGCCTGGATATTGTTCTTTTTTTATTTTACTTTCTCAGTTGCATCATTAAAACAGTCATCTGTATGTACGAGCTTTGTCATCGCTTCACATCTGAAGACCCAAACATCCACAAAGTTATCACCAGGAGCAAGGCAGGATTACGCAACTGGCACAGTGAACGTGGCCTTTGTTGACAGCTGGAGGAGCCGATGCAAGCAAGAGATGACCAAGGCCCCATTAACACGGAAAACAGTTGTCCTAAGAACAGAAGTTGCCCATAAACGCGTCATTGTGTAAGTTTCCGTCCACATGAAACAACTGTTGTCACTGCCGCAGCGTATACGCTCTGCCCGGCTGGCACACCAAGCAGAAACATTGAGTTCATATAAACAAGCATGCAAAAAAAACAAACATTAAGCCCGGCAGTTTAATGGAAAGGATTGGTCACTTTCACTGTCCACATAAAAAAGCAGTGGGCTCTCTGTTAGGAACTGATTTACTGCGAGACACAAACTGAATGTCTCTGTGACCTGAGACAACTACAAACCCACCTGACCGAGCCGCAGTCAGCGCTCATTCAACTCACATTTGTCCCTCTCCTTTAATGTTTAATGTTGTTTTTGGCTTCAACGCAAACACGTCTTCAAAGGGTGCGCGCACACACACACACACACACACACACACACACACACACACACACACACACACACACACACACACACACACACTTTTCGGTACCTCTAGCTAAAACACTTTGGTTTTGAACTCTCCTTGAAGATAAACACATGAAAGACGTCCTCTGGCCGGTATGACCTGGTCTGACCACTGTGACTGGAACCTGGTCTTCTCCAAACAAGCAACGCTCCATGATTCTGCAGGTCACCTGCTCCACCACAGCCTGAGGAGGGGGGGGCAGGGTAAGGAGGAGGAGGAGAAGGGACAGCTGATGTTTTTTTTTCTAAACTCTCACACCTGCAGTGGTGCGATTTCCTTCCCTCTGCTCATGTTCCTGCACTCCTGTTTCTGTTAGACGTGCAGCGCTCTGCTCACCCCCCCCCCACCACCTCTACCCCTCCCTTTCCCCCATCCTTCTCTCCTCGCCTCATCTGGGCAGCATTAAGCGCGGCCGCTGACACGCATGACTGTGATAGGACGATCGGCGGCGTGGAGACGTGCTAAGTGTGCCAATGGAAAAATTCTGCTCCCATTGGAAAAAAAACAGCGAGGCCCCGGGAACCGCGCGTCGGCAACGCTGCCACCTGGCTCAGCGTGGCGTCGGGGGGCCCGGCGTTGCGGTGGAGGAGCTGTCCGGGTAGGGGGGGGGTGATAAAGAAAGCTAAAGAGGGGAGAAAGATACAAGCGTGGAAAAAAAAAAAAAGCAAGGGCGCTGCGAGTGGTGGAGCGAGCTGGCAAGAGGTGGGTCCTGACCTGTCACTCAGGTTGATGCATTAATCTGTTGACAAGCCCAGCTGCTCCCACGGCTCAAGCCTTCCCAGAGAGCCTGAGCTGGGAGCAAATTGGCCCCCGTCCTCTCCAGTCAGAGCCGCTCCACTCAAATCTGCGGGGGCTTAGCTGTTACCTGAGGCAAGTCGGGCCAAGAGGCCGCCTCCCCCTCCCAGCCAGCGCTCCTAAATTATAGCCCTG
Source organism: Malacoctenus triangulatus (assembly GCA_032274725.1). Classification (NCBI taxonomy): domain Eukaryota; kingdom Metazoa; phylum Chordata; class Actinopteri; order Blenniiformes; family Labrisomidae; genus Malacoctenus; species Malacoctenus triangulatus. The sequence goes on along the minus strand of JAUESE010000057.1, from coordinate 3,055,768 downwards.
CTCGGTTCACAGCGCCTCAGGCCATGTGTGTGTGTGTGTACAAATGCAGTGGCTTACTTGTTGCTCGACACACAAACAGGAGTGCAGGCAGCGACACACTCGGGGGAAACACAGAGAGAGAGATTGCCAGACTCCGTTTTTCTGACCACTTATCTCCGAGCAAAGCGTTCCAGATTAGCAGTTCCAGCGGCCTTGGACGTCCTTCCCTGCAGACAAAACTGCATGCTGCAATTATCCTGTAATATGGCTGCTGCGAGCGGGGGATGCAGCGTGCTGCACTCTGCTCCCGGGCCGAAAGTCCCTTGAGGAAGAAGCCGGGTGTTTTCCCACCGCACCAACACCCTTCGTCACAGTCCAGTCGTATCAGTTCAGATGTTTGCATGTTTATCTGCAATTTTTTGTTTTCCTGTGAAGCATCCTGGAATCTGTGGTTACACACACACGCACACGCGCACACACACACACACACACACACACGCACAGCCTAATAGACTGAATGTACCATCAAATCTTGTTTACGTTAGTATGACAGTCCAGTTTCATTACAAGTCTTGCTGTCATGATCA
>JAUESE010000057.1:3013440-3027621 GCA_032274725.1 Malacoctenus triangulatus | reverse complement strand
CCTCTAAACGTAGTTTTGAGGTATTTTTTTTTTAAAAATATAGCTTTTACTAAAAATCCTACATATAGCACCTTTAAATATTCATATAGTGATGCACAAATCTGTGCTTTTCCCCAAAAAAGTGTATGGGGGGGAAGGGGGGGGGGGGGCTGTCATTACAAATTACCTCATTATGATCTTCTTCGCTACTGTGTACATGTTGGAAAACTGAAAGGTTCCATAAAAACCGTGGAAATTTTGACTATGCCAAAGCTTATTTGATCGTTTCTGCTCGGAGCGCAGTGACGTGCAAAACAAATAGTTGATCGTTAAAAAAAAAAACAAGAACCTAGCAACAGAATATGAAGGAGGGGAAAAACAGAAACTTACATTCAACACATTCAAAGTTGCATCATTGCGCAACGCGGAGACGGGCTGTGGAGCGGCGATAAATCAGCTCCCAAATCCTCCCTCCTTTTGGTTCCCTGTGACTGGTCGCTGCCCGTGTCAGTCAGTGGGAGGGGTGCACCGCTAATTTCTATATGCCTGCTTGTCAATTTTTGCTCCCAGATCGCGTTTTTGCGTGTGGCCGTCAGCAGCCGCAGCAGAGCCCTGCCGGCGACCGCAGCGTGGCACCTGGATTTCCCCTTACGCGTGTTTTGTATTTTTTTAATAAATAAAAAAGCGAAGCGAGGCGCGGTTGGGGACGCGCGTCTACCTGCGCACGCCGAGGCTTCGTGTGAGGATATCGCCGCCACTTGAAACGCGCCCGCGCACTTGCGTCTCGTGGTCCGTGCGCTGCCGAAGTGAGCCGCCGTGTGCGGAGCGGCGCGTCCTGGTGAGGGGGAAGAGGACTCCTCGACCACAAACTTGAGAAAGGAAGACCCGACAACTTTGGAGATACATCCGGCGGCGTGCGTCCTCGCGTGTTCATGCGGTTTCACGTCTGAACGGAGCGAAACGTTTTTTCTCAGGAGGGGGGAAAAAAAAGAAGAAGAAAAAGAAACGCACAGGCAGAGGAAGGGGAAAATGTTCGGCAATTGCTCCGTGGTCTTATTGAGTGTCATCTCTCTGGTGCGAGCGCTCGCGGCGCACGAGTGCACGCCGTGTAACCTCCGGACGTGTCCTGCCAGGGCGCCGCACTCCTGCGAGGGCGGCCGGACCTTGGCCAGGGACCCGTGCGGATGCTGCGACCAGTGCGCCCGGCTGGAGTGGGAGCCGTGCGGCGGCCAGGACTGGGCGCACGGCTACTGCGCCCTGGGACTGACCTGCGCCTCGGTCAACCGAACCGGAGCCGCTGTCGTCCCAGAAATCGGAGTGTGTAAAGGTGAGTAGGAGCCCTTTTTTTTTTTATTATTCATACACTTTCGGACAAAAAAACCCGCTGAAAACCATCCAGCGAGTCTCCGGCAGGCTGTCTCCAAGCGGGCAGCTGCCAGCTTCTCGTTCGCCTGCCGTCACCGTGAGGGCGCTTGAAGGAGTCACTGTTCAGACGTGAGTGCAGCCAGGGGCTGTGTCAGTGTTTACCTTGTCTGTGGCTGCCTGGAGCAGCTCCCCAGGTCTAAGAGGGGAGGGGGGGGGGGCGCTCTTGACTGCCAGGAGAGGAGTCATGTTCAAACTGCTCTTTCTTCTCCTCAAAGCTTCATTCACTCTCGGCCCGGAGGCGTGACAATACGTCTGGCAGCAGTGGCTTGGCACTCGGGGCTTGCAGCTCGAGTGGGTTCGGTTCCTTTTTTTTTGCCTTGCAGCCTCCCGGGAACCCAATAAAAAAAGGTGCAGTGAGTCGGAATGAAAGGGACTCCTGTGGATCTGCACCAGGACAGACTTGCCCGACTACAAGTGATGTGATTGATGACAGTAACTCAGGCCTGAATTAGATTATGATTTTATTGTTTCCCAAGGCTTTGGCTTGCGGGCCCCTGATATCCTGACAGCATGGTTGCGCAAGTCCCCCCCCCCCCCCCTGCAGACTCTGAATTGTGCCGAGCAGAGCTCTGACACAGTGGATGTCCTCCTTTTTTTTTTACGCAGGAGCTTCTGCACTTCAAAGACGTGCGTGTGGTGTCGGGTTCCTCACAGAACCAAATAGGTAGCAATGACTCTCCCCTGAGGAACAAATAAGCAGTGGAAGTCACACCCCCCTTCCGCCCCCCCTCCCTATACACACTCACACACACACTCTGCTCCTCCACCTGCACTTCGTCCGGCTTTCTTTCGGATGATTGAAGAGGACTGATGGAACTGTAAAGCCTAAGCAGCTCTCAGTGGGCATCTGGATCTCTTGACCCGACCCTTCCATCATCCCTGAGTTGGGTGGTCCAGTCAGATCTCCACCAGGTTTGGGGGGGGGGTTTTGTCGAAGGGTCTCGAGCCCCGAGCCATCCCTGGAGACGCCGCTGCTGATTGTGCCTCATCGACAGCTCCGCCTGGCATCTGGAGGACATCTCCCCGGCCAAATTAACAGCTCGGGAAGGAGCGGGAAGATCTAACAGCAGCCGTGATTGAGTCATGCCTCTGGTCTTGCGGCTCCAGGGGAGAGGGGGGGGGGGCGAGCGCGCTGCTGACCCGTAAATCAGACACACGTACACACACGGCCACAATATCCCACAGGGTCCAGGTGGGGGTAAATCAACACCTCCCAGTGTGTTTTCAGGGGCCACAGTAGGCAAGGCTGCTGGAGGCTGATCCCAGATTTCCCTCCTCGAGCTGCAAGGGTCTTAAAGTGATTAGACCAGCAATCAGGGGTAGGGGGTAAATGTTTCCGCTTCTCTGATCCCTTGCCTCTCTCGCTCGCCTTATGATTTTCTGGGTGGTCAGGGACGACAACCTCGTAATACGGGGTGGCACGTTGCAAGTGTGTGAGGGGGGCGACGGCGAAGCGACCAGTAAGCTTCTAATCTTTGTTTTTGTTTTTTTTCATTCACACATCGTCTGAAAGTGATATGAAGAATATTTCGACAAGAATCAAATGAATGGATTTTACGGGGGAAGGGAAGCAAAAGTTAATTACAAGCTCTGTTGATCGCGAATTTCTCTTATTTTTGAAGCTCTGATAAGCCGGAATAATGACTCGAACCCCCAGACATCGTCTCAGCCTGCCAGCAACACAATTGGCTTTCAAAATGAACTGTCTCCATGAGGAAATTTGGCATTGATGCACCAAGTCTGAACCTCCCCCCAAAAAGACAAAACTCTGTAACATGAAGGAAGCGTGCCAGTTTTCGTCGAGGCACCTGCTCTGAGAGGCTCACTCGCCTCATCGAGTGTGCGTCGGCGGCCGACCTGTCGGTCAAGTGAGCCGCGGCGTCCTCAACTCGACGATTTCGTTTTAATTTTCTCATTGTGTTCCCGCGTCTGCCCTCCCACGCCACCCCCCCCCCCCTCTCTAGAGACGCTTAACATACCATGTAACAGAATGCCTGTCTTACAGGGACGCTATGTCCACTGCACTCCTTCACATGCCTTCTACTTCTCCCTTCCTCTCGTATTATCTAACGTTTCAAAGACTTCCTTTTTAGCTCGCTATCAGCCACGGGGCCTCTAGAGGTCAGCTCTTCGCATCCAGACTGTGGATGCCAAGACAAGCAGTCTGGACAGCCGGAGCGAGGATCCCCCCCCCCTTAGGATCAAGGCATGGACCTCATGGGGGCCCCGATAAGAGATAGCCAGTCTGGTCGCTTCAGGTCAAAGGGCACGAGGCCGGACCCCCTGGCTGCCCCGCTTCAGCTTTACTAATGAAGCGTCGGCGCTCTCAGTGGGCACAATTCCTGGATTGTTTTGACTCCTGCCTCCTTCGCTCGGAGCCAAATTTAGCACCCTCGCACAGACAGGCGCTACCACCACCATCTCGAAATGAAAATACCCTCCCAGGCACAGGAAAGCCTCGGGACGGAAAAAATGTGGAGGTGAGGATCACTTGAAGGTGAGAGGAAATCGCAGCGAGCGGTTTTTCGGCGCGGGTTATTGAAAAGGCCGCTTGTGCCTCGCCGGCTCGCCGAGCCATCTGGGAGAGCTATTAGCAGCCCTGTTTGGCAACGGCTGAAGGTAATACTACCTTTCGCTTCCACTGGCCAGTGTTTACTACAGTGCTGAAGAGTATCAAGCATCGGGACCAACACAATCAAGTTGGAAGGGCCGAGAAACACACTCATTCACACCGAGGGAGTTTTAATTTTACCCCCTCTGTTTTTTTGGACTTCGGGGAGGAAAACTGAAGCTTTAACTTTACTAGGAAAAACCCCAGCTGGGTTTCGAACCCGGGACCTTTGTGCCATGAGGCCGCAGCTCTGACATCACATGTCCGCCCAAACTGCAGCTCAGCATTGGAAGTCCAATTCGTGATGGTACACAGGGCGTGTAGGCAACCTACTCCAGGTAAATGTTGGCCAGAAAACAAACCAAAAATCCAATGTTGGACATTTTTTAGTGTCATCGTTGTCAATGACCTCACATGGCCCTCTGAGACACATTGAAGCTTTATGTTAGAAGCGTGAATTGAGCTGTAGATGTTTCACTCCTTTTCAGTTTTGCATTATAGGAATCATCATTTGCACTTAATTATTATCTAACGCATAAAAGTGCAACATGTGCATTCCTCTCTGTTCTGATTCAACCTGCTGATGGTCCTCAGACCCCCCCCCTCCCCCCCTCACTGAGAAAGCGAAAGAATTATTAACTGTTGGCGGGCTTGGAGACACTACAGGACCGTCTCCTGTTTGTGTTGGACACTTAAATGCGCAACACCTTTTTCCTCTGGTTCATTGTTCGGCCTCTGTTTGGAGAGGAGAGCCCGGCGTGTTATGATAAGCTCCAATCACAGCGCAGCGTGGAACGCCTGGGAGCTTGAACGCATGGGAAGAGTTTACCCCCGCGTCACAGTTTGCCTCATCCTGTTTACTCCGCTGCCACTCTCGCACAACGCTGAAGGAGGGTCATTTTTTTTCGGATATGTGTTTATTCACGCATGGAGGGAACACTGCGGGTAATGTGTACGTCGGGGGGCCCTTTTAATCCTGCCGTCTTGGTGGATATTCGGCTCACACGGCTCTAAAGTGACGCTTTACTCCACTTGCACATTCCTGCCTAACCGTAAAGTTTGGTCCAAGTCAGCCAAGCCTACGAGTTGCCATCCCGGGGTGGGGGGTGGGTGTTGGGGGGGCTCGTTGGGGACAATGAACAATATATGGGTATGGTGGCAAGTGGCTTCAGTTCAGAAGAGGCGTTGAAGGCGCCTGAACCCCCCCCAGGAGGGGCCCCATGCTGTGGAACAAAAGCAAACAAATGGGTTCAGTGGCTCAAATGGTGTGGCACAACGAGCAGGGGGGAGGATGGTGAGGCGGGGAGGGGGTGTTGTAGGCCCAGAAATACATTGGTCACTTCAGCATTTGCCGTGCCAACAGGGGCAAGTTGCGACAGAGGTTTGGACGCTGGCTGACCCTTGAGCAAACTCAACCAACCCGTGTGTTTGGTCCCCCCCTCCCACAGTGCTCCCAGGTCATCCCGAGGCGGGCCTTGAGGATGAGCGCTGCCCGCTGATGACGGGCTGCGACCGGGCCGGAGGTCAGTGCGTGTGCGACGCCCGCCACTCCTGCCTGGGCTCCTTCGCCTTCCCGGACCAGGAAACCTGCATGAAGGCCGGCAAGTCAGGTGAGCCCCCTCCCACTGTCCCGCATCGTCCTCGCACAACAACCGAACCGGGTGGAATAATGCAGTCCATTGAGAGGAGCTAATCCACAACAGATGTGGCTCTGAGGTGACTAATGCTACTTACATATCATAGTGATGACACACATGTGAGGACTTTGTGCGGTGGTTCTTTTACTCTGCCGTGAGTGGTGCCATTGTTTGTGACTCATTGATGACTGTGGTGTGTGTGTATGTATGTGTGTCGGCGGCTGGCGTTCAGATGGTCGGAGGCACGAGCACCGGGATCGACACAGGGAGAAGTATGTGGGGCCGTCCAACCCGGCGTGCATGTTCTCCGGCTGTAACCTGACCGCCGACGGCTGCGTGTGCGAGTCTCAGAGCTGCCACCACCACTTCGCCTACATCAACCGCAGCCAGTGCCAGGAAGCCGCAGGTAACCTTCACACGACCCCGCAACCGTGGAGCCACGACCACACCGTAGCCACGAGACTGCAATTATATCGCAGAGGGTTTTTTTTCTCTTTTTTTTTCTTCAAACTTACTCGGCGAACATCCATATTGGACGCTCCGGCGTCACTCGAGAGGAGTTCGGCTCCTTTTCCCTTTCGGATCGGTCACCTTCAAGTGAAAGCCACAAGCATTCCTGAAGTCGCGGCCAATTAGATGTGATGAGAACCATTTTTCGTTGCTGACCAACAAAAGCCTCGTGACTCTTCAGGGTGTCACCTTTAGAAACTCTTGGTTTTCTGTTGCTGAATGGTAAAAAAAAACCTGCAGGCTTTCTGTAACTTGTTGGAGTGGAGCAATGGAGCCGGTCCTGGCTGACATCTCTGCGTGATGAGGCACTGGTCACTCGCTCGCCTGTTCTCTCTGGTTACATTGCCTATATTAGGCAAGCAAGCCGGTGGACTCTCTGACCTCAGACGATCACAAACCTTTTTTATACACCCGCACACAAACGTGAAATCAGAACTGTGTGACACGTTAGAAACAACAGAAAGACTCCATGTTTTTGAGGAGAGAAAAATGCACGAATCTGACCAGGAGAGGCAACACAACAGAAAAACGACGGCGTCTGTTGATGGAAAGGCTGAGTGCTGGAGATCCTCAGGTGCAGGAAGTGAAGAGAGCTGCGCCTGAATGCTCCGTCTGTGTGGGAGTAGGTGAGGGTGGGAGGGGGAGGGGGAGGGGGGGGATACAAGGCCGCGTGTTTACCTCCACTCTCAGCCGCCTCGCTGATTGACACTTCCAAGTGAAAGACGTCATCGTCGGAGTGCGTTGGGTCGCTCCTGATTCGGATCGCGAGGTGTCTGCTAGATAGGCAGGTGCTAAGTGGTGGCTGCCTCCAGAGGGATGTTTGAGATAAAGGACACGAGTGGCGCTGAGTGAACTCCGTGAACCTCTTCATACGCCGAGCACTCGCTCGCCCAGCCTTTTTGCAAGGCAGAAAAACCTGGAAAATGTCTCTGTTCAACAGGAGAGACGAGTCCAAAGCGTGAGACTGTAACTGCTTTGGTTGTTTTTGTGTTTTTTTTCTTCCCTCTGCGTCGCTCTCCTTTTGATGAGCCTGACTCTCGCTTTTATTGCGATTTGCTGACATTTCAGATGAAGAAGCGATTTTTTTTTTTTCTCGAAAGTCAACACTGGAGCTGGCAAGCATCCATGGAGACATATCAGAGTTTATTTAGTCTGCGAGTCAGTCGGAGTGAGGTCATCCCAGAATCGGAGCCGTCCAGCTGTATGGATGTTTGCCTTTTTTTTTGTTGCAGTAAATCCCACAGGAAGTTTATTCGTCGGACGTTCTGTTTAGGCGGATCACCCAGCGCAGCGTTACGAAGACGAACTCCTCCAGGTCTTTGAGACTCCTCCACCTCGAAACCCCGCTGCCGCCCCCCCCTCCGGCCCAATCCGGCCCGACCCAGCCCGGCCCGATGACAGCTTAAACTTCCACGAGTGAAAACTGTAAACAACATTTTTCAGCAGCTTATGAGTCCTCACCACAACACGCTCCCGCCCCCTCTCATAGCCGCTCATTAAGTCACACCGGAGAATATGTGCATCTGTTACGCCTTAAAGAATACTTGTGCACGTGGTGGGCGACGCGCACGTGCGTGCTTGCCTGCCATTGCGTCCCGTCGACACATGTAACGAGCGTGTGTGTGTGTGTGTGTATCCGGGGGACCGGCGTGTCTGCGTCGGCGCAGGCAGGCGTCCGCGTGTGATAATTATCTTGTTTGTCCCGATGTCTCGACGGAGACTTTCCTCCGTCTGTCATCATCAACGGGAACTTCCTCCGCGACCACGCCGGGACTCTGTGGTTTGACGGTCTCCGCGCGAGGAAGCGGTTGTTAAGTTACACTGCCGGAGAGTGACGTCGAATACGAACGACGCCGTCGCGTCACGAAAGCCCCACAGGTCGCGCCTGTATTCTGACATCGGACCGTTCGTCCCGTCCCCTCCTGATTTGCATCCAACCACGGATTGACTCCTCGGGACCTGCACATGGAAGTACTTTGCCCTGGCCCTTCTTTCACTTCCCCCCCCCTTCCCTGAGTCACTCTGGGATCTCCACCGTGACTCACCGCGATCTGTTCAAGCTCATCTCTGCTGTGGATGTTGAACGGCTCTAATGACACCTCTTGTAAGCTGTCTGCTGCCGCTCGAGCCTGCTGATGTAATTTGTGTGCGCGCGCGGTCCAATTAGACACAACTTTGCGCGCCAGACGTATGACCCGCATGTCCTGGAGGAAGAGGATGTGATAAGTGTGGGAGGCGGCGGGGGGGGGGGGTTGCAGACACAGGAAGATAGGGAATCACAACTGTGACCAATCGTTTTGTCGAGGTATTTGTGTCCGGACCCCAGGGTCTTAGTCGGGTGGTGTTTGGTCCTTTTTACATTTTAGGATAGTTTACATACTTCATTCAGGAAAAGGGCTCGCAGCAGCAATTATAGAGGAGTTCCCCTGCTGGTATTTACTGATAGGAACGGGTCATGGCAATCCAAGCTGCTGTTGCTGACATGTTTAGAACCGTTAACAATGCCGGGGACGTCAATCCGTCCGTCCTGTTGGCCCTGTAATGAGAATGAAGTACGAGCACGTCCATGGTATCGCATCAGGAGAAGTTTCCAAGTCTGGAGCAGACATGCCAGACCTGTAGGTGGCGCTATAACGTCCCACCGACCTGGAGCTGACCTAAACTGTCACCGCTTTTTTTCCCCCTTTTTTATAATGACAAAAAAGAATCTTCGGTACTTGTCCGGATGAATTTGAGGATCTTCAAGATCTGTGTGTGCTGTGGCACAGCTTCACTGCGTCCGGAGGTCTCCTCGCCCACCTGTGCCCCCCCCTCCCTCCTGCCTCTATCTGTGAGACCACTGTGAGTTCTGCCTGGCCGCCTCCTCTTTGTCTCAGGACCGTTGCTGGCCCGGGCCAGACCGCCACCGGCTGGCTGGGGCACGAGACGTCTGAGTATTTGTACGCCGCCTACTCCCCCCCCCCCCTTCCCAGTGTGTGCCTGTTTGTGCATGAAGAGAGAGCGATTTCAATGAAGGAGTGGAACTTCTGTGGCCATTGAGGCTAAGAATCGGCCTTGAAGACACGGCGGGACGGCTGTCAGCACGTCCACTGCTATTGGTCGGCCGCTCACCGAAACGCCGGGCCACACGTGTCTCTGCTCGGTCGTGCATGTCCAGCTCCAAGTCTCCTCCTGAAACCTCAGTTTATTGATTCAATCCTGACTAATAACCTCTCAAACAGACCGCAACTGCATGTTGAGCCAAGTGTTATTGGCTACTATTGTCGTCCCCCCCCCCATGGCTGAAACCCTGTAACCCAAACAGCCTCTGACAATTTATGCAACAGCTGTCGACACCACAGGTCTCCCATAGGTTTGTTTCCATGTTTCACTTTGGGATGACAGGCAGTACACGTGACAACTGTTCAGTTCCCAAGTTCCTGCTCACACTTTTTATATGCATTATGTGCCAAGATCCAGTCATGGACCATATGTAGCGGTGCATCTCCGTCAGGGGTGGGGGGGGGCAGGTCCTTCAGCCTGACAGAAATCCCTTAAGCCCCCCGGTTCAGTGGAATGTCCACATGCTATGTACATTTGCTATGCACACACAAACATGCATGAATACATCGCTGAGCAAATGTTCACCTACACGTGGACGTTCTCATTACCTCACCCGGGGGGCCCGTTGGTTCACAGCTGCAGCGGTGTTGCCCGGGACGCCGCCATCACATTTTTCACCTGCAAATATTTAGCGAGGAGGAGACCGCGGCGTGCAGGCAGCCGACGCGGGGGCTCGCCAGGGGCCCGCCGCGTGCCTACGCCCGGCCCGCCTCGGGGCTTCGGACCATGGTGCGAAGTTCCCACCGAGCGTCTCTACCTGGTGACCTCCCGTCTCTGCCTTTTGGCCCGGACCCCCCCCCCCCACCCCTCCCTTCCCTTCCCTTCCCTTCCCTTCCCTTCCCTTCCCTCGCAGACTCTCATTCCTCGAGCCTCGTGCGCACAATGCCGACTTTCTAAGCCGGTAACTGCCGGTGGGCGCGGCGCCAGGCCCCCACGGCCTCACGTGAGAGACGGGCCCCCGATGTGTCCCCTTTTTTTTTTTTTTTTTTTTGCAGAGCAACTTTATAAAACCTGAGGACGGACCAGAAAAACCCATGGAGGGCAGCTGGACTGAGACAGCTTTGTTCTCCGCTGACTTGTTTCCAAAGTCAGTCGCTGAACAGAACTCACATTGTGCACTTTTTCCATGAGTAAACTCAGGCTGTCAACACAGCCTCCTCTGCCTGGTCGGGCCGCTCGGGTTTGGGGGAGAGAGTGCCGTCCTTGTACCCGGGAAGAAAAACCCCATTGAGCAGCGGAGGGGTTTCTCTTTTCTTCAATGAGATGCCAGAAATATGCATTGTTTACAAAAGAGCCCGTTTCTGTCTAACGAGGCAATTTCCTCGTCTCACCTTTTTTTCCAGACCGACGTCAGGTGCGTGCACGCGTGTGCGCGCGTGTGGCGCTGTGTAATCACATGTGACATATTGTTCCAGGCTGTGCATCGGGGTCAAAGGTGTCCTCCGCTTTTGTTCTCTTACAGTCAGAAAGGAGCGCACGCTGTCTGATCTGCGAAAAGAGAGTTGATCAAGCATACCAAATGAGGGCCTTTGTGTTTGTGCAGGCTGGAGTAAGGCCACCATTGTGGTGCCGTGATTGATTCCGTGGTCGGTGACTCACTAATTACAGTCATTTATGCACAGAGAACACAAACAGAGGGGCATAAAAACCCATTTGCCGCTGACTCTTTCCATCCGCTCCGTCTGCCTCTTGTGCTTCTAATTGTGCCTGGCTTAAAAAAAAAAGCAACAAAAAATGATATTAATTGGACCTGCAAGGGTTGGAGTGTTTCCACGGATGGATACAATTCTAGTCATTTGAATGACAATGACATGTCTGCCAGCTGCTTTTCCCAGCGCACTCTAACCCTCCGCCATTATCACCGCGGAGGGAGTAATCAGCCTTCTCTGGGGGAGGGGGGGGGGGCGGGGTGCGGACAATGCGCAGAAAAGGGAGGCACCTCGTGCGAGATCGTCCCAGGGCATTTCTCCGCGGCCCCGGGTTTTCATATGCAAAACCGGTCTTCGACTGAGCAGCGGCAGCAGCCCGCGCTAGTAAAACATTTGCCAATCAGCACTTCCAACAGAAGTTTATTTAACTCCAGCGCGGGCATTAGGGCCAAAAACCGTTAAAAAAAAAAAAAAAAAAGGCTTGTAGCCTCCCTTAATTTGGGGGTTTTCCCCCGCTCATTTTCTACAACGCCATTCAGCGACGAGGTTTATCAATGAGGGCTTTGTGGCGCTCCTCACTGTTCCCAGGTTGCTAGAGTAAACAGTACAGTTACAGATACCTCACACTCCTGCTCTATTTATCCAGTGCCAGAAACATTCAGTATTTCCCTTATCCTGAATTTCATCTGTCAGTTGAACCCGCCCCCCTCATCCTCCTCCTCCTCCTCTGCTCACCAGAAGACAGCAGTCACAGTCTGCGACCGGAGAACTCCTTCAGCGATTGGCTTGGCCGAAGGAGAGGAGACGCTTCGAGTCGGAGGTTAAAAAAAAAAGACTTAGGCTCCCACAAAACTCACCGGGTTCGTGCGAGACGGCCCTCCCATCGTATCTCAGAGATGAGACGCGTCCTCTGAGAGACTCGTGTTGCGCCACAGAGGCAGCGCCAGTCTGGGAAGACCATCAGCTGAGGCCAGCCTCCGAAAACATCACCCGAACCCCGAGCACGGTTACGCAACCTCTGCTTGCCTCCAGAAAACCAGATGCACGCCAAGATTGTCGAGCATTTCTCGAAAGTAAATCATCAAATACCATTTTTCTCGGCAGTCATTTGTTCCTACATCTGTTGTGGTTCACTCTAGGTAAGAATACCATCTGTAAAAACAGTGAACACTATTTATAGATTGATCAGATAAAAGCTTGGATCGCTTCAAATTCTGGCGTATCTTGACTGCAGCAGCTTTTCCAAATGATAAAATGAAACTTTCCATCTCCTGGGCTGAGCAATGCGGTCTCATCACATTTCATTCATCGTAGTCATCAGTATAAGGCTGCAGCGCCTTGTTGCTCGCTGGGCTTTGTAATCTGAGGTCAGTCTGCGGCTGAGCGTGTGGTGCGTCGTGGTAATCGAAGCTGAAAGTTACTTCCACAGGCTGTCTGAGAAACATGAAAAATACAGTCGAAATGATCATATTGATTTCTTTAGGGGGTTATTTATAGAAGTCTTGCTTATAAGCCAAAACTTTCAAAAAGGAAAATGCCACAAATTGGGATGTTTGCAGTCACATTAAATCCAAAATCAATAGTTTGGTGAACTAAACTGCGTTGCATAACTTGTCATAACATAAAAAATATATAGTTTAGAGTTGGATTTATGTTACATTGCGATTCAAAGTCAACAGTGGCTCCACCGGAGCATCTGGGAAAGTACTTGGTGATTGACAATTACAGTGCAGGACCTGCGTCTGCTCTCCAACCAGCCCGCCGCTCTGCCCCGCGCTGTATACATTACAGCGACGCCGAGAACCAAAACAAACACATCCTTTTCGGTTTGAGTAATCCAACCTTTGTAAGGTCGCTACTGTTCTCATACAGAGGGGCGCTCCACTTTTCTTTTCCTGTACGGGCTCCAAAATACACGCCTGAGCCCCCCTGAGCCCCTCGCCCGGATTACCAGTATCCCCCCCCCCCCTCCCCCTCCCCCTTTGCCTAACAGGGGGCTATCAGAGCTGTTATGCTGGGCTCCGCAGATGAATAGACAAAACACCTCCTGGTATGCTAACTGAAGGGGGAGATTCCAAGTTGGCAAGAAGGAGAGCCCTGTTGAGGGTTGGCTGCTATTAATGACGGGGTTTAAGTGCGTGATGGGGCTGTTTGAATGGCGAGCCGGTGGAGGCAGGCAGGCTGGGTGGGATGTGAGGCCCCCGTAAGACAGGATATAGAGGGAGCGGAGAGGGAGAGACCTGCCGTGTCAAGAGAGAGGCACTCTCACTTTACTGACAGGGTGCTGCTAAGCTGTCACGCACTGAAGTCGAGGGGGGGGGCGGGATCTGATGACTGTGCATGAAGTTTGTGTTAGGTGTCTGTGTGAACTTTAGTCCGTAACACGAGCAGCGTCACTCTTGAAGGACTCGAGCACTACAAGGAGGCAGCACACACACACACACACACACGAATGCAGGCAGAACCTTCCTCTGTTGCGCCTTCTCTCATCGCGTTCATCTTCTTTGTTGTTTTTCTTTTTCTTTCCCCCTCCTTCACAGAGGAGCTGAGGTGCGCAGGCGTGACGTGCCCGCCGCCGCCCCAGGTCCCCTCCTGCCCCAAGGGCTCGGTCCTGACCAAGAGCTACACGCCCCCTGCTGGCTGCTGCCCCTCCGTGCCACCGCGGTGCACGTGCGACCTCCGCGCCTGCCCCAAGGCCCAGTGCCCGGGCGGGCAGCACCCCGTCACGCTCAGCCAGGCCAGCGGGCTGCCGGGAGACTGCTGCGATGTCTTCGAGTGCCAGAAAGGTGATTTCACTCAACTACAACACCACAACCCCCACCCCCCCCACCCCCACCCCAACTCCCCCGAACTCCCCGCCAGCAGTGGCAATTTGCACAGTTGGTGCGAGATTCATTGTTTGTGGGGAGGCAATTATTTTTCTCTGACTTCAGCGTTTTTTTTTTTCTCCCCGCTGACCGAATGGCCACAAGAAAAAGCAAAGTTGCTGATTGGATAATTAGTGTTGGGGGGTGTTTATCAGGCCGTGCCAATGCCTCCTAGGGAAAGCAGCGTGGTTCAAAGCCCCGTGTTCTTTTTTTTTCCGAGGGTGTACCCCATAAATACTTCTATCGCCTGAAGGAATGCCCTCTTGTAATGGGGGTCTTTAAAAGTCAATGGCTGGTTTGGAAATATGCTGCTGCACCATTTTCTCAATCAGTGACTGAGCGAGAGGAAACGGTGGAGTGGGTGGGTGGGGGGGTGGGGGGGGTGGGGGGCAGATTTTCAC
>JAUESE010000057.1:2993909-3009288 GCA_032274725.1 Malacoctenus triangulatus | reverse complement strand
CCCCCCCCCCCCCCCCCCCCCCCCCCCCCCCCCCCGGCAGTCCTTCCTCTCAGAGGTAGAAAAAGCAGCTACAGAGGTTGGATGAACAGGAGAGACAAAGTTTGAGACAGAGGCAACTTTTCAACTTCCCACAATAAGAGGAACAACATTCTGACTCCTCTGGATCTGGTTCTTTGACAGATGTTTGTCCATCTGACAGCTTGTAGACATTGAGAGTGCAGAAGCTGCTCTCACGGGATGCTCAGTAGAAGTTGCCACAAAGCTGTTTGTCTTGGCCGACCCCTGTGGGCCGCACCGCTGCCCCCCCCCCCCACCCCCACTGTCATATTTATCAGTTCTAGGATCTTGTGCCTGTTTAAACTTTCTGTTTGGACTCGGGGAGCGCCCCGGTATCAGAAAGCGAGCGCCCCGTGTTTGTGTTCCCCACCTCCCGGCCTGAGAGCTCATTGTTTACCGTCTCACACAGCGAGGATCATGTGAAGGCGCACGGAGGCCCGCGCTCGCACGGCTTTGTCGGGATGAAAGCGGCGCGTGGAATGCGAATTATTTCTTTCTTTTTCTACTTTTAATCCCTGGTGTGTGTTTTTCTGTGTACCCGCTCCTCCTCCCTTTCCCCCCCTCCCTACTTCATCCTGGAGACCCCCTGCCCTGCACGTCGCACATGTTTCCCTGCTCCAAACGCACCTGACTCCAGCAAACGAGGAGGAGGGTGCGTGTGTGTGTGTTATCAGGCGTCCGCAGAACTTCGATCATTTGATGTGGCGCTGCAAGAACGGAGCAACGGGATTCAATTAAACAGCAGCCAGATTAGTGAAAAGAGCTCCTTGTAGCGAGTGCAGATTACAGGGACGAACCCAACAGCCAGATAAGAGTCTAATTGAATCCCCGGTTAAACTTCAAAACCAACTCGCGCCACTTAGCACCATTGTAATCTATACGTTATTAAACGCGTACCAATACCCGATGAGACACTGATGCTCCCCAGGCGATAAAGAGGGTCCCGCACTCCAGGACGGCTTCTTTCATCATTATGAACATTGGCTAATTTCAGCTGCTATCTGCCGAGCCGAGAAGCTGCATGTTTTATTTCCCGAACAGTTTATCATCTCGCTTTACAGCGTTCAAAGTCACAGACAGCATCTCCGACGAGACCCTCGAAGTTGAATATTGATAAAAAAAAAAGGACAAAAGGAGAGGAAGAAGCAGCCAATGAGGGGGCAAGTACGGACAGGAGTCGAGTTTGAAGGGGGGGAGGGAACCCGGCTTTAATCCAAAAAGGCGCATCAACGAGACGAGCCGGGAATATTAAAGAACCCGGAGACGTGACCGATCACGCCTCGCCTGGCTGCTCGTGCAGGATTAGCCGCGTGGAACTGGAAGTCCCTCAAACGTGGGGCGTGAACGGACCGACGGCTCTCAGCCAAAGCCTCTGGGAGCCTCCAAAACAATGGAACGCAATATTGTTGTTGTTGTGATGACAAACGGCGCGGCCGAGAGTGAAAGGCTCCACGGCTGCGTGTGTATTCACACACAATGAGATACAAACTCTTTTATTCACGTTTCTATCCACACACGAGCAGCAGCAACAGTTTCTACACTGATTTTGCAGTTTTTCATTCCATTATTGCTCCTTTTTTTGGATTCAATTAGTTGGTCCTCACTATCTTTTTTAAGTCCATGCCACCATATGCACGCGCTTGACAGCGAACCCTTCACATTAATCCCGTGGATTCAGAGCAGATGACCCACATTGGCCCTGCCAGCAGCTTTGAACACGCAATGTTGAAAAAAAAAAAGACGCTGCAGAGGTGAAAGTGATTGGAACACACACAGGGAAAAAAAAAAAAGTCTAGTTTGACATTTAAAAAACATTTTTTAACCCTTCGCAGCTGGAAGTGACCTTTTTTCTTGAAAAATGGCAATTTTTGACACACGGATCCTGTATCCAAGTATTCAAACTGGCCTATTTTCACTGTGGTGCTGTTTGAGGGTCAAAAGGTCAACGGCAACTCATACTGACGTGTGGCTCGTTTCAGTCTGCCTTGTTAATGGTGGGATTTTCACACTAAATCTATTGTTATCATACAGTATAATTATTGTTCTGATGTCTGCTTGCTCTCCTCTGTACCCATTAATGGTATTGGCTGCTGAAAAGAACTTATTTTGGTTTGAAACTCCAGCTGGTTTTACTTCCTGTATTTGTTGGCCATGCCTCAACCTCTGGTATGTTTGTGCAAGTTTGGTGCCCAGTTACGAGGATTGCAAAACACTACAATATCTGATAATTCTTCATTTGAGTTGAATCTCACCAGTTTGTCAACAGACAGGCTGATATTTCAGATAAATTATACTTCTTAGTGATTGCATGACAGCATACTTACACTAAAACAGAGGGAGTTCGCTGTGGTTTAGGTCAGTGTTTCCCGACACTCTCTTTAATCTGGGACAGCCCCTGGAAACTTCCCTTCGCAGGCGCAGTCCAGACAAATCAAATTGGGACGCGGCCCCCCTGAAAAAAAACGAGTTTGCCGCCCCTGTCTCAACCATCCACGAAGGCTGGGCTGGGAGCGCCTGCGCTCCTTCCCGCTCGATACTACAATACCCAGAAGCGGCCGTGAAAGAGTAACGCGCGTGTAACGAGTAACGAGCGCCGGATGGCGGAGTGAGTCCCGTGGAGCTGCTCGCGGCTCTAAAATAGCGCCGGAGGCAGGCAGCGCCGCCCTCTGCAAGCGCGCGGCGCGCAGCGGCTCCGCGTCAGGCGGCGGCTCACTCAGGAAATTCAAACGCTCGGCCGACCGCGGCACGGACGCACGCATCCCTCCGCTCCAAGGTCAACGAGCCCCGGCCGCCCCGCGACGCGCAAGGACCCCGCAGGCACGCAACGCAACGCAACGGCCCCGCCGTCCTCCCAGCGCCGCATCCGAGGTAAAGCAACGTTTGTTTTATTCCCTGGAAGCCCCCGATCAGATGGTGGCGGTGGGATTACCGGGAGCTCCCGGGACGCCGCGGCGTGCAGCGAGGGATGAGCGCGTGTTGAATGAGGATTCAGCGCACGATATAGGATGCGTTCAGGTGTCCCGAGGCGGTGGGCACGCCGTGCGATTCCTCGCCGGTCAGTTCCTGGAGGGCAGCGGGTTACTTGACACAGGCTAAAAATAGGGGGGGTCAATTTCTTTTTGGATGTCCTCGCAGCGCCCGGTTTTAGCCAGTGCAGGCCCGGGGCATCAGGACTGGCTTCATCCGGTCCCTGTCCTTACATCAGCAGCATCATATGATTCGGCTGCAGGAGCCACTCCGTCGACGCATCACACCCCCTCTCCTCAGCTCCACTGTTCCTGATAAAATACCACATCAACAAAAAGCCTTTTCCTAGACAGTTACATCCTGAATGACTTTATTATAATTCAAATATGTGAACGGGGAATTTTTTTTTGTCACGAGGAGGATGTTCCACTCACTGTGGGTCAGCTGGTGGGCTGTAAAAATAACTCCACATGCCACACTCTGACAGACCCATCTGAAAGGTGCGAACACCGGGATTATACCGCCAAAAGGTTTAACATCTAAATACGCTCGATTAAATCGAGAGTGGGATCATTATAAAATAAATCTGCAACTAGTTTATTGTAGCAGCGACCCACAAGCGGATGACAGTATGTGCAATTCTGCTCAACAGCGGCCACTCTGGTGAAGAGAAGTACTACACCGAGGCGAATACTGTAAAAGGGAAATGTTGAAGTGATATATCAGATAAGTTGCAATATGTAAATGCATTCTGATGACAGTCGTCTCTGTGAGCGACTGTTATCAGATCAGCTTTCAGCTGAACCTACAGTGGTTTTGTCAAGTCATGAAGGAGGAACTGAGGAGCTCATCTAAATCATTTTTCTTTATCAAAATAAGAGTGATAACTATTTTTCAGTGCATCATGTTGCCTTGAAAAAGTGAAGCTTTGTGGCAGTTATTTAAAAAAAAAACAAACAAAAAATAACAGCATGACAAAAGTGTGTCAGCCCCCACCTGCAGAGTTGCATAATCTGACTTTATAAGTCATGGAAACATTTGGATTTCAGTCTTAAATGTATTTATAGGCGCGTGTTTAGACTGACAGCACCAAAGTGAAGTTAGCCTGTGAAATACAAGGTGAGACATGGAAATAAAAGCACAAACTGATCTCTTGTTAAGAGTTGAACTACTATAAAAGGAGTCACAACTTAAAGTACAGCACTCCAGTCAGCCTGAAGTGGGGCAGTGGGTGTCATCTCGCTCATCCATAAAAACTCCAGAGGTCACAAGTAGCATTTGTTTTTTTTTTTACAGTTGTATTATGGTTATGGCACAATACTGCTCGTTAAACAACCTCTCGCCCGCTTATCAAAGAGACACCAACACTGACCCATCTCGTTTATATGACAAGTAAAGAGTAAAGTCAACACGAGCCGGACTCTGCCGTAGGGCGCAGCCACATCCCGGAGCTACCACACAGTGATAAAACAGATATCAATCTGCTGTGCACACTCTCGAGGCTGCTCTGTTTGCCCTTTATTTTCTTATTTTCTGTCATCTTTTTGTCATCTTGCACTCGTCCTGCATGCACTCTGTCGGTAGCCTAAACACCGTTCGGTTGACAATGTCCACACTGTTTGTTTGTCAAAAAAGCAGCCGAGCATGTGGGCAGGACCAGTAGGAGGAGGTTTTTTTGGGCTAAAAGTTGATGCAGGTGAGGGGGGGGGGTCTAAACATCAGACGGCATCATGTTCCCCCCGCTGTATGTGAGTGAGCATTTCGTGAGTTGGATTGGGTTTCCAGATCTCTCCCGGGTTCAACTGCGAGACGCCAATACACAGCCAGGCTTTTCATCCACAACGGCAGCATGTGTATCACTTACTGCTTAGCATTCAGGCACACCTTTAAGAGCGGGACCACAATCGCTCCCACTCAGGCGGAACACTGTCTTCCCTTTTATTCAGGAAAGTCCCACTTTCTTATCTCTGCAGGTGTAATGACAACAAAGGCAACCAAGACTTGCCAGTCTCCCGCTTCTGTTCAGTTAATCATTAACGCTTCCACATTGCACAATTCTTAAAAATCACATTTCCGGTCTCGACATCCGTGAAAACACAATTTTGCCACCTTAATCGCACACACACAAAACAACAACAACCCCAAACTGAATTTAGTTCCACTTCTTTATCCGAGGCTTCTCTCCCTGGAGCTCCTCCAAGAACAGGCAGCTTTGAATCTTACTCTTTGTGGCACTGTGATGTAACCGATTTCTCCCCACCGATTGGCTGGCGCCCTCGTGAGTGACAGATGCTCGGTCCTCTTTCTCGGAGGCCTCGAGGGGCTTACCGGCCGAGGCGGATTCGTGGCTTCGACGTGTCTTTTTGCATTTTTCTTCGGTGATTTAAATTTGTTGGGAAAATTCATGGAACGTTTGGAAAGTTTGCAGATCTATAAAAGCACTTTTAAAGCTTGAGTGGCTTAGTTAATGTATGGGTGGCTAATAGCTTGGTAATGATTCACTGGAACCTGATACAAGGGGAAATGCTGGAGATAAGTGAGAGTGAATATCAGCACGGAAATGTCATGGGTGCCACCCACCCAAACGTCCATCGGAACACCACAATCTTGCGTTACTTTTGTGTCATTTTAACCAGTTTGGTTTGATCGACTTTGACCCAGATGTAGGCTCCTTCTCTTGCTTCTGACCTTCACTGGCAGAGAGGCGTGAGCCGCGGGAGGCTCACCGGATTGGACGACGAGCTCGAGCGCTGGCAGCCCGCATGGAAACGCGGAGTCGGCTCTCCCGGCCCGCTGTTGTGTCCACACAGGTCCTCTTACACCGGTCCTGATTCGCGCACGCATTCCCTGGCCTGCGAGAGGCCATCCAAACAGAAACGATCCAGGCAGCAGGGAGGAGAGAGAGAGGGGGGGAGTGGGGGGTGGGGGGGTGGGTGCGGTTCGTCATCCACTTCTCAGGGTTGAAACGTTACTGAAGCGAGCTTTTTCAATTATTCGTCACCTCCCCGCGGGAGCCGGCCGGAGGACTTCAAAGTCCTTGGGCGGACAATCGGGCGGAGAGGGTGTTATGGCTGAGGTGCGTTTCACGGGAAGGCCCCCTGCCTTCCAGGGTGGGGGGGGCCACCATTGTCTCTGCGGCATTTCTGCTGTTTGTTGGTTGTGCGAGGCCGACTGTGTTTACCTGATCGCTGTTTGGGATCGGCCTCATTGTGTCGAACGAGGCGGATTAAACGCGCGCTCCGGTCGATGGTCGCCGAGACGCCGACGCTGGGTTAATAATGAACCTTTCTGGAAGAACAATGCGAGAGGCGGGACGCGGGAAGGTTACCTCCGTGCTAATCTTGCGTTGCCATAACTTTTAAGCCTCACGGGACTCAGGTGGGGTGAGGCTGGGGGAGCGGGGGTCACGCTGCTAGAGGTCAGGTTGGTTTTTTTTTTGTTCCTTTGTAGAGCTCAAGGGGCCTCCTGTTTATCCAACCTTCAAGGGAACGAAGCTGTGTGTGGTTTATGCTTCATGGGCCCAAACAGGAACGTCTACTGGTTCAGATCCAACTACCCTTCTGTTGTCCTTCATTACAAGTCGGCCTCCACCCAGAATCCCGCGCGTGAAACCTAATATTTAGCAACCGCGGCACGACCTTTTCAGGATCATCAATAGACGGCAGAAAAAATGAGCCCCTCGCCAAATTAAAAGTAGAAATTGGCAGCAAAACAGGGTTTTGTGCTTTTCCCATGAACACCTCGGCCTAAAATCCCCTCCAGTCTTTCAGGGGGGGTGTCGGATACTGTCGAGTCCGACTCAGCCTTGCTCTGGAGGACGTGAAAAGCTCAATTCTGTGCTGAAATTTTCAACATGTTCAACACTGTTTTCTCAGAGCTTAATCTGCCACGCCCTGAAACCACCCCACGCAGTCCCGTGCTCAAAACGTGCTCGGATGTGTTTGTGTCCCAACTCGCCCCCCCGCCACTGTCTCTTCGGTGCACCCTACATCAACTCTCCCGTGCAGCATGTGCAGCCAGTAGACACAAGCGTTGCGGACAGAAGACCTCTCACCAGTGAGCAAGCGAAATTCCTTCCTGGAAAACATCTCCGCTGACTAACGGCCTATTTATACGCTCAGATGTGTTCCATCGCTCGATGACTTGTAATGTTTACGCAAGAAACAAGGTCCCTGGTGGCTGCGTTGGCGAAACGTGCCAGTTCATAAAGCCGAATTGAAGATGGGCTGCATGAGTGAGATGAAATGCAAAGCTAGCAGACAGGATTGAGGTGTAAAAGGCCACTTTGTTGCACTTCTTGACTCGGATGTTGAGTCGTCTTTGCTGAGGTTGCACAACGTGGTGGACAGTAGAAACGAGACGCGATGGACAGAAAACCACCTCCAAGTTTCTCACACTTTTTACCAGCAGGAGCCGCGTTTGCCGTCAGCTTCTCACCAGGGTTTGTAGCCACAACCGTCTCTTCCTCCCACGCCGACGCTTACCTGAAATACAACACCCAGGGCTCAGCCTGGCCCTTGTTGTGAATTGAACTTGAGATTGTGCGTCTGTCCATGCAACAAAGAATGTCTCCCAGGCTTTCCGCCAGGGTATTAGTCGATGTCCTTGGAGGAGGCACAAGCACACACACACATACACACACGTACGGACAAGCTCACAGTCCGGCAGGACGTAACTCAACCTGATGAGCTTCTGCCAGCGCCATGATTTGATTACAGAAATACTATTTTGGTTTTCTGGCCTTCGCCCTGCCGCTCTGCTGTATGAGTGGTCTCACCATGGTGAACGCGAGCCGGCACATCAAGTTCATGCAGAGGACACTGGAGGGGGTCGTAAAAAAAACATAGTATGCGTGACCAGAGGAACCCCGGACAACCAGTGACGGGACAACTTCTGAGGTGTTTATCACTCTGCCTGATTTACTCCTGAATGCTTTAGGATCACTTTTATCTTTTTACAATGCGTATTTGTACTTGAGACTTCAAAAGCTTTTGTTTATTTAGGCTTAATTTTCAGTTTTCAACCATTTTTCTTCAGTAAAAGTCGAGAAAAGATAGATCTGACTCAGTGTTATAAGTGTAACTTTTCCTCGATGTGACATTTCCGTCAGTGTACTCATGCATTATTATGTGATAAACAGAAGTTCACGCTGTGGGTGTGCAAGTATTTTCTAGATCACCCCTGAACTCACAGTGGCTACCTCTCCCTCCCCCCCTTCAAAGTGGGGGAGTCCATATATCTTGTTATTGTGGCAGGCAGGAGAGCGTTCCGGTATGGTGCTTGTTACGGGGGGCCTCAAACCGAAAACATTCAGACCCGCGGTCAAACCAGCGGGCCATGGAATGGATGCGAGGTGTTTTCCGTGAGGGGGGTGGGGGTGCTTGTGCGCAGCCCTCCTGCTGGACTGACTCTTTCCCTTCAAGGAGATGTTTTTTGCCCTTTTTCGGGTCGATCACAGTGACTTTCGTCCACCTTTGCCCACCTGCTCACCAAGGAACTTGAATCACTGTATGTTGCACTCTTTTCTAAGTGAGTATAGAAGTGGTCAGACGCAGACGTGTGAGGCTGCTGTACGTCAGCCATGATCAGAGACGCCTTATTCGTGTGGGAACCCTGTCAAGACCCCTGGGAGAGGTCACTGATGTAAATCTATACAAAGGAAGTTTGGAACAAAAAAACAGGGAGGCCTTGAGTTTCAAAGAAGGCTGTAAGGAGTGCTTGGGGCTGGTGGGTGGGTGGTGGTGAGGGTGTACAGTTCCCATAAAGAAAGCCCCCCTTGCTGGAACTGTAAGGCCCCAAAATACCGCAGTTCTGCTGTGTCCATTCTTACAGACATCCTATTTCCAAGACCTTGAATATTCGGTCCAACACGACATGTCAACAAATTGAGGGCGGGGTCACTCTTACTTTAGCCCCTTATAAAAGTCCCTCCCTTTTGTCCACGAAGCAGCACCTCACTCAGTGCCCCCCCCACGCGAGGCGAAGGGCAGCAGCCCAGGCGGCACATGACGAGGACATAAACCAAGAAGCGGGGAGTGTTGACATTGCAGCGGCTGAACGGTGACTTTGCTTTTTGTTTGACTTCTCTCCTCCGCACTTCTGCGGCTGATCGTAAACCAGATCCGTCAGGCTCCTCGCCTGGATGCCCCCCCTCCCCCCTCCCCCCCTCCCTTTTCCTCTCACCCAGGGGCTGCTCTTTTATGGTCAGCCCGTTTTGACGCGTCATACTGGAACCCATCAATTTAAGCTGCTTACGGGTTCTGTGGATCCTCGGCGCATTGTTGCCGCGTTCGATCAATCAAAACCAGTATCTCCAGGGAGAGCTGCAGCGAAGCCTGTAATCTGATTAGTATGGATTAGACCCACTCGGTGGAACTATGGAAAAAAAAAAGGCATAATCTCTTACTTTGATTAAAGAGGCAATACAAGGGATATATACTCAGAGGATTATAGTTCCATTCAGCAGGCTGGTTGGAGCACAAGTTGGAGATGTTTTGTTCACATTAAGGTCTGTAAAACCAGTTCGAGTTAGGTTTTATTGCCAAAACTGGTTTTCCAGGTAACAGTGTTTATAATTTACCAGTCGCCACCAAAAATAAGTGAGAAAACCAAGTGAGAAACTTCACTTCACCTTTTTTATCATCTTTCCAGCCATTAAAATTGTATTTAAGCACAATCCAAACATAATTCCAAAACAAAATTTGGTATTTTGAATTAAAAAAGTCATTTTTTTTCCCCTCTCTGTGTCACCTTCCAGCTCTCATGAATACCGACAGATACCCCATTTGACACCTTCCTTTATGGCTCCAAAGGCACACAGAAGCCAGCCGTCCCACTAATGGCTTCCTGTTGACAGGCACAGTAGGACTCGCTGTGCGTCTGAGGCTCCGCGGCACCGCAACCTGATCCGCCGAGAGAGCGCGACATCACTAATTGATGTGCTTATCGTGAGTCATTTACACACTCTGAAGGCTGAGCCAGGCCTCTGCTCCACTTCCTCCCCCCCTGACACTCTTAAACACACATCCACGATGAAGTCAGCGTCTATTCTTATGAAGTGCTGTTAGGTTTAGATTCGGGACGGTGTGCGTCATAATACTGATGTAGTAAGTGGTGGGTTTTTTGGGATCTGTTGGCCGGCTTCGGTCAGGGGAGGAGCATTGTTCTGTGCTGACCCCTCCCACTGCTCTGTGAGGGGAACAAAAGACAGGGGAGGGGGGCAGTGTCACAGAGGTTTGCCTGCCTGTGATAGCGCGTGTGCCCCATAGATAAGTGCGGTGAGACCAGTTAACCGCCCTGCGGATGAGGTAATCAGCAGGATCACTCACGAGTCACCAGTTCACAACTGTGACACAGTTTCTCTTGAACGTCACCTGTTGGAAAGACTCATGTTGCAAGAAGCTGTAAATGACTAATGTAGTTTATTTGAATAACTATTCATTATGCACGCAGGCTGCTGTGCACGATCTAAATCTCCCCTGAACACATGCAATCTGTGCTGGTCGATAGCCAATACGGGGACACGCTGAGGTAATTTATCGTCCGTGTCTATATAAAATAGATCCAAACTAGTTTCTTTTTCCATAGAACTGCTGATGGGAACAAGAAGAAGCTGCAACGCGGGAAAAAACCTGATGATTTATTAAAAGCTCCGGTGATGAATTAAGAGCAGCGCAGAGTCGAATACTTTGGCTGACGTCCTTTTATTTTCGCTGATATTTGCAAGTCTTCTGATTGATTTGAGACGACCTTTTTTTATTATCAGCAAATAAAGAAAAAAAAAACAAATCTGTTTTTCTTTTATTTAACGACGCATCGAGGTTTCGTTAAAGGTCGATTTAGAAACGCGGGGATCAAATTTATATCGATCTATCAGCGTCCAGATGCTTTTTTTATTTTATGGTTTTGTTCACACTCATCACGCAGCTGTTAATGACTCCGGGCAGGTTGGGAAGGTGAACTCGAGCGAAACCTCGTGTCGCCTCCATTGTTACGCCTCGCCTGTAATCAGGGCGTGTTTGCTGTGCACACAACACCTGATTTCAAACTGCCGCTGCCAGAGGGTGAGGGCTGGGCCCAAGGTGGAAGGTGGGCGGGGCAGGTCCGAGTTTCCAGGTGGAGCGAGCGCGGAGCCTCTGGGAGTGCACTCGTCCTTCTCCACCTTAGGACGTTGCTCTGACCTTACTTTTTGTTCCCCAGCTGTGTGTTTACTGTCAATATAATCCCATGATTTGATCCATTTACATGTTGTCTGTTACATTTTCCTATAAACAAACCTGTGAGATTGTTTAATTCTGACCTGAAAGACCCCCGAAAGGCCTCGTTTGAAACTATCTGATTATCGATCTCAAGAGGAGATGAAGTCATTCTAATTTCTCTTCTTCTTCTGTCTTCGCAGTGAGTGAGTCAGCAGCGAGTTTCAGGGCCCCCTCCCCCCCCCCACCCGCGCTGCGATGCCACCCCCGGCCGCAAGTCCCGCCGTCCCCCCGCCGGATGGCGGGTGGGGGTGGGCCGTGGTGCTGGCGTCGTTCATCTCCATCGGCTTCTCCTACGCCTTCCCCAAGGCCATCACGGTCTTCTTCAAGGACATCCAGATCATCTTCAACGCCTCCTACAGCCAGATCGCGTGGATCTCCTCCATCATGCTGGCGGTCATGTACGCTGCAGGTGCGTTGAAGGGGGGAGGGGGGGGGGTGAAGTTGAGTAATATAGCTGGAAATACTTTCCAAATATGGTGGGTTTTTTTTTTCTATCCTAGCAGGATTTAGCACTTTTAATCTGGGTCAACCAATCACGGTGTCACTCTGTTTCCTTTGAAACGCATGCTGCTCTCGTTGCCGTTCTCCTCCTGAACAGATGCTCCATTCAAAACGCCGTCAAAATATTATCCGGAGCGAGGCGCGTCGGATCCACGCTTGCGGTGGGTTCGTTCAACAGTTCTCCCCGGAACCCGTGGAGCTCTCGCGCCGAAAGATGAAAAGGAGGATGAGCCGAGCTCGAAGTAGGCTGTGTCATCGGATCGTGACCTAGATTTGGGAAAGCCGCGCGGCATCACAGGACGCTGGCACGGCGTCACACGCCGAGCCTGCAGACAGCCCGGGAAGAAAAAAAGAACCCACAGCTCTTTTTTTTCCCAGGATGAAACGAACGGCAAGAATCCGGGGATGAGTGACGAAGCGGCAGTCTGTAAGGATGAGTCGGAGAAATGACGCCAAACGGAATCGGTGGGCCTCGCATAAAACAAATCCTGCCTCTACGTTTGAGTGACACGGCGATCTGAATAAAACAAATTAATCGGAAATGATTCTTCAGTGTCAATCAGAAACATGTAACTGGTGCATTTTCACAAGTTTCGACCGACACGTTCACCCTGAGCCTCCGAAAGGTCGGGGTGTTGCCAGCAGGCCGTCCTCTCCAACCATATTGCTCTGGATCACCTGCTGTATTCCTCGCTCCGGCTTCGGCTCTGCAGCCCCCCCCCCCCCCTCCCGCCCCCCCTGCTTTGGCAGTGCCACGAGCTGCCATCTGTCCACGCTGTAATCCTCCTGTCACTCTATCTTGTGCTGCTGTCACCATCTGTACTAATCATCAGCGGGGCCTCAAAAGCTCATTTTTTTTTTCTGGTTTTTTTAGCTGTCATTTCGTGTGACTTGCATGATGAACAGTTGTACATCGTCACTCACACAGGTGCCAGGAAGGTGTTTTTTACTCAAATACAGGATGAATTGGGAGTATCTCTCATAATTTCACAGCTTTTCTACAGATATCTGAGGCAGAAAATGTCGACTTACCTCTTAGCTCTAACCTAATGAGGCCCCCTCACTTAACTGTTCACCCCTACAGCTCCAATACAAAGACTGTATGTGGTGACAACATCAATATGTGCAACTTGCTAAGCGCACATGGCTTTTGTTGCTCATTCGTTTGCATCGATCTCACTCTTCAGCTATTCATTGAACACCTGCTCCCGTGTTTCGGCCTCACGCTGACGGTTCAATCGACACGTGAATGTTTAATGCCTTGCTAAGTCGGTTGTGCGTCTGCGCGTTTGTCAGTGTGTTCGTTCGACTCCATCTTTAGGAGGAATCGGCCTGATAATGAGCCATCGGGTTCAGATACATAGAAACAACAAGCCAGTCAATTAAAGAGGCCAACAAAAACACGACCTCATCATCTTAATCAAGACCGAGACACAATATGATCAAAAACAGCGTGTCTGAGTGGAGGAATTAAAATTAAACCTCAACCCTCAACATGTTTCCATGTGTGACACAGTCGATTTATACACATCTCAGTGATGTTTTGCATAGTTGCTTTCATGACCAGTCATGCAAATCGACACACAAAAACACATTTTACAGCCCTCACAATGAGCGTATTGTCGTCAAAGGAAGAGCGCGTTCCCTCCGGGAATCGGCTCACGAGTTCAGTTCAGCCGCCGCTCGTCTGTCCTCCGGTGGGGCGGGGTTTCAGCTGAGTCGCGCGGACTCCTCCTCGCCAGACTGCCGCTGTGCGCGATGCTCCGCCGGCGGCGTGTTTGGGCCGCACGCCGAGCGCCCGCGGAGGAGGATCAGCGGCGCTAATCCACAGAGAGATGGAGTCGACCTTGGGTGTGGAAACCCTCCGTCGTCGCTTCTTAGAGACGGGGAGATGGAAGCAGACTACGTAACCTTTATGTTCTGATACGGAGCTGTAAAAAGTTGTTCTTCGGCTCAAAGAAGCCTTCGTCAGAAGTTTGTGTCATTGCCTTTTGGGACCTGTGTGGTTATTTATAGTTTGGGGTTCTGAGTAATTTCGTCCACAGCTGCATCAGGCCAGGAGATGATAAGCCTCTTTTTTTCGAGGTTGACGTCATGTGTCGGCTCTGGGGCTCCCCTTCCGTCGCGGCCCCCCCTATTCAAGCCCCCGAGAATACCGATCACTGCAGTGGATGCAAATGAGGAAGAGGGGAGTGTGTGTGTGTGTGTGTCGGAGGGGGGGGTTAACTCTCCTCAAGGTCGCAAAAAAAAAGACTCATGCAGAGCAAATTAAGTGGGATGACTCCTCGCCCGTTGTGGCTCTTTAAATTGCACTGGGCCTGGAAAGGAGTAGGATACATCTTCTGGTTGGTTAATGAATGTGTAACTTAAAACAAGTGGGGAAAAAAAAAAAGTCTTTTATTACTTTCTCTTCTCCCGTGCTTCCAATTCCACAGTATCTCCGGAGACAGCAGCAATTATAGGCAAACATCCCCCGAAAAGAGCTGAAAAGTTGCATCCTCATACAGAGGATTGTGTCCAAACTGAATCCAATCCAGTCCAAGTCATATCGTTATATAGTCGTAACAAAAAGCCCTATTTTAAGTGCATGTGAACCTAATTAAAGCAAGATTTCATGAAGCATTAGCTTTCGTGTGAAAGAATGACCCTAAGATTTAATGTTTCATCAAGTCACACGGATAAGATGTTCAACGTGGGATTTCCAACCTAATTAACCTCGTTTAAGAATCCTCCTGCACACTTTCTTCAGCTTGACATCAGCAGAACCTGCTCAGCTTATCAAAGGACAGAAGATGGAACACAAATAAGACGAGCGTCTTCCTCTTGCTTCCAAGAGAACATCATGTTCCTTCAAGGGTATTCGGTGGTGTTTCATACACTGGGATGTATAGAACAGAGGATAGGTCTCGTATGGGAGTCGTCTGTAATTCATCACTCTCTCGCTTCCTTTCAAATGGATCTGACAGAAGATTCTGGGAGTGTCACGTCGGGGAAGAAAAAAAGGAAACGAGAGGGCTCAGCCGCTGCTATTAATAGCAGCCGGGCCCTCGCAGGCGTGCGGCGCTAACCAGATTAAATCATTACGCGTTCACTTTCAGCCGTCCCGACAACTGTAAACATGGAGCATGTGTGGTTTGGGATCCCCCCTCTCTCCTCCTCCCCCCTCCTCTCTCTCAGATGTGGAGCTGCTGTCGATGGACAGCACGAAGGCCAGCTGCTGGGTGAACAACAAGCTGCGGGCCCACGAGGAGCAGTGGAAAGAGGACGACTGCACCTTCTGCCAGTGCGTGGACGGCGAGCCGCACTGCACGGCCATGGCCTGCAAACAGAGCTGCCAAAACCCGGTGAAGATCCCTGGGGAGTGCTGTCCCTTCTGTGAAGGTGGGGGACCATATAAATATATCAGAACACAATGGAAACCATTTTGGTGTTGTTAATTCCCTTCGACATGCGCCTGTACACGAGCCACACGCACATCCCGCGCGCCGCGTGCAGGAGCTCTCCTGCGGCCCGGCAGAGGCCGCATCGGCATGGGCTCATTAGAGGGGGGGTGGGAGGGGGGGGGGCACGGAGCATTCTTGGAGCGGCAGGGTGCT
>JAUESE010000057.1:2944775-2959331 GCA_032274725.1 Malacoctenus triangulatus | reverse complement strand
AGAGTGAGAGAATGAGAGAAGAAAAATATCGATGTTGGCTTGGAAAATTTTAGGGATTTTGACAGAAAACACTCGAAACGTTTGAGATCACCGTTTACAAAACATTGGGTGAGCAGTCACAGGAATGTTTATAGGATGTTTCGATGATGAACAAAAAAATTATTTGAATTTCTTTCAAGTTTCACGTTGTTTCTCTGAAGAGCAAATTGATAAACAACAAAATTAAGCCATTAAGACTGCCTAAATTTAATCATCATGTCTTATCTAAAAGACAACATATTCATGTTTGGATACGATGAAAAAAAAACACAACTGTGAATCAAAAAACTTATCTCCAATGAGCAGGTTTTTTAAAAGAGTTGTGAAAATGTCAGTAAAATGGATTTATAGACAAAGCCTAATTCATGGTGATTTGCTACAAGTAATATTCGAATGACATGTAGCTGCAGTTTGTGAGACTTTCTGCAGCAGTTTACTTGTTTACTAGTACACACAAGATCAGTCGCACTGCTCCTCCCCAGTATGTAGGAAGGCCGTTTATTGCAGCATCTGTGTGGTGACCAGGAACTTGCTTGAGCAGCTGGATGCTAAGTGTTTGGAAAGCTGACACCATGGCGTGAATGAGGGGAGGGGGGCCGCAGGGACAGAACGCCAAAGGTCAGGGGGCCACAACTCACACGTCAGGATACGTAGAAGGACACTTGACGTGCAGGTCCACGGTGGCGTAGCACTCCTGTCCATTGCTCAGCCCGTTGGGCCGCAGGCAGAGGTGCACCTCTGGAGGTCTTTTAACCTGGAAGTGACAGCAGTGAGCCTCGGTCAAGAGCACGGTCACTACTTTACAACACGGTGAAAGTCGGTGGGGCAGCGTTTAGACACCCCCGACGCCCCCTCTGAAGGCCCCGCGCCCTGCCTGGATACCTTCCACGGGTCCTGGCTCCGCAGGTCCTGGAAGTCATCTCCAAAGATAGACGCGAGGGCTTCTAGCTCGTTCTCCTGCTGCACCGTGTAGTCCTCTGTCCCGTCCGTCCCATCTGTCGGAGCGTGCGGACTGCTCATTCTCCCCCCCCACCCCCCCTCAAACTACATGGCAGGACCCCGTCCCGCGCGCTCGCACGACCGTCACCCGTTCGGGAGGAAGAAGGGCCGCCGCTGCGCTCACCGCTCCGCCCCGCGCTTCTCCGTGGAACTCGTCGCTTTCGGCCGACGCGCGGCGGCCCGCTGTCATGAGGTGGAGTTACAAAGTAATGGCCAACGTAGCACACAGCCCGTGCAGCACTCACAACAACGCTGCGACTGGCGCATGGCTCTTACAAGCACTCCGTCGCAGGTGAAACGTCATCACGCTGCCTTCTCAACAGCAGCCGGTAGGGGGCAGTGTTCGCCCTCAACAACCTGTTGCTGGCAAGTAAAGGCACGCTGGCATTTGTATTTCATAATTTCGAACCCCAGTGAGTATTACCCAGCTCATTCAAATACTGCAAGTTTGCACTTTGTATCATTGATTAGTATTCTTAAAATGTAAATATGTGTTTATTATTTCCTTCAGTTATTATTATATTTTTCTTCTTTTTTTAAATCACCATTTGTCATTTGCTATCCCATTTCAAAAGTGTTTCTAAAGTTCTTGAAACTATTATTCTGTTCACAAACGGAAGTAGGTTGGCTTATATTAACATGGCCTATAAATTGTTCTATATTTCAAAGTTAAACTGTGCACTGACAGCAGCAAGATGCAAGTTTTGGGAAGTTATACAGTTTAACAAAGTAGTCGCTATACTATGTATAGTATGATGAGAAGATACTGAGAGCTGTAGAAACTGTTGACAATGGAGGAATGCAACAACCACTGTAAATAAAGGGAAAAAATGTACCAAATGCCTGCAATAAAATGTATGTGTGATGTCTTGAGAGTAAACTTAGCAGAATCAGGAGACTTCCTGTTTTCGAAAAGCAGAGATGAAATTAAAAAAGCAATGTACAACCAAGATAGCTTATTTTTTCATTTGTCATGAAGATACTCAACATGAAAAGCCACATCATGTTAAATCAGTTTGAGAGAACATTTCTCATCGTCTGCAGTATCGAACATGATGGCTCTTAGCCGTTCCCCCAGAAGAACCTTTGAACTGCCATTAACAAAGGCTTCAGACTCTATGATTCGCCAAAACTTTGCAGTGAGGCCGAACACAGACAGAACCTCACACTCTCACTGACACACAAAAAGCAGGAGCCTTCAAAGTAGAAGCAGCAAAATTTCTCAACATGATTTTCTTTCAAATGTAGAAATAACTTAAAGTTTTTAAAGTCTTTATTCTTTTAGCTTGATTGAACCTGATCTACATTTGCAAAAATGTATTTTGAAATATTGCAACCTGTGTGCCACTGTCACCAGGTAGAACAGACAGATCGTGAATCACACCCCACTCCTGTTTTCACATAACAATGATATTACAATCTATTAAAAGTCATTTATGTCTTGCAACCTCACGAGATGCTTTGGCTGCATCCAGCCCCTATCTGTGGTGATACAGCTATAAATAGGAGACTGTGATATCTGGTGCAGCAGTGTGGAGCAGAAGAATGCTCTCACATACCTCCAGCTATGATATAATCTCACAACAACAAAAAGTACTACTCATTCATACTTGACTTATTATTTCTTGCATCAGGAACTACAGATAAACAAATGCAATGCTGTGAGATCTTGCCAGAGAGGAGATTTTCTTTGGGTGCATCGCCTGATAAACATTATGCCAAATGTTGGTGTCATTCCTGCACAGATGGGAGTATTCCCTCATAAGGTGCAGTGTACATCCAGGGAAATGTAAAGTGGGTGGCACAAATATGGGGCTCCGCTTCAGCAGACGTGCTGCTTGGGAACCTCAGTGGCTGCTCCGTTGCTCACCATAACCCTACAAGGAGACAGCTGAGCCAATCAGGGCAGACCGGGGGACAGGGCGAGCCACTCAGACGGCCGGATCAGACACAGAGCCCGGCTGGCATTACCATCAGCTGTTCCACGCGTTGAGGAGGCTCAGCGGCGCATACCAGCAGGACGTTTCGCGCACACACATATACAATCTTTTCGTCTCCTTAACAAGACTCCGGCACCGAGGTCTTGACTTGGTCAATGTTCTCGGTCTCCTAAGTGGTTATGAGTACATTAATACCTCAGGGGGGGTCTAAGTCATGATTTCCTGTCTGGCACACTGAGGTATTAGGCAATGAAATAAACACACTGACAGCTTTACAAAGCATGACGTTGACTTTGTGCTTTTATTTTGACACTGTAACACTGCAAAGAAACATTCATGGCATCAGTTGTGAAATTGTGGATAGAGTCAAACCCTGATTTCATTGAGTTTTTGAAAAAATAAAACATTGCTGACTGATCCTTTAGAAAACTGATGTTATCCTGAAGTTTTCCAATTGAACATAATAAACCCTGTAACAGTTTTAAACTAGGAAAAGTGGTTGGTTATCTTTTTATAAGACCTACCCCATTACCATGTTAATGAGAGCTTTAACATCACTGGCAATTACCAATCAGTTGAGACTGTTCATTGTCATCCATGAAAGTGGGGCAGATTTTTTGCAGGCAGCTCTTATTTGGACTTGAGTGAACCACTTGGCCCCGCCCCTGGTCCCCAGACCCGGTGTGGGTCTTATTTAAGGGGCTCTCCTCACCCTGAGCCTTCGTCCCAGTGGAAGCATCCGTGTCCAAGTGCACCTTGGTGAGTACATTTCACGGCTTGTCTCTCTCTGAAGCAACGATACCTGCTCTGATAGTTTTTAGTCAACTTTATCAGAGTGTGATAGTTTGTGTCTGTTTCGGTGGGTTCAGTTTTTGCAGCTTTAAGTCAAAATTCAGATGATGTTGTACCATGATCTTCTAAAAAAATCATGATCACTGGCTGGACTGTGAAACACTGTAAATCTCAATTTATTTGGGTTAATCGTTTTTGCTGATATTGTAGTTGGAGATGAACACTCATGCGATGGCGTGTTTTCTTGTGATTGATTCATGCAGTATAAATGAAAGGTTCCTTGGAGAGAGCAGAGAGATCTGACCTCTCATGCCTGAGTTCTGCATGAGCCGGCGCGCAAAGGTCCTGGTGAAAGTCCACCGAATGAGCCAGTGACACAATGAATGAGGAGGCGAGCAGCTGAGGGCAGGAAGCAGAGCTGTAAAACAAAAGTGCCACGCATTGCAGACGGACTGGAGCGGGTCTGGTCCTCCTCACAAACCTGAAATAGCAGGAGATCCGTGTGCCACTTGTTTCAACCCCCCCCCCCCCCTTTACGTTAAGCACTGCGGGGGTGCCGGGGCTAAAAATAGGTGGCAGGTCTTTCTGTTCTGCCCCTTTTTGGTGCTACCTCAGCAGCTCTGAGATGTCCCAGGAACAATCATTCAGTTGAGATATGGTATCAGTAGTTGTACAGCAGGGTTAGGACCAAAATAGGGCCTGGTGGCACGTCTAATTAGCTGCCTATAGATAGCAGCATTGAAGTGGCTTGTGTTGGAGTTTGCGAGTGATAATGCCTTAAGAATAGTTGTCAGATAGTGTTGGCGGGCCCTCAAAGCACTGCGGATTGCAGCTAATCCATCTAATAATTAAAGGAGGGATTGAATGACTGTGTCTTAGAACGTTCCAGATATAGCAGGTCAGAGTCACTTCATCACATCGTTAGCCACCCCAGCGATGGCGTCTGCGATTGTCCAACTAAAACAGACCCTCATGGATTGTTTGGGCAGCTGCTGCCAGCGCTAATCCAACACCTTCTCAAACTCTCCCCCTGTGCCTTTCCCTTCATATTTCAGACCACCCCAGAACAGCCTCATCATGTGCGACGACGACGAGACTACCGCCCTCGTGTGCGACAACGGCTCTGGCTTGGTCAAGGCTGGATTTGCCGGAGATGACGCTCCCCGTGCTGTCTTCCCTTCCATTGTTGGAAGGCCCCGCCACCAGGTACGCTCAGGAGTCACCGTCACCAGTCAAACCAATTTAAAAAAAAACGCAGCCAAAGTGTTTAAAAAAAGAGTGTTCATCTCATGCTTTCCTCCTCAGGGTGTGATGGTGGGTATGGGTCAGAAGGACAGCTACGTCGGTGATGAGGCTCAGAGCAAGAGGGGTATCCTGACCCTGAAGTACCCCATCGAGCATGGCATCATCACCAACTGGGACGACATGGAGAAGGTGCGTGTTGACAGGGAGACTCATTCACAGCATTCATGGCAGCTGACCTTCCACTTCTTGGGGGACTTCCCATCCTGGGCCCGCCCCCGCTTCATTGAAGTGGCTTCACTTCTGGACTTGCTCCTACGTCGTGGCTGCTGTTTGTAATTTCAACTCTGACATGAGCCGCTTCTTGTTGTTCCCCTCTGTCAGATCTGGCACCACACCTTTTACAACGAGCTCCGCGTGGCCCCCGAGGAGCACCCAACCCTCCTCACTGAGGCACCCCTGAACCCCAAAGCCAACAGGGAGAAGATGACCCAGGTATGTAAAGCCATCAGCCCCCTAGAATCACATTGATAGAGATTTTCTTTTTTTTGGAGCTTGATTTGCTTGAATTGTTCTTGCAGATCATGTTCGAGACCTTCAACGTTCCTGCCATGTATGTGGCTATCCAGGCTGTGCTGTCTCTGTACGCCTCCGGTCGTACCACTGGTCAGTGTTCCTAAATGTTTCATGAATTTGTTCCAGAGTGAAGCGGTATTTTCATAGGACACATGAATGCAGTTGTCATGCACGGAACAGGTGTTCATGAGGACAGCGTAAAGGATGCGTGCCATTGGCTTAGACCCCTGCTATTGTCAAGAGGGAGGTGTTAATCTCTCGTCTGAAGGGTGTGGAGCCAGTGATGTCAGCAGCAATCTATAGCTTATGTTGCTAGTAGGAGATGAAAGATTGGTATTTAGCTGCCTCAAGTTCAGAAGAACACACACCTGACTAACTGCGGCTCCCATCTGTTTTCTGAAAGGTATCGTGCTGGACTCTGGTGATGGTGTGACCCACAATGTCCCCATCTATGAGGGTTACGCTCTGCCCCATGCCATCATGCGTCTGGACCTGGCTGGTCGTGACCTCACCGACTACCTGATGAAGATCCTGACTGAGCGCGGCTACTCATTCGTCACAACCGGTGAGGGTGGCACCGCTGCCGTTGAATTTGTGCAGTAGAGGTGGTGACGTGTTTTATCCCCCTCAACGTTTGCACTTTCTCCCCCCTCAGCCGAGCGTGAGATCGTGCGTGACATCAAGGAGAAGCTGTGCTATGTGGCCCTTGACTTTGAGAATGAGATGGCCACCGCTGCCTCCTCCTCCTCCCTGGAGAAGAGCTACGAGTTGCCCGACGGTCAGGTCATCACCATCGGTAACGAGCGTTTCCGTTGCCCCGAGACCCTGTTCCAGCCTTCTTTCATTGGTGAGTCTTACACCAACACCTGATGTAGCTGTATTTGATTTATCATGCAGCGTGTCCTGTTAGAAAACTCATAAACTCTATGTGTTCTCTAAAAGGTATGGAGTCTGCTGGCATCCATGAGACCGCCTACAACAGCATCATGAAGTGCGACATTGACATCCGCAAGGACCTGTACGCCAACAATGTGCTGTCCGGTGGTACCACCATGTACCCTGGTATTGCTGACCGCATGCAGAAGGAGATCACAGCCCTGGCCCCCAGCACCATGAAGATCAAGGTGAGACAAGTGTGATGATTTCAAGGCAGGGCCCTCACACTGATGACAGAACACCCAAGAATAAAACCGAAACTGCTCTAATTTTTCCCTTCCCTAGATCATCGCTCCACCTGAGAGGAAGTACTCCGTGTGGATCGGTGGCTCCATCCTGGCTTCCCTGTCCACCTTCCAGCAGATGTGGATCAGCAAGCAGGAGTACGATGAAGCCGGCCCCTCCATTGTCCACAGGAAATGCTTCTAAATACAGAGCCCCCTCCTTCCATCCATGCCTCTCAATGTTGTCTCCTGTACATATATGTGTATGTTTTACTGTAATAAAGATCGGAACCAATTCAAGATCCTCTGCCTTGATGTTTGACTCCTCCATGGAATTTGTCAGTGCTTTATTTAAGTGTGCTCAAATGTAAAGTTAATGGACTCGTGCAAAATCCCCCCTTCTGAGAGTGTAGCTATTAAAACTGTCGTTTCATTTTTAAAATTCACTCCATATTCGTATGTGTCGCGTGTATGTGTGTCGGGGGCGGGGGTGAGGGCATTTGCACCGCCCATTCAGGACACTCTGTTCACAAAAACATGCGCACTCGGGGGACGGTTTTTGAACAGCTTCCATCCAATCAGAGCGCAGAGCGCAGGGAGCGCCGCTGTTTGAATGCACTGCGGAAACTTTGGTACTCAGGCGACAGGACGGGACGGGACGGCCGTCGAGTAATGCAGCTAGCTAGCTAACAAGTCCACTTTGGACAAAATGCCCAAAGCTAACCGTTTAAACAACGAGTTTTTAAAATAATATGGGGAATTGAAGTCCGAGTCGCGACCTTTTTTTCTTTTTAAGTGAGTGTTGTGTAACTATTTGCGCGTCGCAATCTTCGGTTGCTAACGTTAGCTAGCCAGCTGCATTCCGTGATAAACGCTATAGCCGTATCAGAATGTAACATCAACCATTGTTTTTTGTAAGTTATTATTACGTGAGGAAGAGAGAGCGATTTTAAAGTGGAGTTTTAAACGTCTTGCGCAGGTCAATCCGCGATGAGGATGAGTTAAAATTTACTCCCGAAGAGAGAGAGAGTGATTCCACGTTCCAACGACAGGATACTGGCACGGCGGAGAGAAACATCTGCAGCACGGATAAGTGACCACAGCTGTTGTTTGGAGCGTGAAGTTGAGTCCGTGAGAAAAAATGAAAGGTGTGGAGAAGAATGTCATGCGACTGGTGGCCGTGCAGCAGCTCCGCGCCGTCTACGGCATCAAGACAAAGAACTGGAACAAAAACAAAGGAGCCAGCTGGAAGCCAGCGGCCAGCAGCTCGGTGAGTTTGACCGAAATCATCACCACTTCTTAATAGCACTTGGTTTGTGAGTTCTGCAATGTCATAGCGGGAGCCTTTGTGGTTGACGGTGTGTAGTGAGGACGGATCAGCAAAGTGTCCGCATCGGTCTCGGATGCGCCAAAGCTCGGGCAGTTGAGTCAAATTAGCATTTCGCTGCAAACCGACCCATTTGTTCCCAGACGATTGTCACACTTGTCAGTCACCGAGGATGCTTTGTTTGACTGCGCCCTCGAGCATTCTCACTTAAACCTACTTTTACCAGCATCGCGATGCAAAATCCAACCACACAAAAGGAATAAGTTCTCTTAAACATTTTCTGGCGTATTGCTGGAGAGTTTTTTGACTTTTTACGGCACCAGGAATTTGACTGGCTGAGCTGCTATGGCTGCTGCATTTAACCTCATTTCATGACCTCATGAATCCTGAGTGGTTCCTGAATACCTCGTTTGTTCCATGTCGCTTGCTGACAGGAGTCACTGCAACAAACACATGACAAACTTCTGCATTTGCTTGAGGGAGGAGGAGAAACATTGCTGCAAACTGTTCCTCAATCTGAAACAAGTTGACTTGCGTTGCGTGAAAAACGTGTAGGTGGTTGTGTCTGGAATCCAGATTTTAATGGTTCCTTTTGTAGGAATGCTCGGCATGCGGCCCTCAATCTGATCAAAAGGAGACGGAAATAAGCAAGAGCAGCTTCAGAAGTTGATTTATGATGCAGAAAGAGTTCCCTGTGTCTAGCAAACCTGTGGCCAGTTGCTTTTCCTTCCTGCTGTTCAGTTTGTCCGTTCAAAAATCCACCGTTGTATGAGAGTCATTGCCTGTTTTCTATCCATAATCACTCCTTTCAGACCAAGGTGTTTGGCGTACCCTTGGAGAGCTTACCATACTATAACATGGAAAGTGGGAGTGTGCCCAGGTGAGTCTGTTATGTTCCGAGTTATGATGCTTCTTCTTGTGTGTTCAGGATCTTCATGCTAATAAAGTTTTGGCTGCCTCCTCAGTTTCCTGGTTGACGCCTGTATGATGCTGCTGGCACATGTGGACACAGAAGGGCTCTTCAGAAAATCAGGTTCCATCGTTCGCCTGAAAGCACTCAGGGTGAGTGACAGCTGCCCCCCCCCTTCTGTGGGACCTTGACACTGAGAGCCACCGAACACAACAGAGCTTTGTATTCTTCCGTCCGTCCAGGCCAAACTGGACGCCGAGGAGGAGTGTCTGTCCACTGCTCTCCCCTGTGACGTGGCCGGCCTGGTGAAGCAGTTCTTCAGGGAGCTGCCCGAACCCGTGGTGCCCACAGAGCTGCACGAGGCCTTCCTCAAGGCTCAGCAGCTCCCCTCGGAGGAGGACAGGACCCCGGCAACCATGCTGCTGTCCTGCGTACTGCCCGACAGGAACCTTTCTGTCCTGCGCTACTTCCTCGAGTTTCTCCACAACGTGTCTCAAAGGTATCCTATTGCGAAGCTTTGTAAAACACCATTCCTTGTTCACATATAAACCATGTCCTCCTCTTGTGCTTGATCCCAGGAGTGCGGAGAATAAGATGGACAGCAGCAACTTATCCGTAATCTTGGCCCCGAACCTCCTTCACTCTGGAGACGCGACAGAGAAGATGAACGCCAACACGGAGCGGCGCCTCAGATTCCAGGCGGCCGTGGTGCACTGCTTCATAGAGAACGCCAAGCAGTTCGGTAAAAAGAAACCCACCCCCGAGGCGTCCTTCCCCCGCACCTTTGGGTGACGGCCGCGCAGCAGTGTGTGACGCCGTGTGTTTGTCTGCTTTTGTGCGCCCGTAGGTGTGTTGCCTCAGCACCTGCAGGAGAGAGTTCCCGGCATGATGGGCTGCGAGGCGGGCACGGCGTCCCCCTCCCGCCATGAACTTGAGGAGCTGGACCTGAACTCTGGGCTGAAGAGGAAGCAGAGACGCAGCCTCGGAGGTAGGACCCTCGTCTTCATCCTTCAACTGGTCCCACTAGAATAGTTCTGGTGTTTGTTTGTGTTGTGTGGTTTGTTTTTTGCATGATCACCTTTCCAATTATGATTAAAAACAACCTGAACTAAGTCGTTGAAGCGAGTAGTGTCAGTAAAACTTTAATACATGCAGCACTGCCAGTCAAAGATAACAAGTGACTGCAGAAAATCACAATTTCAGCAAAATGCTTTTCACAATAACCCCACCTTCCATAGCTGAATCATGTCACCCTTTAGGCGACACATCGCGTTGACTTGGTTCGGTTTGCTTGGTGTTTCAGATGTGGTCAGTGGTGCACTGAGTAAAATGAAAACTAATAGAACACCCACAAATGCCGGCCAGGCAGACAGTCTCGGTAGGTACAGCGAGCAGACATCACCATCACCCCGCGCTGCACCCAAAGCAAGAAGCTTTCTAAAGCTCAACTCAAGCTCTTTATGACTCGATCTTCTGGTTTGCTTCCATCGAATCTGCATTTTGCCGTGACATGAATCGAATGTGCTTTGACGTCTGTCTTTATGTGTTGCTCTGCCTGGTTCCTTGTCATCTGCATGGATTCTGTTCTTCAAAATCTGCCAGCTTCTCTGCGTGCTTTGTTGGGAAATCCTCACAACGTTGTTTTGAATCATTGAGGGGAAAAAAATCACTCTCACATGAAAGCGTCATTTCTTGTGTGATTCCGCCAGTCTTCGCCTCCGCCACGCCCGTGATTGCAACGCCGAGCTCCAAGCGGAAGCTTCCCGTGGAGTCGGGTCACTCTTTTGGATTTTCAAACAAGAAGCGTCGCTCCGTCAAAAAGACGCTCGGGATCGATTTATTCCCCAATATTTTGCTCAGCGGGACTTCGACTCCTGGATCAGGTACTCATGAGTGTTTGATCTGCCAGCAGTCAGAGCTGTGGTGTCATTCAGGCTCGTGTTAGAGGTTTACATTCCTCTGTTTGTTTGTCTTTTAGCCTTCAGTGCTTCAGGAGTGTTGGATGCTTCCCAGAACACTCTGTCATCAGCAGGAAAGTCCAGGCAGCATTCAGCTGCATCTTCAAGGAGGAAGAGCCGTCGACTCAGCAGCAGACATGCTGTCAGCAGGTACCCTCCTCCTACTATATATCCTTCAGTTAAAATACTGTGAGATGGAAGAGCAGCATCAGGACTGAGCTGAGTGTCTGTGCTTGGCTTATATCCTCCTGCCATCTTGTCCTTCGCAGGGTCGAATCTGGAAAAGCCGGCTGCTTTTCTCCCAAAGTCAACAAAAAAGAAGCTCCGCGCAAGTCTCTGCGCCTGCGTTTCAGCGTGGGGAGGAGCAGCAAAGACGCTGTAAGTGGTGCTGTCCAATAGAACTCAGCTGGTTTACAATCAAAGAGTGACTGTATTATACTGAGTTCCAATCAAACACTAGGTTTGCACAAACACTGCAGTGCACTGTGCACTTTGTTCACAGAGTATTTTTTAGGATTAACGTGCTCACTAAAACACATTTTAACTCGTGCATGCAGGGTTCTGAATAAGCTGGGCAGGTTTTTTCTGTCCCTTTTGACACTTTTGTGTAGTTGAATGAATGCTGTTAATACACGCATGGTACGGAGTGTTCGGGTGTTTCAGTGACCCTTTTCACACAGAGGTTCAGTTTCTGAGGTCGTATCAGACTTTGCTTCCACACCGACTCGGCTCAGGTCAATGGAATTTAGTTGTTTTTGTCTGTTTTTTGTTTTTAGCTCAAAAAGTAAGACGGTGCATTGGTGTGACAGCAAAAAAATCAGCCATTTTTCAATGTCTGTCTTCAGTTAAAATAGCCAAACTAGCTGGGATGCTAATCAGCTGGGACTCTGGTGTTGAATGTCTGTGTGAAACGTGGCTGCTGATTTAAGCTCCACAGGAGAAAGGAGTGTTAGTTTACTGTTAAAGTATAGAATCCAATATATTGTAAGTGTTTCTGGTTACACAGGACGAGCAGTACAGTGCGCAATGAACAAATGCTCTCAAGATTGTGTGTCTCACTGACCTAATAAAAAGTATGTGAAAACAAATCCACAATATTGTTTCTTCCGAGTGATTTGTATCATCCTCTGAAGAACTAACACCCAGCAGGCACGCGTTTAACATGGCTTGCATGGCTTGATGTTGCATTTGGGGGCCATTTTTTCTGTGGGGGTCCTTTCTAACCAGACTCTGTTCTAATCCTCCTCGTTGGGCCTTCTCGTCTTTCATTTCTCATTCCATGCTGGCGATAAAGGGATCTGAGTCCATCGGCCTGCGCCTGGCCACGCAGGAGAGCGCCGCCAGCCTCCCCTTCTGCAAAGAGGCCGACTTCAGTCCGCCAGTTGTGCCTCGAAAAGTCGCCCCCCCGAGTGAGTACTCAGAACATCCCCGCACCTGCTTGCCCGTGTGACCTCGTACTAACATCCAACTTGCACTTTTAGGCTCTAAATACATGAGCAAGTCAGAGGACAACCTATTGACACCCCAGTATGACCCGAGTGCCCACCGGACCTGCTGGAGCGGGGAGACCCCTGTTGGAGGCCAGGCCTTCAGCGGGGGGTCCTTCACGGACACCCCCATGAGCGCGTGCCTCAAGAGCAGCTACAAGTCCGAGCCGGCCATCGTCACGTCCAAGCCCCCCGCCGGGGGCGGCCTGCCCATCAAGCTGTGCTGCGCCTCCAGTTCAGGGAGCCTGGAGAGCGAAGCGCAGACTGGCCCCTCCCCCCAGACACTGGAGAGCGCCTCGGTACAGGACATGGGAAAGCAGACAGAGGCCACGCCTCCAGAGGGCGTGTCCATGCACGAAGAAGCGTCGAGGCTCCCAGCTCAGCAGGAGCAGAATATTACTTTTGATCAAATTGCAGCAACTCCTCTGCATATCGACAGTGTCGTTTTTGACACCGAGGTCGATTTCAGTCCACCAATGAGGGACGGCGATGGCTCCCTCTGCGAGAACTCTCTGGGGGAGCAGAGCGAAGGCGAGGCCCAGCCGGCCAACTGCAGCAGGCTGGTGGACGCCCTGGACGTCCACAGTCCCGCTCTCTTCCAGCTGGGCGTCCCCTCCGGGCTGCAGTCCACCCCGTTCCGGCCCAAGCTGCAGCTCCCAGAGGAGTTCGTCACCCCACCGAAGGGGGGAAGCGAGGGGCAGCTCTCGCCCGGCAAAGCCCAAGGCCAGCAGCCCCCCCGCGGCCGGGAGAGCGAGATGCGTCGCGTGGCCGACCACATCCAACACTTCAACAAGCTCACCCTGCATTCCCCCAAAGCCAGCCGCACCAGGTCGCCGCTCAAGTTCCACCGCACCCCCGTGCGGCAGACGGTGCGCAGGATCAACTCGATGCAGGGCGACAGCCGCAGACCCGGGAGAGCCTCCGACCCCCTCGGAGGCCAGGTCGTAAAGGCGACGAGCCTGGAGAGCGGCCTCTCCCCCCGCCCCCAGCGGCAGGCCGCGGCAGGGAAGAACAAGAAGAAGCCGCCCCCCGTGCCACCCAAGAAGCCGAGCGCGTTGAGCCGCAGGGCCTCGGCGCTGGGAGACATGACCAACACGGTGAAGGCCAAGACCAAAGCGGAGGGC
Source organism: Malacoctenus triangulatus (assembly GCA_032274725.1). Classification (NCBI taxonomy): domain Eukaryota; kingdom Metazoa; phylum Chordata; class Actinopteri; order Blenniiformes; family Labrisomidae; genus Malacoctenus; species Malacoctenus triangulatus. The sequence continues at coordinate 2,945,777 of JAUESE010000057.1, read as the reverse complement.
TGCGGAGGCGAGGCTCCGGGGGCCGGGAGGCCTCTGGTTCAGGACAAGGACATGAGTCACTACAGAGGATCCCCCAGGAACCCCCTGAACCAGGCGCGCCTGCTCTCCGCCACCAAGCCTGTCGATTTATAACCACCGTGCTCTCGAGCGTCCTCCGTCTATGCAGGAATCTGTTCGGTTAAAAAAACCCATTCCGCCTAAAAAACATGCTGAATTACCAACATTTTCAGGGTCTTAATTTATTCTTGGGCGCCCGTAGGAGCAGCTGCTGGTGTCGTGTGAAAGCATTCATTGGGAGATGTTCGTATGCCTTACGTTTGTTTCGCTTCTGTGAAACGAGTTTAGAAGAGACATCAGCCTATAAGATTACATATCAGGTAGCGGTTAGCTGTAGCGTGCAGGCTGAACTGATTGGTGGGAAGACTGGAAGTGTTTTTGACTCTTGTGCTTATTTATGCCTTTTTCAGCTAATTTTTTTTGGGAGATATTAAAAAAAAGCTGACTGAAATGCAAGTTGAAGATGGTTTTTTTTTTTACTACAAACTATTTTCTTACTATTTTGTGTTAAAAGCTGCAGAACAAACAGACCTTCCATTGAATGTCATTAAAAAAAGCCAAACAGTGTTGAAAAATCATCTGTCAAACGTTTCAAGTAATAAATGTGCTTCTGTGTGAACTCCTGCAGGCAAATTAAACGGCTCATTAATTAAATACGTTTCTGATTTCTTTCGGGGGGGGGGCAGCTTGTTGTGGCATGGTGGTCCACTAGGGGGAGCCCGACAGCCACTTCTCACTTCTAGAGTTCTTTCCCACAAACTGGGATGAAGCTCGTTTCAGAGAACAATTTGAAAAAATAATCGAATTTGAGGTTTTTTTCTGAATCACTGAGAATCATTTTAGCTGAAAGAATTCTGAAAGGTTTTTAAAAAAACAAACAACCTGGTGGACAAAGGCACCAATATTCCTGCAGATTGTTTCAATGAATGGAGTGAATAGTAAAGG
>JAUESE010000057.1:2926071-2940254 GCA_032274725.1 Malacoctenus triangulatus | reverse complement strand
GCACACATAAGAATGTAACTTGTTTATATGTTTTGAACAAGATGAATGAATCAAAATTGGGTGTCAGTCTAAAATGAGTCTCTGAACTAACCTTGAATTTACTTTTTTGGGCAGAGTGATGAGAAAAAAGTGGCAGTAAAAGTGATAAATATCTTCCATGTATGCATTTCCAATCTATTTTTGATTCAAATAGGCGGCCCGATGTGAATTGGGTTGCAGTCTTTGTCATCTTCAATAAGTTACAAAAATAAGTTAGACTTTGTCGCACATTTATCATTCCACAGAATGATGAACTTGGTGGCACCCAGCAGTGGCAGCAGCTGTTGGAACGTGACCCTGAGGAGGAAAGTGAATTACTTTTTTTAATGTAAAAAAGGAAGGACGGACTCTTTCCAACAACTTGAGGACTCTTTCAATTTGGATCATGGTTCATTGGATGAATCAACACTAAGACGGGAGTCTCTGGAAGAGAACTCGAGCTGTGATGCTTTCAGGCGTCGCTGGAGCTCGAACTGTTTGTCAGGAGTGTTTTATTTGTTCCATTCTTCAGGAAAACAACAGACTTATCTGACGCCAGAGAATGGCCGACTTGGTCATTAAAAAAACTTGACATCTCTTTCTTCCAAATAATAAAATCCATTTATGACACATTCCTGCCCCCCCCTCCCCCCCAAAAAAGCCCTAATTATTTTCTCCCAGGAGACTTCCAGGAACATGTTAACATCCTTTATATAATGTCAACTGAAAGGTTTCATTCTGACTCACAGTTTATTAAACAGCTGTATAATGAATCATCGGACCCCTTTGATGACTCAGCGTTCTCCCCTTTCTCCTGGCTCGGGCCTAATAGGACTGTCGACAGCCCAAAATTGAGGCAAAAATTGGCTTTTCGACGCCGTGTTGCGCGGCGCGAGGTCACGTCACGGCGACAGGCCGGCTCGTTGAGCATCCAGTAGTTTATTCTTGAAATTTAAAACAATTCCATAAAAATTACAGAGCGTCTACACGAGAGGCTACTGAGGGTTACGCGATCGGACAGCACAGCACGACAATTCCTCGGCGTTTTGTTTTTCTCCAAACCCTCTGGAGTAAAATGTACTGTAAAGATAAGACCTTTATTTCCTAATACAAAATAAATGGCACGTGTGAACGACTTTGGAGGGTTCAAAAATAAAGAGCGGACAGAAGAAGAAGAAGAAGGAGGTGCAGTTCAATGGACATTCTGCTCGTGGAGGTCTGTCTGAGGTATAGCGACTGACATGGCTTGAAGGTGAGAGGATTTGATTCCGAAACCCTGGTTGCTCCGAATCTGACCAAGAAAGGCAAAACAAACTTCCTCCTACGGACACTCAGTCTGCACATCCACAAGAAAAAAAAACACGACGACTCGACCAATCAGGCAGCTTCTCAATCAATCTTAAAAAAATAAACCTTCCAGCAGGACAAAACTCAAATTCTTTTTTTTTCTTTTTGGCATGAAGCGACTCTCATAAATAGGATCTTCTTGGAGCGTGCGTACATTCGCGAAAAATAAAGCATGATCTGCACACGGCTCCTTAAAAATAAAGATATCTTATTTATATTTCACCATGGAGACGTATAATCTTTAAACCTTCGAAGAACCGATATTCTTGCATAGGAAAAGAGGTGCGACGAAAGTGCAAGACAGCTAAAAATCAAAAGACAAACAATGCTCGCCATCAGCATGAGGTTGGAGGGGGGGAGTGTGGTTTTCACAGCGTGCTTCGACGTACAGCTACAGCAGGCAGGAAAAAGTGCTTCAAAGTGGGCTGTGAACAAGGTGACGTACAGCAGCCCGAAAATTCAAACCGTCTTCTTGTTCCGCGGCCTTCTTCAAAGTGGAGGTGAGGAGGGGCGGGGGGTGGGGTGGGGTGGGTGGGGGTGTCTTTCAGAGCATGGGAGATGTAAGAGCGAGCGTCCGGGCCAGATTTGCGGCTCTCTTTTGGCCGTCAACCAAGAAAAAGGAAAAGAAGAAGGAGAAGAAAAAAAAAAAGGAAGAATCTTTTTGTTTTTTTTGAAGGCTCGCAATTTCTACACGACACGTCTTCATCAGCGCTGGGAACCCTGCGTGGCCTCGTTCATCATATTGCTCGAATGTGCGCGGTCCCTGCCGACCGTCCAGCGTGACGTATTTACAGGGGCTTTAATGAGGCGTGGTGAATGAAAACGCTACAGCGAGGAAGACTGCGAGCTGCTTTCGTTACCACTTTGAGAGCGAAGGAGGAGAGATCTGTTTTGTCAACAGGGATTTTTTTTCTCCCCCCCCTCCACCCTCCACCCCCTCCTCTCAGCAGGCACCAGCCAGGAAGCCGCATCTGTTCAAAAGCAGAGCAACAACATCCCGACTCTTTGACGATTTTGGGGGAATTCTTTTTTTAAAAACCACACAAACTGTCTGGTGGTCGCGACGGTTCTCAGCTTGTGAAGGGGGGGGGGGGGGGGGGGGGGGGGGGTGGGGGGGGGGGGGGGGGGGGGGGCGGGGGCGTGGATGTGTCAGCTGGCACCGCTGTGAGTCCCGCTGAACCCTGGAGACCTTTCACAAGCTGGCCACTCAGGGGTCGCGCCACGCTGGATGAATGAGGTCGACCTTTGGCCCCCGGGACTCCCATCACTTGGGGCTGTGTCAGCCATGCATCCTCGCTGCAGGGGTCGCACCAGAAAAGCCTCGAGTGTGGAGGTGAGGGGATTTGGGGGGGGTGGAAGTGGAAGGGGGGGGTTGTCCGGAGCTGTTAGTTGGGCAGAGAGAACGGCAGTGGGAGAAGTAAGGAAGAGTCCAGTGAGGTTTTATTGAGTTCATAAAGGGGAGCAGAGGACCGTCCCGAGACAGGTGGGGAACGGAGGAGGACACGGGGCCGTCTGCAACCGCCCCCCCCCGCCCCCCTGCTCCTTTCCTCTTCTGCCCCCTCCCTCGTTGCTTTCCCCTCAGCTGGACGAGACGCCGGCTTCCTTCTGACGCAGCCTGTCCTTCTGTTGGCACCAACACATTCAGCGGGTCGGTCAAAGCACAAAAAACACAGCAGTTTTTAGGATGTTCCATTTCTTTGCTCGGCGGGGGTGCAACGGAGCATTGAACGCATTCGACAGTTTGGCAAAACGACACGATGGAGGAAAAGAAAAAGTATTTGGGCTTGCCTGTTTTTATTCACACCCTTAGATACTCCATCTAACAGGAAGCGTTCCTGATGGAAGCCAGGACGAAGGCTTATCACCCAGGAGATTAAGACGTTATCTGAGCGGAAGACGGTTTGTACATAAGCTGCTGAATAAACGCTGACGGTGCAAAAGCACATGACGAGATCCCACTGTCAAATAGGCTTACAGAGTGTCACATAGAGACACACCTGTGCACGTTAGCAGTAGAGGCAGAGTGGATTTTCATTATTAAGATGGGGAAAAAAAAATCAGAAGTGATCTGAGGTGCGACTCAAAAAAAGGCCAAACCCTCCAATATGCTCTTTGATCCGTTACACCCCGACCGGAGGAGAAACCCCGCCCTCATGCCTCACCAGACTGTTGGCGTTCATCTTCTTGGTCTCGACTCTCTTCTCGGCCGTGATCTTCTTGATATTTTCCTGAGCTTCCTTCAGCCTGTGGACCGAAAACACACAACTGGCACAGTCAGCGAACCGAGATGACGCAGCGCCACACACACAGAAGCATCGAGTCTCCTGCTTCCAAGACGTGCGAGTATCGCTGCGAGACGCCCTCGGTCCCACAGCTATGCTGAGCAAACACCCACACACACACACACACGCAGTTGTTTACAGACACACACTCGGTCGTTTGCGGTCAGCGGAAGCCCCCGAAGTGAGAAGCAGCAGAGAATGACAGCGGGCTGATGAGATAATGAGGCGGCCTCTAAAAGGGCCCTCTGCTTTTTTACGAGTGTGCAAACAGTATTTAAATGAAAGTTAATTGTACACGAGAACGCAATCAGCTGGGAGGAACGTGGGAGACGATTAGCTGGCGAGCAATTAAAGGAGATGCTCGCAGGAAGGGGGGTGGGGGGGGGGCGGCAGGGTCAGCGTGACGACAGCCGTGCTGGCATCACGTGACGCGCGCCCGGGCACCGACCAATCATGACCAATCACCGCCTTTCTCGACCTTTGATCTGCGCGTTCAAGATCATTACAGTGTTTATCAGTTCCCTCATAACACGCAGCCTTTTAACACCCCCCCCCACATCCCCTTGACAGTAAAGCCAGGCGGCCGCCAGGAGGAAGGCCCCCCCCCCGTCCACTCCACCCCCCCCTCCCAACCCCAACCTGATGCCTCAGGTCAGAGGGAAGGTCATAAATCCAGACACCCAGCTCTTCACAGCTCCTCTCATTCGCCGCCTTCTCGAAAGGCTTCAAACGCGACCCATCTGCGCATCACCTCCGCGCAATTAGTGCCAATTTGACACGAGGTCCGGAGGTGTTAAGTGCCTGTCGCGAAAGGCGAGAGACAAGAGGAGCCAACGTCCGAAACTGGTAGTGGGCCGCGTTCCTCGTTTAACTGTCAGGGAGATTGCTTTTTATTTGTTTGTTTTCGACCGAATTCCTCCCCCTGACCACACAGTAAACACATCAGCCTTTACAAGGAGGGGGGGGGGGATCTGTCATGGTCTTTATAAGCGATCACTTCGAGGGACATGCTGTCTATTTGGCTCCCACAGATGCACCGCAGGGGGGGGAGGGTGAGAGGACAACGTAGCAGAGAATCAGCGCAACACTGGAATAAGGTTTAAGGGTGAAGCTGAGTGATGTCTCCTTGACAACCATGCGATATTTCCTGAGAAAGCATCTATGTTTCTGTTTTATGTCGATCAGGCGCCACCTCACCTCTCCTTGGAGATGTTCTTGCTCTGCCGTATCCAAGTGTTCTTGAAATCGTTGCCGAACTCGTACCAGAGCATGAAGACGTAACTTGGAGCCACTTCTTGCTCCCCAGCCTTTGGCCGGACACCGAAGTAGCTCACCATGTCCTGGAAACTGTGGGAGGAAGAAGAAACGGCAGAGGGTCAAATCAGGCTGTCTTATCACATATAAACACTTCTAAATAGTCCCAGACGTGGACGAGGGTGTTTTGGGTGACGTGTTTTCGGATCTAACCGGCATCCGAAAACAATAAGCCGGCTGGAGCTGAGGCAACCCAGACTCCGGGGCCGCTCAGACGGAGCCGGAGCCGGAGTCGCACGGAGACTGATGGATGCGGAGTCGCGGCGAGAGGCGAGACTCGGAGCCCGGAGGGGGGGGGGGTCACACCCCGCTGGGCCACAGGGGAGAGCCGGTAGCCGCGGCTCCATTATCACATTGACCTCCGCGGCCTGCAGGGGGAAAACGCTGCCAGAGGAGATGGAGGCAGCCAAGAACAGGCAGCTGCTCCTCCGCACACACCACCGGGAAACCCCCCCCCCAGCACCCTCACCATGTACAGGCGAAGTAATTCACTGGCACGCGGTCAAAGACATGAACAAGTGAGGTGCGGGGGGGGATACAGACAGAGATCAGGGCTGTGTTGTTGTTTTCCTCAGCAGGACAGACGAGCAGCGCTGCCGCGTGCGTCTCTGCTTTAACGCGATTGTAACCAAATCTGAACTCTTCACGAGGCGCTCAGCGGCGCGGAGCGCTGCCTGCTGCTTCGGATTCTCCTCCCGGGCCACAACATGAAAGACATTTTCTGGCTGCGCCTGTCAGGCAGGTTGATAAAGGGGCGCCATGTTTCATGGGATGCTCCCCTGTCCCATTGACACCCGGACAGGCTTTGACCTCCAGATGCTAGGTGGCTTTTTTGGCCTAATCGAAGACATGTTCGGGTTGAGACGGTGCAATATGCTGCGCAGACGTCCGGCGAAAGGATTTCGGGGTGAAGAAGACAAAAAAAAACGCGGACCGTCCACGCGAGCCTGCTTCCCATTTCCCCCTCCGCGATGCGTCATTTTCCCGGGCTGCCCGTAGATCATCCGTCCTCTCGCGGCAGAGGGACGGCACTGTGATGTCTGAGCCGGACGCGCCGTCCCGAAGTCAGCCGGGCTGCAGCTGACCTGGTCTGGGGCGGCGGCGGAGCAGGACCTCCTTTTCTCCTGACCCCGGGTCACCGTGTCAGAGCTTACACAAATCAAGCAACCAGCTTTTTTTTTTTTTTTTTCTTTCCTCTCTCAGCCTCCCGAACGGACGAAGCAAGCAGATACACAAAGCTTCACTCAAAACAGATGCACGCACACGCGCACGCAGGCGCGCCGACGAGGCATAAACAAAATCAAACAGACTTTTTGTTCGTTTTCCCGAGCGCGGGCCCGGGTTGAGCTCGCACGCGCACGAAGAGCACCCACGTACGCTCCAGCAGTCTCCGCGATGATGCCATTGCCGTGAGAGGGTTTACTGCGGCACCCACAGTCGGCATTCCTCACTGACAGCTATAAAAAAAGACCCATTACAAAACCATGAACAGCCGTGAGAATCAGGGAAATATTTGGACAGGCAACTCCGCATTCCTTTGTTTCCCCAGTAAAAAGATTACAGGAGCAAGCTCGGCGTCGCGGGCTGATTCAGCAGCGGCGCGGAGGAGGCCGCTGCCGTCATAGCAGTGTCCGAGCTGAAGGAGTGTGGGGGGGGGAGGTGGAGAGGAGGGGGGGGACCCAAGCAGCACCGACCAAACCATAACTGCACGGTGACTGTGGAGACGGCACATGGGCCAGATGAAATTGAGCATGATGGAGGAGAGGGAAACTTAATGAGACGGAACTGAGGACAGAACCAGAAAAACCTCAGAGGAACCCAAACACGAAGCAGACAAATTGGGAGTGCATGTCGAGGAGACGGCCCGCCAGTTCACCGCCGATGGGCCTTAAATGACATTACGAAAACAAAGAGAAATAATGAGCTGGGGTGCATAAAAATCTAACCGGTGTGGACATGAAGATCATTAAAACTGCACTTGTGTTTTTAAAAAACACGGAACTTTTTTTTCCAATCTCGATTATCTTACATAAAAGTCAAAAACTGGGCTGTTCTGTTGTTTGGATTGGTCAACTCCCATTCGTTTTGAAGTGGTACATGTTTATGGGCACCAATTACAGCAAGACGACCAATGTTAGCCGTTTGTTTATGTAGCTAAGTTACTTTTAAAGAGTAATTCCTCTTAATCCCTTCATGTAAAGCAGATGAGTCGAGCTTGTTGATGCTTCATTCTCGAATACAGACCCTGCTGACATTTGTGCCATGTCAAGCGATAACTTTTGCTTGAATGTCAGACTTGCTAAAGTTTTTACATCATAAAATATTCAGATTAATGACTGAAAGGGAATTTAAAAAGCTTTTAATTTGAAATGTCAGCTTTTATGATTCGATCTGGTTCGAATCGGTTATGACGTTGAGGTGCTTGTTTTGCTGCCTCAACAGAACTAATGACGAAGTCTCTCTGATTTTCTTGTTCTTTGAAGTGCTTCTTGTCAGAAAAAAAGTTGAGACGCAGTCCTCTAATAACCCCCCCCCCTCCCCAAAATGTACTCAGGATGATTTCTTGGAAACCGAGCGAGGGCGGACGAAGTGCATCCTGCTTCCTCGCGGTCAGCCGCTCCCATTCGCGTCCGACTTTAACGTCCCGGAGCTTAAACCCTGTCAGCGCCGAGGTATTAGGTAGCAGCGAGGACGTGTTGTCTATTTCTTTTATGAACGGCGGGCCATAATCTCGCCACCGCTGCCATTGTGTGTTTGTGCGAGGATCACTCATCCAGCACAGATGTGAGAGCCCACCCAGGGCCCGGGGAGCCCGCTTGACGCCCATATTCATCAACGGCGTGTCACTTTTACGAGGTGGCTCTGTGGGAACCTGAGAGAGAGCGAGCGAGAGAGGGAGAGAGAGAGAGAGAGAGAGACCCCCGCCTTCCTCTGGCTCTACCTAGCGCCAGTCGCCCCCCCCCTTCAGATGAAATTAAAGGCAAACTTCATTAAAGCCGAGAGGCGCTGTCAGCTGCGGGGCCCTTTTGATCAATATTTCCCCCCCTCCAAGTTCAACACCTTCGTCACGGTGGTGTCACTTATACGCAGGGGAGGGCGCCGACACACACACTGCTCGCACACACTTCAGTGGACAGAAAAGTCACACTATATGGGCGGAGGCGGGACTTCGGCGGGGTGCGAGAGGTGCAGCCGTCCCTCGAAAAAAAAAAAAAGCCACGGGCTGGAAAACAGCAACATGAAACAGAGCAGTTTGGAGCCATCCACTGAGTTATGGTGTTGTCCGAAGCAATCACCCTCCTAATTGTTTATAGTTTCCATTTTCTTGAGTCCGGAGTCTTTCCCTCTCTCTCTCTCTCTCTCTCTCTCTCTCTCTCTCTCTTTCTCTCTCCCCCCTTGATGCGCGTTGGGTGATTTATTTTGGAAGTGGGAGAGGTACGACATAAAGCAAACAATCCCCGCTCTCTGTCCAAACAAGGCCAAAATAATCTATTTGCTTTGTTTGTCTGCCCCGCCATCTTTTTCCAATATGAAACGTTCCAGATATGATTGCGCTCGGGCGGCGAGCGCGGCCGAGGCTGCCAGCGTGCCGATAAATCAGATGCCTCTCAGAAAACATGGCAGATAAGAGGGAGAGGAGCTGCAGGGGAGGAAGCACGGCGCGTCCAGGCTCCTGCGGGGAGAGACTCGGCACACGGCACCTTGTTTATCGCCTCCGAGATACTTTTTACAAAAGGCCGCGGCTTTGGCAAAGCTTTCTATATATTTATATGAAGCCTTTCACAGTGAACCTGATAAAGGAATCACCTCACTACTGGCCAGCCAAAGGTTCACTTTTATCAAAGCGGCAAAAAACACTCTGAATTCGGAGTATTCAGCTTCTGCATCCGCGCGCATAAACAAAGCATTAGTGTTATCAGATGTCAGCTATGTTATCTATATCAAGCGAGCTCCATGACGCAGCTCCTGCAATCCATACTGCCGGACGGAATTTGCTCGGTGATGGGGAAATAATATACAGAGCCCGTCCCCCCGACAGGAACATCCTGGGGGGGGGGCTGACGAAGACACCCGTGATGCTCCAATTCAGACACGACACACACGCGTGTCCTCTGGCGTCCAGCAGGGCGTAGCGTGCTTCAAACCGGGACGGTCTACCCTGAACGTGCCACATCGACGGTGCAGGTTTCCGAGACGCAGCCACGATGTGCCGTTTATCAACCCCCCCCCGCTTTGACCTCTCGCTTATTGACCTCTTACCTTTTCTGGGCAGCGTTTAATCGCTCCTCCTCAGCAGCGTGTTCCTTTTGCGCTGCAAGACAAAAAAACAAAAAGACAGGTTGAAGCGTGATAATGTGAAAGCTCGCAAGTCTGGCACGATTGAAGTCGGAAGAGTTTCCCCTGACGGTCCCTTAAATGACCCCAGAGGAGGGCGCTGTGCTCATTGGACATACCTGAGGAGTAGGGTGGAGGAGAAGAGGAATAAAGTAGAAGTAGAAGGGGTGGGGGGGGCTCAGAGTTGAGATGTCACTGACACGGCAAGCGTGTTCTCCAAGCCACCGTTAAGCACATTGTAAAGTTTGACATGCTTCTGTGTGTTGACGCACGAGAGTGTGAGAGTGTGACGCCTGGGCTGGGGAGGGAGGGAGGGAGGGAGGGGGGGGAGAAGGGGGTCTGCTCGCAGTGCAAAGTGTGTGTGCCTGTAAGCGTGTGGACGTATGTGTGCGTGTTCGGGGCCGAGCTGGAGCAGGGGTGCAGGGTTGAGCAGAGACGCTTGGGAACTGGAGGCTCCTGTGGACTCCTGCCATGTAAAAGTGTCTAAATGCAAGGCAGATGTGTGCGGCGGGCCAGGCCGAGGTGCAAGAATTTATCTAGGGCCAGAGAGTGCCTGTGATCTCAGATTTATTGCATTTTTCCAGATTCATCCTTTTTACAATGATGGGGGGACCTTTCCTACTTGAAGATTTAAGAGGGGGAAGTCTCCAAAAAAATTGTTCAAAGCCAGGTTTGGGGGTCTTTTGGGAGAAGGTGAGCTCCGATCGACCAACCCTTTTACTTTTTTTTGTTTTTTAGTACATGGATGTGGGCAAAAGGGGCTAAGGTAAACCTAATGAAGGCGGGGTGGGGGAGTGGGGTGGGCAGCCGTGTCTGGGATAAAGGGAGGAGGAGAGGGGGGGGGGGGGGAGGGGCCGTGACCAATGGCGTTAGTCTCAGTGGGGGTCAGGCTGGCGCCTGAGGTACCCCTCTGGTGCGACTGTGCAGAGGTGGCACAGGAGCCGAGTGGCTGAGGGAGAGTGGAAGAAAGCGAGTGAAGGAAGGGAAAGAGAGAGAGAGACAGAGAGCAAGAGAGAGAGAGAGAGAGGATGTGTGAAGTTTCTCTTCCTCCACTGCCTGTGTAAACATGAAACCACTAGTCGCTAACTAGAAAGTTATGAGACGCGCATGCTGAGAGGGACAATAAATTAGGGCTTTAAAACTCTGACACACTTTCCCAAACCGGCGCTTCCACCTAGCAGCCAGATAACAAAGAGAGAGACGCGGGGCAGCTCGCGAGGGATGCTGGAAGACTCCTTATAAAACACCCCGCTTCGTCTCCTCCAGGCCCCGCCCCCACGCGCGCGCGACGCAGATGCGTCTCCGAAGACTTCATCAAAAGCAGGTTCCACCGGGACGGCCGCTTTTCGCGAGCCGACCTTCGCTTCTGACTCACCGACAACAAAGGGGAGGCGGCGAGGATGTGACGCGACGCGCGTACTTTCCGGAGATATGACACTTCACCGAGGCAGGATTTTTTTTTGTTTTCAATTAGTGGATCTTCATCGTGAAGATTTGGGGAGGACTTGGCTCTGTGTCCAGACCCTATTCCGAGCAGGAAGTGTTTCGAGGGCATGAGAAACGTGGAAACATTCAGGCACATTCCAGAAAATCAGTGAACATGATCCAATCAGACAATTCGGGGAAGACATATTCAATAAAAATCAAGCGCGAGAGTTTCTAGGGCTGTCGGAGGAGGAGGAGGAGCAGGGGGGGGGGACACGGCGAGGGCTGGAGTCGCCTTACAGGAGAATTGATCTGCGGGAGAGAGATCAGAAGCGTCGGGCAAGGATCCCGGAGTCTTCAGGGTTCACCTGCAGACCGCGCCGAGGGGCGGCGCCGCACGGGCAACACTCGGAGTCCTCATCCGTCCACGCCGTCTCAGAGTGGGACGTCACTCCGTCCCGAGACTCGTCCGGTGAAGGATTACTCAGCACGGCCAGTTCCGATATGTAAAAAAAAAAAAAATCATGTGCTAAACACATGTATCTGTAAGTCAGATGCCTTGGCGTCTACCTGGGTGAGAAATCCTCTCGCTCGGCGGTGAGTCAGAGTTTAAAGAGCCTCCGCCGCCCTTTGATGTGAGCGCCGTTGCTTTGTTTTGGCCATTAGAAAGTCACGGAATCAACGCCGACGCTGATTACACAGCCGCCCGTCACGGCGCTCGGGCCGACAGCTCCAGGACTGCTGCTCGTGGGAAGAAGCCAGTCGAGAAAAGTGTTTGGTGAAACTAAAAAGGTACGAGGTGAACATGGAGAGGAGCTCGAATCTTTACCTCGAGTGCAAATAAGGAAGTTGAAAGAAGAAATAGACTGAATTCCTGCTCTGCTGTTGTTTCTACCGGGTGTATCCGGTCAGCTCGGCGCTTGAAGAGAATCAGACTGATGAGAGGGGGAAACAATATAATCAGGGGACGTATTGTTTGGATGTTGGGAAGGAATTCAGTGGAGTAAGAACTGAACATTTTCCAGGAATCTCTTGGGAAGGAATCGTTGTTTTATGTCTTGTGATCCGCAGAGGTGAAAACAGTCAGTTTTGAGGAGAGAGTGAACGAGGGGAGTGTGAAGGTAAAGAGTCCTGGAGGAAAAAGGAAAGCAGCCAGGTGCAGATAACAGCAACGTCTTAGTCACCGGCCTCCTCCATCAAGATGTTCCCCAGTGAACCCATGCCAATACCATCGCCAATGGCAACCGCCAGGGTAATAAAAGCTGGCAGGGACACGGTGGAGGAGATGCCTGCATTCTGATAGCCAGTCACACATGCTGTTCGCTGACTGGATCTTATTATCACCTCGTGCACGAAAACACAAAAAGGATTCTCATGCGAACACATCAGCGCGGAGCGCCTCTGGGACACAGTCGGACCTGACTGGAGTTTTTTTGTAGGTTTTTGAGAGGTGCGACGTCTCTCCAGGTAAAATGTGCATCTGTTTGAATGCAGGGCGGGGGAGGTGGGGGTCCGACGAAGCTTACGTGCAACCCAAAAAATGAGAACTCTGATCAAGCAGGGGTTGGGTCTCTAAGGGGACAAGACGAGTGGAGGGGGGGGTGGACCGGCGCGGCTCCCGTCCCGGTGGTCCCCTGCGAGTGATCCACTGAGGCCAGCCGGGCTTTAACAAGGCCGCAGCCAGAGGTGTCCCGCCAGCTTTATGGAAGCCGGGACTCCCTGAGAACCGCGTGAGAAGCAACGCGATCCCTTCTACGGGCCTGTAGAGCCCCGTCCTCACGCTGGCTTACAGTGCACCCAGACGCCCTCTCTCAGCAAGAACAAACACACACACACATGCAGCCAGGAGACAGAGCTTTCACTGACCAGCTGACTGTCTGACATGTCCAAAAAAACATAACTATAACTCCCTCTTTTTTAAAAGGCCCCCACGCTGTGTGAACACTGGGAACTTTCTACAAGCTCTGTGAGCTGCCCCTCATGGCTGTAAACTCCACCCCCCGCCTCCCTCTCCTCAGTCTGAATGAATGCCACATCTTTGAAGACCCTGAGGATTTTCTTGACAACATCTCGTGGGACCGGCCGCAGGGCAAATGGTCATTATCTCTATCTAGCAGCGGGAGGTGGAGGAGACAGAGCGGGAGAGGAAAAGTGAAACCCAACGCTCACCTTGACTGACCGACATAACGCAGATTATGTCATTCGGATGGAAACCGTTTGGAAAACACAAACAGGAAACTCAATGCAGGAAGTATTCCAAACTATTAAACCGATTCCTGCTCGTGTGGGGTTTTATCGTTGAGTTTGACCCACCATCAGACACGAATCCATCCATCTTGTCCTTGAACGGCTGCAGGTGTTCCTCGGAGGAGCCGGTGCACACCGTCGCCACGTCCTTCTCGCAAGCTGTCGGGCAGAGAGAGAGAGAAACAGAAAGGAAGGATTGAATGGGAAATAAACGGAATAAAAAGTGAAATAAAAACCAAGCAGATCGTAAAAGGCGTTCAAGATTTCAGTAAAAACTGAACATAGAGTAGTTAAAAATGCACGAGCAACTTCTTTGGGCTTCAACACGTCACGCCAGGAGAAACACACTCCTCTAAGTGAACAAATGAGAATAAAAGCTTACAAAAAGCAGAGAGAGAGAGAAAGGGATTATAAGAGGTTTTTAATTTTAGAAAGAATGTGCAGCTTCAAGGGGGGAGACTGAGGGTTGGGGGGGCAACCGTTCCCAATCACATCTGGATTTCCTACACAAAGTAAAAGTCACTGTTTTTACCAGATAATGAAGCAACAAGGCGTCCTCCAGTGCTAATGATTTTAGATTTTATCAAGACAATAAACACACACAAAGAAATCAATATTCTCATCTCTGAACGCATATTTCTGTCGTGCTGGTGGGCGGGGCTTAGCCGGTGGGAGCAGAGTGCAACCGCCTGCCACGCCACGACTGGGGCAGCTCTCTGTGGTTCCGTGTGGTCGACGGTTCTCCTGCTGCAGTGCCGTTTGACAAGAAGTTTCGACACGCTTTCCCTGCCCCGTCTTCGTCGTCGAGCTCTGGTAAAAACCTTTTTACGGTTTACATATCAGCCATATCGCGTTTCACGTGTTACGGGCACCATTATCGTACGGCCGCTTTTTCAAAAAGGCCTAATTAAAAACAATTTAGACACTGGTGCGCAATAAAGCCGTATCACGCTGCAGTCGTCCCGCAGTGCCGGCTGCACATGTGAGGGCGCGAGCAGATGTGTTTGCTGTTTGCGGATGGTTTTCCCTTCGCCGTGCCAAACGATCCGGCTCACACGATCTCAGAGGAAACAGCCGCGTTTGAGCCCATTCCAGCGCAACCTTTCCCCATTTCCCCTCCACTATAAGCCCGCGTTGCTACACACACACACACACACACACACGCACACACACACACACACACACACACACACACACACACACACACACACACAC
>JAUESE010000057.1:2906253-2919776 GCA_032274725.1 Malacoctenus triangulatus | reverse complement strand
ACACACACACACACACACACACACACACACACACACACACACACACACACACACACACACACACACACACACGGGGGAGTGGGTTTATGAGGCAAAAAATTAGAAAAACATTTTGATTTATTTTGTCAGACAGTGAATTTTGCATGTATTCTATCTGTATTTGACTTAAACCTAAAATACTGATGAATCAAAGTTTTAATTATTCTTTAAACTTTCAGCAACATCTGAAAAATATAAAAATATTCCATCAAAATATTTAACTCACTTTAACGACAGGCCGTGATTGTGCCAATCAGACGGTTAAAATGTCTTTGTTTTAATTGTAATAAATGTAGAACTAACTGACAAACCATCAATCTCTTTTTTTGGGCACTTTGAGATAATGTGAGTTGATGATCTTCTTACTTTGCACACGTTGGAGATTACGTCCACCTTGCGGCGTATAGAGGAGATGGTGTCGAGGAACACTGACTGGAAGATGATGCAGTGCGCCCGGCCTGCGAAGTTAGGAATCTGGGAGAGCTCATAAAGGAACCTGGGAAACAAAGGAGGAGGAGGAGGAGGAGCAGACAGAGGAGGAGGAGGAGGTGGAGGGAGAGAATGGGGTGTGATGTGTTATGACAGAATTAAACAAAATGTCTAACAGGAAGAACTATTTTGGGAGGGCCAGCTTCCCCACGCGGGGCCGGCTGAGTCGACGCTGCTGTTCAACGGGGCGGGCGGGCGGGTCGACCATGAGCGGTGCTGCTCGGCTGGGTTTGAAAAAGGCCCGCGGGGGTCGGGGGGGGGGGGCGAGGCAGCGCACGGAGGCTGATCAAAGGTAGCTCTGGCCTGATGCGGGACGACTTCTATAAACAGTGCCGTGTCGGAGGGGAGCGGAGCGGGAACATCCTGTGTGATTAGGCCCCGCTGACGGAGGCAGACACTGAGTAGGGATGACTCAGGCCGCGCCGGTGACAGCTCTGGTCAAACATGGCAACAGGAAGGGCAGGCCGAGCGGCACCGCTGGGCCCCGGGACTCGTTAACTGGCCTGGACTACTTAACCCCGACAGGAACTGCTGAACTACCGAGTGATGTCTATTAATGCGTATGTCCGCGCACACAAAGAGGGGGCCGCGCAGACAACGCTGACCCTCTCCCCAAGCGTGAAAGCCAAACACTGTCTGCGCGTGCAGGTCTTTGAGTTCCCTGACACTGGAGTGTCACGGCTTGTTCTCAAGTTGTACTATTTAATTTTAGATTGCTAAAAAAAACAAACTCTAAATCAAACCTCGTCTCTGGGCCGAGAACCAGTGAACGAAGGGTTAACCTGAACTGAACTGTGAAGTGTTTATTCAAACACAGGCACGTTTGTCATAATCTCTGACACTAAAATGTGTGTTTTCTTCATTAAAAACCATCTTACTGTTCAGGTTTGTCCAGCAGTTTGACTTCATCCTCTCCAGACGTCTCATAATGTTTCGCTATTCTCTCCATCTCATCGCTGGTTGCTCTCTGTGAGGAGGCAAAGCGGTTTATGAATGAGGATGTGCAACAACAACACATTTTATGACTTTAAAGACTTGTATAAATGGGAAATATAAGAACTTATAGACTGTAAAATACAATGAAACACCTTCAAAACCTAAAGCCGTGACTCTCGACTCACTCAGGCCACAGAGTGCTACTTACGTTTTCATATAAAGCTTCGATGGTCTCCAAGTCCACCACAGAGTTGTCCACGTTGAGAACAGCTGGTGAAGAAAGAACGAAAGCGTTTCAGTTGATGGAGAAACACGCGAGGCGCAGCGGCGCGTCACTCAAACCCCACCAGTGGTTTGTGGCGCTGACAAGTTTATTGAACCCGAGACGTTGGTTGATGAAACATTAACGTACTGTACGTAAACATCACGAGCTAATCCGACTAAACAGTCGAACAAAACCCAGCGTGCCCGGAAGAATTCAGGCAAAAAAAAAAAAAGGAAAGAAAAGAGAAAGTGACTCCTGCTCTGTGTCTGAGAGGTGTCACGGGTTTACGGCTCGGTGACGTGGGGGGGGGGAGGGGGGAGGCAGCGGAGCCGTCGCGATGAGGAGGGGGGGGGGATGGCCGGGCTGCTCCTGTGTCGGCCGGCGGTCGTCTGGTTGGTGTCAGCCGGGGAGGCTCGCACACCACCTACTGCTCTCCAAATCAGTTACGGCGCGTAACGAGGCAGCTTTCATGAAGATGTATCGGGGGGAAGAGAGAGGAGGCTGGAGCTGCCAGCAGGCCAACAGCATCTGTTCAATGTAGCGACGATATTCACTAATATCTAAAGTGGATCGCTAATGAATATCAAGGTTGGGTTTTTTTTGTGTCTGTTTTTAGACCAGTGGAGGCAAATAAAACAATTCTCTGAATGCAGCTGAAGCTATTGAGACACTGGAAAACACTAATAAACAGGTTATTAACGGGAAACTACTGTAAACATTACTGTTTTAATTAGTGTTACTTACACTGTTTAATCACATGATTTCACATTTAATGGAATGAAACGCTGGGATAAATGAGGCCTCGCTTTTTCTTTCTGCCGCACATTGAATTCGTTAAATAACCCTTAAACACAAGAACTTTTTGGGAAAAAAACCCCCAAACAAACAAAAAAAACAACAAACCAAATAACAAAGATATATCTTTTTTCAAAATTCCAAATTAAATTCTTAAAATGAGGAGAATCAACTCAAACCTCCATATACATTCGCCTTTCTCAACTTAACCAAGTGTACATTTACATACCACAAGGCGGTGCTGTGATTCACTCTAGCCTCCAGCCTGTCCTAATAAGCTAACTTGGAGTAGGACAGACTGACTCACTTCCACAGCGCTCTGTTTTGATGTTAAAACAACTGCTGTTGGTGCTCCATAAACGTAGCGTCCCTTCAAAAGACATTGGACGGATCAAACAAGGGGCTTTGGGGTCCAGCTTAACAGATGATAAGCAGAGATCCTTCAAACGAAGCTAGAAGCTTGTGAAAAAATGTCTTTTTTTGACAATGCGTCACTATTGTGTGCTACTTTTCTCGTTCTGAGATCTCCACGTCTTGTTTCTCATATCGGCAGAAGCTGATGTGTGTTTCACCGACTCTGCCTTCACTCTCTAACCACAAACCACCTCCAGCTAACAAGGTAACGCGCGGCGTTCTGGTTCCCAGCTGTTCCCCTCGCCGAGGACCTGTCAATGTGGTCGCGGAGTCTGGATCAGAGAAAGCGCTGGAGGTCCACTTCCTACGTCTTATTAGAGTGGATTATTCAGTCCCTCAGCCATGCAGCCGTCAATCACACACCAAAGGGGGGCCCGCCCCAGTGTGCACAGGAGCACTCTGATCCGAGGGGGAGCCGGATATCTCTCCACACTGACAGATCAAAGCCAGCCTGCCAACGGCCTCACACCCTCTCCCTTCCACTTCTCGCCCGCGTATGTGTGTGCGGCGAGGTGGTGGGTGGGTGGGTGAGTGGGAGGGGGAGCCTCCCTTTGCCCTTGAACCATGGTGGCCCTGGAGGTCCCCCCCTCTCACCCCTCCCCTCCCCTTCCCCTCCCTCTCTCTCCCTCCCCTCCAGCCAACTTCATCGGGAGCAGTTGACCCCCTCTCTCTCTTAACCAGAGTGCTGCCGACGCAACCCCCCCCCACCCCCGCCGCCCCGGTCCCCGCCGACTCCCCTCCCTCGTCGCTGTAATTACATTACATGTACCATGTCCTTTTAATTTGGCAACAAAGGGGAGGCAAGCAGGCGAGGCAAGGGACCAGGGTCCTTAGAAGTGCTTATTAAGGTGCTGTCCTTCATTGTCAGATTCAAATTGTCCATTTCACATACACCTCCCATTAAGGCACAAGGAAACAGGCTCATGCTGGGTGTGAGCAGGCCTTTTTTTTTCCTTTTTTCTTTAACCGAAACCTCCTCCACAGGCCGACACTGGAGAGCCGAGAGGGAGGGAGCGGAGGGGAGGGGAGGGGGGTGCAGAAAAAAAAAAAAAATCTAAACAAGATGGTTGTCCTGGTGCATGTGCTTCTTGGCTGGTGTGTGAGGCGGTTTTTATGTGGTAGCACAGTGTCTGCTAACCGTGGAAGGTGGTTTTGTACATGCTTAGATCATTAGTGGGGTGTCAGTCCCATTAGGCCTGTGGAAACCGTCACTGGCTACAATAAACAGATCTGCTGGCCGCGTGCTCAGACTAGCAGGCGGCAGCCACTCTCCGCCACAGTCCCAGGACAGGACTAATTCCTGGCCCATCCACGATGTCCCCAACACACACACACACACGCACACACACATACCGCGCGTCTACACGCCCATGCAGCCACTTCACACACACACAGACGCGTGCAAGCACACACGACTTCCATTTTTCCACAGAAATCACCAAGTATGCAATCAATCTGTGCGGCTCCATAAATGAAGGCGATGGCGATTTGACTTTAAGCAGCGCGCAGGGGCCCCGACAGAGAAAGTGAAGAGCCGCTCTCGAGCCGTCGGTAACATCTCACATTTTGACAAATCGAGGCAATTTCGAACCCGCCCGTACGAACTGGAAAAATCACCCGCGTCCCACTTGAAACATGAATTAATCCCAGTTAAAAAAATAAAGAAAAAAAAAAAGAAGGAAAAAAAGTGTCTCAAGTTACAAATTAGTGGCTGTCAAGAGGTCGGAAATTATTCTGTGCTGCGGGGCCGAGCTATCTCGCTGCTAAAAATAACCCCATCTGTGATTCATCAGGAGTCATCCTCAAAGTAAATGTACTTTATTACTGCCGATTCCGAAGGGTGGGGGTGTCGGGGGGTGCTGTCTCTTCCTGAAAAGCCCGGTCGGTGAAGCGAGCCACCGCGGCGTCCCTCTCACCTTGCTGGATGTCCTTCATCTCCAGGTGCAGGCTGGATATGAGGATGCCGACGGCCTGCGAGCGCTTCCCGTCCAGCAGCTTGACGATCTGCACGACAGGGAAACGTTCCACTTAGAAAACTGTCAACACATAATACACGACTTTTTCGGTTTGCCTGATATGAAAAGACAGAATCTGGGTTTTTGTCAGAATTCTTTGGAAATAAAAAGGTCAGAAAGATGCGATGGCTGTGAAAACGTGAATCGGGACGCCACCAGAAAAGGGAAAAGTTTGTGAAACACTAATTCAGCCATAAATATTGGGAACCTAAAGTTATTCTTTGTGGTAAACAAAAAAAGGGGAAACTTGGTCTCGGCTGCCTGTGGAGGCCGACGACGGCTGAGGAGCCAGACAGAGTGTCTGAAGTCCGAGGAAGCCAGCGGATCATCTGGATTGACCCAAATGACCGAACTAATCACCGCTCATTGTGATAACCCATCACCGTGACGCGGGGCGGCCGGGGCGAACTGGGGAGCTGAATAGCTGGGACCCACTTTGTCAAGATGCATCAGCGCCGGGGCGACGTTAAGGAGCGAAAGCACCTCCTCAGGTTCACCCGGGAACATGTGCGAGGTGTAATCAAAAGAATATCAAGTCGCAGTGAAAGTACAAAGGCAAAAGTGGCGACATAAAAGGACAGTCTGGAAGAGCAAGGCGAAGAGAAGCGGGGCCTTTTATAACAAACTATAAATTCACAGGATTTTTATTTGTGCCTACACATGGTCACAATTACTTATGACTGAATTAGCCGTAAAGCCAGAGAAAGTTTTGGCAAGGTAAAGCCCTGCTCTAAAAGTTAATGTGTCAGGCTTCTTCATTAGGTATTATGGCGTTGTCGGCTACTGGGCTGTCCAGTGGGAGCTGGCGAGCAGAAGCCTTAGAAGTCGGTATTGCATTACAGGGCGTTAGTGGGTGCCATGCTGCTTCCAGCGCTATTACCTGGATCACTGGGGATCTCCCACTCTGGGGACGTGAGACGGCTGAGGACCAGGCTTTCCCAACACCTCTAATTAACCACGCCGGACGGGCCACACTAAAAGCGGCCCCGGGAACCTTCCCCGCTCGCCGCGGCTGTGGAACTCGCCAATTAGCCTAAACAGTTAAGTTAATGAGAAAAGACAACTGATGCTGGATGCTGGCCTCAGCACAGGAAAACAGCCTGGGTGAGTTGGGGGGAGGAGGAGGAGGAGGAGGGGGGGCAGCGCGATGCTGATGCTGAGACAGGTAGGCAGCAACAGCTGATGGCTCCCTCCGGTGGAGGAACGGAGGATTGTAAGGCTGCGAACTTGCAAACAGAGGGGCTTGTGCAACAAAAGGAGAAATGGGTTTGGAGAGAGAGAGAGAAAGCTAAGAAAATAAACAAGCTGATGAGGGACGCTGGCAGTGTCAGAGCGTTGAGCTGCAGCAGGTGGCCAGACGTTAGGTGATGCGGGCCGGCTGATGCGGATGCGGAGCCGGAGCGGATAGTTTACACAGCCGCGGCCGAGCGGCCCCTGGGCCCACCTCCCCCCCCCCCCACCCCCCACCCTTGTGCTGACTCTCCGTCTGATTATCTGTCTGGAACCGCTGAGGCAGATATTAAAATAACAACTGGTTCGAGACTTTCCATCAATAGCCGACGGGCGGTGCACTCGGCAGCCTCCGTCCTCGCTCTGTCGGTGTTAATCTTACGCCCACTCCTGCGCGTCACGGCCGCGGCTCCGGCGATGTCTTCAATAAACGCAGCCGTGATCGCTCGTAACTCATTCCCATAAACCTGCCCGCGGTTTGAAGAGCTCCACAACAAGGCGATCATCTATTGGCTTTTCTCCTGCGAGTTTAATCCCTCATTCTCTATGTAGTTTTCCCTTCTTGAACAGCTGCGGAGGGAAGGATTCATCTTGGATCGACCTGAAATCCTCTGTTTATCTGCGGCAACTTCGAATTTCATTGCATGTCAACGTTGGCGTGTCACAGCTGTACAACGATGTGTCTCAGCTCCTGCCTGGCTTGACTCTGTGTTTGGAGTTTGCATGTTTTTCCTGTATACGCGTGCAGCTTTCTTCTGATCTTCGTCCAATCTGTTCATACGTGTGAATGTGTGATTGTCGGTCTTTCTGTGTTTTCCCAGCGCTGGACCTCAACCTGTCCAGGGTGTATGACCCCCTTCCCTTCTTCCCCGCTGAGCTGGGATCAGCACCAGCAGGGGAAAGCGATCCAGCACATAACAACAAGCGATTTATGTGCCGTCGAAGAATTCCTCTTTTAGTGTTTACTGGCATGCATATTTGCGCACACACACACACTCAGCAGCACAATTCCCGAGAAGGATTTCTTCACCCGTCGTCCATCCCTCCCTCCCTCCCTCCCTCAATCACTTCAGAACGCACCGGCGTGCCCATCCTCTGCTTCCCCCGGCTCCTATAGGTGCCCTGCCTCCCGTAGCCCGGCCAAACGGAGCCACATGCACGCAATTACAGCCCCGGTCCAGCCTGGTCCGGTCTGCTCTGGTGGGAGAGCGCTCTTCCATGTCATCTCCTCAGCTTTGATATGCTAATCATCAGAGAGGGAGAGGGAGAGAGAGAGAGAGAGACGGCGCTCCAGAGTAAACAAGAGCTTTGATTTTTTTTTCTCTCCCCCGACGGCACACATGATAAAGATTAACCCCCTCCGTGTAGGCATCGGCCGCAGCCCCGTGCGCTGTTGCTGGAAAGCAGGGAAGTGGCTCATATGCATAATGTACACACACATTCCTTTCCCACACACTCATCTCCTCTCGCCCGCGCACTGCCCCCCCCCCCGGGGCTGTGGTGTTAGCATGATCTGGCAACACTTTCGGAGCAAGTGCATAATGACTGGCGAGGATGTGCTGTCATGGCACACGCGCACTGACGCAGGCTGGGAGACACACGCGCAAAAAAACTGCATCCTGGAGTCGGCGCAAAACACAAACACACACACAAGCGCAAACACGAACCGGCAACGGAGGCCTGCTCGCACACACGCAGGTTCACTGGCAGACGGAGGTGCGTGCTGACAGACAGCAGGCAGGTAGTCTGCAGGCATGCACGGGTCGTCACGCCAGTGTCTGGTCAGTGACATCATGGCTCGAAAATGGTTGGCGAGACTGGAAACTCCAGTGAGTGTTGTCAAAGGAGCACTTTAAAGCACTGGTTAAAGGAGTGGGGCTGGGTGGTGGTGGTGGTGGGGGTCCTTGTTGTTTTTCCCCCCCACACAAAAGACTTCTTGTCTCAAGCAAAGCCAAAACAATGCTTTTAGTAAATTGGACGCTGAAAGACAGCCAGCTTGCTTTCTCAGCATCTAATTACCTTGACTTTTTTTTACTGCACCTCCACTCATCTACTCTTAAGGGATCCCCATTAGATGATGGTGCCTGCTACGAGAAACTCTTTTAGTACCCACTCGGCTGGGGTTCTAGTGCAGCCTGTGCGGGTTCAAAATGTGACTCCAAGTGATTCAAATGAGCCACAAAAACAAAAGTAAAGAGGCACAAGAGACAGCAGCGTGGGAGACCGAAGGTGAAGGGGAGTTTTTTGGGTCATCTTGTAAGGATGATCCCACCGGTCAGCTGCGGCCCACCCTCCAGTCCAGCCAGAATCTGCCTTCTCCTTTTCCCCCGTTGATCTCTCAAAGGTTTTGTCCCCCCCTCCTTCTGCCTTCCTTCCCAGCCGTTAACCAGCTGAACTTCTTGGAAGTCAACTGAGGATTCACTTAATTTCTCTTTCAAACGATTTCTCCCCTTTCACCACAGACTATAAACAGTCATGGATTAAAAAAAACCCAAAAAAAATCCCCAAAGATGAAATAAACAAGGCTCTGGTTTGCTGATAACCTCTCCAGTGAGCTGGACCATCCGCCCCCATATTCCAAACTGCACTCTGACTGGCCTCCACGACTGTGAAAGCGCTTTTGTGTTAAATATGAGATGATGGTATAATGATAGTAGGAGAAACATATCGTCTAAACACAGATAACTCCGGCCAGAGGGCTGAAAGTTATTTTCCTAAATGCCGCAGGAAAAAAAAAAAAGCACCACAGTGTGAGATGTGAAGGGTTTTTTTTTTCTCTCTCTCTCAATGCACATGAATTTCTCTTTTTTTTTTTTCTACGATGTTTCCACTCGTGGGGTCAAACCTCCAGCAGGCTGACGTCAGCCCAGACAGGAGACAGCTGGCAAGATCTGTGTCTGGATGTGGCTGTCTGAGTTGGATCAAATGTTGGACAGTTTGAGTGACCAGACTGAACGGAGAGATGCAGGCATGGAAATCAAGGACACACACACACACACACACACACACACACACACACACACACGCACACAGACTGGCCCTGTGGAGCAGAGTGGAGCCTTAAATTGATCAGAATAGGGGACGCGTATGGATTTCGGGGGGGGCGGGCAGTCTGGGCCAGTGGCCGACGTGGAAGCGCTCGGACGCCACGGTGAGGACCACGGGGGCGGCCAGGGGGTGCTGACACGGCGCTGGCGGCACGGGAAGTGCAGAGTTGCAGCATTTGACGGGAGCTCAACAAGTGAGTCTTGGGTGAGGTGAAGAAGAGGTGGATCAATCTGGCAGAAAGTCTCCTATGTTGCGTTTTGTTTTATCGCTCTTTCAATAAAAAAAGACTTATTCAGAAGCAGCGATTTTAAAGCAGAAACTCCCAAACTGGACTGGGCTCCGGTGTACTTCTGGTTCGCTACCACTAGTAAAACCTGACACTGACAGGAGAGCTTCCCAGCCGTCTGGAGGAGAACCCAATAAAACCTGAAATCCATCATTTCCTGAGACGCCATTAAATTGGACAGAAACTGGACAGAAACTGGACAGGATTGGACAGAAACTGGACAGGATTACCACTGAGACTGAATCCTTCCTACTCCTTCCTTCCTATACTTCCTACTTCCTACTACCTTCTTCGTCTTGGCCTTCTTCTGGAAGGTGTCCGACAGGGGCTTCTTCTTGGTCTGCAGGGCAGCCTTGGAGAAGAGATCCTCGAACTCGTTGGTGTTGACTATATTTGGCTCCTCCAGAGAACCCCACAGCGTGTTGTTGCTGGGAAAGAAAAGAGAGAGAGAGACAATGGATCGCGTTACGCTCAAACTTGGGCTCATGCGTCAAAACCAAGGTAAGAGGGTCCAAAGCGTTGGATCAAATTTACAGCGACAGTGTGGCTCGCGGAGGAGGCTAATCAGATTGATGGGTCTATTTGTGGGAGCTCATTTGATGTTTATTCTACCTTTTTTTTTTTTTTTTTTTCCATTTTGCTGTCTGACGGAAAGCTTGGCAGGAACGGCCGCAATCTTGCCTTTTAAAAGCACTGTTTATGAGCCCGGGTGATGAAAATAACAAAGAGGTTGTAAGGCGGCCTTGTTTCTGTAATAAAGAAACTTTTTTTTTTTTTTCCCCTAAGCGGGGGGACAAAAATACAGGAGGCGAAGCCGTGTTGCAGAAGTTGCTGAGTAACAACGGAAAACAAACAGAGGCAGAGGCGAAGGACGGGAGGCGGCTGAAGTGGAGAGGATGCTCGGCACCACGCTGGTACAAACACCGCCTATCTGTGCTTTGACTCAACCTGTCTGCCCGTATCCCCCCCCTCCCCCCCCCCTTGAACCTCTTCGTCAAATGGACATTTATAACATCATCAACAGGCTCACCATGAAATAAACCAGCTCTGAGCATAGACTTTGGAATGATGGTGCTCATGATTTTCACATCCACTGTCGTCCCTGAAGGGGGTCATGCCAGGGACTACAAAGGGGGGGGGGCAAGTCTTTCTTTACTCTGAGGTTGTTTGAATAGGATCAGGTAAAGGTGAGACACTTTCTCGACTGTCCTGAAGACAAGAGAAATGGCACGAGGCTTTTATTCTGAAGGATAATGAGTGTCTGGACAGCGTGGGGCGGCCCGCCTGTTAGGAGGCTAATCGTGGCTTAAATACCGAGTGATCAACTGCGGCGACGCGATCGGGGTCAAGCAGTTGTGCGCGCCTCCGTCCGGTCCTCACGTCTCAGTGCTGAGTGTGTAACTGGGGCCGAGCTGGAAACCTCTGCTGAGGACATAATGACACCGTCTCACCAAGGCGGACGAGTTTTTTTTTTGTTCCTCTCGCTTCAGCCAGATGACTCGGACAGCTCGGTCGCCAAACGGTGCGGAGAGAGCGAGCTTGGAAAAGAAAATTACACCGAAACCCTCCCCGGGATACATTTCCATGACAGACCAACTTTTTTCGAGTGCCTGGATTACAGCTGCAGCCTTTTTTTTTAACCCTCAATGCAGCTTCCAAAGAAGGCCTGTCCCGCCTTCAGCCAGAATACATCTCGTGCTCCGGTCTGCGTTCAGACGCTTGGCGTCATCGCGGACCTTACACCGCCCCCCGCCCCCACCTCCTCTCATAACTCAGACCCTTCACAGCGCTCGCAGGATCTGCTCAGCTGATCCGGCGGCAGTGAAACATCCGACCCGTTTAATACGCCCCTAACTCGCCCTTTTAACTGGTGGGTTTACGGGGACGACGTGAAACCGCAGCGGCCCGAGTCCCGTGCGTCCTTCAGCGCCGGACGGACAGGCCCCCGGCAAGACAGCACAAACCACAGCTTCGTATCCCCCCCCCCACACACACACACACACTAATCCAGCCATGGAAATACGAGGCCGTAAAGCTGGAAAGCTGGCACTCAGACGCAACAACCACAGTCACTGTAAATGGCCTGGGTAATCCACTTAATATTACAGAGTATGTGAACAGAGCCCCCAGATGAGGGGGGGAGGGGGTTGCGGCAGGGCAGCAGCCATATAACTGCTATCTGTTTGGGTGGTGTGGGGGTGTTGTGGTGTATGGCAGGAGCCAATCAGCAAGAGCTAATGAAACCAAGTCCTTCATTCTGCTCCAGGAGGAACATCGACTGCTTTCTGCCTCTGCTGTTAGATCAGTCTCTAACTGGGGAGGGGGTGAGTGGAGGTGGGGATTGGGGGGGGGGGTCCATAGCCCACAGCAACAATATCATGCGGCAATTCAATGAAACAGCAAGATGAGATTACAAACTCGGATCGAAACACCTGCAAAATAAAACAGGATCAAGAGGTTGAGAGAGAAGACGAAAGATCGGAGTAGTTATCTAACTCAGAATCAGACCAGCAACACTCTCCAGGCTTCAGGTCACCACAGGTTGAAGCCAAGAGGAAGGGTACGTGTCCCAGCATGGCGATGGACTGCCACCATGCGAGGGTTCCTGCTGATGTGTAAAATCAAGTTCCGAGTGGAGTCAAAAGCTTTTTTTTCTCTAATACTCACTTATTGTCCTGGATCTGTATCCTGCTCCAGTACAGAGGCTTCATGGGGCAGGCGGGCTCCACCGCTGCTTTCCGAGGAGCCTTCTCCACCTTCGGGGCTAAACTGAAGCCCCCCATTGGGGGAGGGGGTGGGGGGCCGCTGCCCGGTGGAGGGGGAGGAGGAGGCGGACCAAATCCAGGGAGGCCGGGAGGAGGAGGAGGAGGTGGAGGTGGACCAAATCCAGGTAGGCCGGGAGGAGGAGGAGGGGGAGGTGGTGGAGGCGGGCCACCACCAGGAAGCGGAGGAGGTGGTGGGGGAGGTGGAGGTGCTCCACTGCTGCCTGGCAATGGGGGAGGAGGAGGAGGAGGGGGAGGAGGGGGCGGGGGTCCTGGGAGGCCTGGCAGAGGCGGCGCCGGAGGCGGGGGTCCGGGAGGCCCCGGGGCCGCTTCGCCCTTCACGTTCAGGCCGATGGCGTCCAGGTTGAGCTTTTTGGGCGCGTTCTGGCCGGGGCTCTGGGCGGGGCCGCCCCCCCCGCCGTCGGGGCTCCGGAGGAAGGTCTCCCTGTCCGTCTGGATGCCCACGGTGCGCGAGGTCTTGGCCTCGGCGTCGTCCGACGTGGACACGCCGACGTCGCGGACCTCGCAGCGCTGCGGCCCGGCGCCGCCTGACCCGTCTCTCTGCAGGCGCGCGACGACCCCCTCCAGGCCCGACAGCGAGACGGCATGTTCGCCGCGCAGCTGGAAGATCCTCAGCTCGAAGTCGGACTGAGAGGGAGCAGCAGGAGAAACGCAAGATCAGAGTCACCCAAACATCTCGCATCAGTTCCCCTCCAGCAACATTCACATCAATCGTCATTAAAAATCAGTCACTTCCTGAGATCATTGGCTGATTGTTTTTCTATTTTCTATCTCGTTTCCGGGCATCTGGCGACGCGACGACTCCTCTGACATTTCCAACAATGCTGCAGAACCCCCAAAAAAACCAAAGCAAACTATTGATTTGAGACAGAATGGAGATTGTTTTGCAACCGATCCGACACATGTTCCTTGTTAGCTCGTGTCAGTTCCGAAACGGCATTAGGCACGTTCCCAGCCTTTGTTGTGGCCTGACTGTGTGACATGTTTTCCTGTGTCAGCATCGATCCTCTAAAAGGTTGACTTCAAATTAAAAGCCTCTCAGCCGACTGGCTGCGAAACAATTCCTGAGGTCAAGTTCTTCTTTTGTGTCTTTTTTTTCTAGGAACAAAAGCTCCATGAAGCAATTTTTTTTTTATGGAACAAGCAGAGCACCACACACACACACACACACACACACACACACACACACACACACACACACACACACACACACACACACACAC
>JAUESE010000057.1:2888436-2899497 GCA_032274725.1 Malacoctenus triangulatus | reverse complement strand
GGGGGAGGAGCTTATTTGCAGGTTACACGTTAGGACAGCATGCACAGAGTAGAAAATGAACAACTGCTTTATTAGATAACAGCTGGAGTAACAGAGTCGAATTCTCTGTGTTCAGTTGTGGGAGACTGAAGGAAACACACACACACACACACACACACACACACACACGCACACACACACGCCTTAAAGGCCTCTTTTTTCTGGCTCTGTTCTCTCAGCATCAGTGCTGCCAGATGAAGGAGCACGTTCTGACAAAAAACGCCTCGCGACTCGCAGACAATGAAAGCAGTGATGCGGAACGCTCGGAGGCGTTCAAACGCCGGGATCTCCCGTGACTCACCTGTTGTGGAGGAGCTGCTGGAGGAGTTCCACTTGGTGCTGCTCGGCCGCCTGCTCAGGTTCAGGTCCAGCCGAGTGAGCGTGCGCCTGTTGCCGTTCCGGTCCACGACCTCGGCGGTGACGCCCTTGGGCCCGTCGGCGTCGCCGCAGCCGTCTCCGTCCGGGTCCCTGTCCGAGAGCAGCACGATGCGGTGGTTGAGCTGCGGACTGGTCTGCTTGGAGGACGGCGGGGACAGGACCGGGGACATGCTCTGGAGGCTGTTGGAGGCCGGGAAGGAGGCGTTGAAGACTCCGGCCAGGGAAGGCGAGGTGGGGCTCTTTTTCGCGGGGGGCCTGGCTGGGGGCGACGGCTCGTTGGTGGTCTCAGACAGAGGCAGCTGAAGCCCCTCCGAGTGTTTGTTGCACGTCGTTTCCTTGATAACACCAAGCACGTGGTTTCCGTTTGTCCCTTTCCACTCTTCGTACTCCCTTTCACATTTGCTGGTTCCAGGCACAGCTGACCGCACCTTGTCCGAACCATTATGGCCGACACGCCGCACTCTCCCCTCCACCTCCTGCACTTTGGCCACCACCCGGATCCCCGCGTCGCCCGGGTCGACTTCGTAGAGCTCCTGGGCGGACCCGGCCGACACGTCGGTCGGAGACTCGAAGCGCTTCACCGGTCGGAGGTTGCTGCCGCTGTCGCGCCGGGTCAGGCCCTCCATCAAGCTGCAGGAGGAGGAGGCGTAGCCCAGCTCGCCGTCGCACTCCGAGAACTCGTTGCAGAAGTCGACGTCGGGGTCGAACGCCCGGTTGTCCTCCATGAAGTCCCAGCCCTCGCGGGAGATCTGGAAGGGCTCCTCCATCGGCAGGATGGGCTCGCTGACCGCACTGACATATGAGCCGGAGAACGGGCTGTCGGACACACACGCTGGAACCTGCTCGGCTGGAACTGCTGATTTACACGTCCGCGTCTCAGCTGGAGGCTCCACGCAGGAATTCTTCCTTGAGACCTTCTTTTTAATCTTATTGTGGAGGAATTCCTCCGCGCTGTCAAGCTTCTTACCCCCGAACTTCTTCAGCTTTTTACTTTTGGAGGCGCCCTTCTTGCTCTCTGGAGGTCCCACCAGCAGGTCGTTACTGAGAGGCTGACCTCCGGCGTGCAGCTCCTGACCCTCCACGTAATCCTGGAGCCTCCCGTCCTGGTTCCCCATCCTGACCTTGCTGGCACAGTCCCTGCACAGCGACAACAGATCGGCCAGCAACTGGTGGTGCTCCGCCGCCAGCCAGCACAGCTCCGCGACTGCTTCCTTCGTCGCCCGCTGGGAGCCGAGGAGTCCGCCCGAGGAGCCCAAAGACTGGCCCCTTTGTTCGGAGGCGGCGGGACGCGCCTTTCCCCAGTCACGGTCATTACCGGCCCTCGCTGAGGGAGGGGCGCGGCTCTTGTACTTGAAGCTCGGGGCCGGCCTCTTGGGGAAGTACAGGCTGACGGTGCTGAGCTCTCGGATGGGGGCGTAGAGGAGCAGGACGCTGTGGGTGCCCTCCATGACGGGCGCCACGGCGATCATCTCTGGGCGCGGGCGGTCAGCCCGCCGACGGGACAGACTGGACACGGACTGCAGAGGAGGATCCTGGGCCGTACATCACCTGGAGATGAAGGAGGACACGAATGTGGTTTAGTCCTGATAAACTTGACAAAACAACGCGACCCCCTTGACATCAGTTGTCACCCATCAATCACAAGGAAACCAAAAAGTACAATAATACATTTCTGAATCACCAATCAACGATTTTCCATCATCTGTGCAATTACTTGCAATTAATGACTTGGTAATAAAGTAATCCTACTGCACTAACATAACTCAATGCTGCAAATGCTTTTCAACGATTAGGCTCAAAGTCCTGCTGCCACTAAAGATCCACTGTGCATGTAGAATGAAAAAATTAAGAGAAGACCTGGATTTGACTTTTTTGAATGAGTAACAACATAGATTGTTAAGATCTCTCTGTGATCTAGCATGTTTAGATTTCAGATGATACGAACAGAGCCCCCCTTTAACAGGACAGTGAGTGGTCTCTGACCTAAAAAATGAGTTAAATCTCTCGACTTCAAATCTCTCATGGCTGCACTTGCTAGGAAGGATGAGAGGAAACGATTTTCTTTTTTTTACCGCACAACTACCGACTGTAACCTTCACCACTAACGTCCTCACTCGACCAGCCGGACAGAAAGCCGTCTCAGAACCCCCACAAACCAGCTCCCGGACCAGCTCAGTCCTCCGTCTGTGGCGTCGCTGACCAAACGAATCCAAGACCGCATTTCATCAACATTTCACAAGCTGCGGCAGAATTTTTAAAAAAAGCTGCCAGTGTCACACAAGGTGAGGACGCACACGAAGGAGGAAGCTGCCAGCGAACATGTTTACTAACAAAAACGCACGTTTTTCCAGCTCCTGCGTCAAATGTCAAGCAAAATATGTCGCATCATTGTCCAAGTGTTTATATCACAACCTAATCCCTTAGGTTACTGTCACCTTGCAACAACCACCGCTCAATCTGACAGAATGACACGACGCTTAATGCTGTTTCTTTGAGGGGGCTCCACAACTACGATGACGCACGTTCAGAGAGCAGCTAAAATTGGTTGATTTCTTTTCATATTTCCAACCAAATAAGAGTGAGTCCTCCTCCAAGCTCCAGCTTCTCCTCCGGACGTCGGCCCCGAAGTGAGGCGGCGTCAGGGCCGCGTGCACCTGCAGCAGGACGCCGCCGAGGACGCAGCCGGTGAAGGATAAACCGCGACTCACCCGAGAAAGTGACAAGCCGGGATCTGTCTTCGGCATCCCAGCGCGCGCCGCTGCAGCCAGCCGCCGCTCACCGCCGCCTCACTTCGCCTCCACCGGCCGGTGACCGGCGGAGGGAGCCGGCCAATGGAGGGACGCGCCGCCGGCTTCCCGCTCTACGATTGGTGGGTTAATATCGGGGCACGCCCCGCGGTGTGAGTCAGTGCGGCTGCAGCCTGCAGGTGGGCCATGTGAGGGGCCGTGGGCCGCGCGCGTGGACGGCAACACCGAGGTTTGGCCGCCGTAAACTCCAGTGTCCGCTTGTAGTCGTTCAACCTGTCCGTCGGGCTTTGTCTCGAGTTATTTGTGAACCAGCCAAGAGTTGCGTGGTGCAGATGGAAGCGTTAGATTCAACGGTGCCCTGACGTTAAACTATTCCCTACAGAGCAGAGACATCTAGTGGTCAATTTGTGTAATAACTTCTACAAACCCAATTTGATCCTTTTTTTTCTCTATTTGTAGCTGGTGGGAAATAATTAGTGTTTTCTCAGAAACTATTATGATTGTTATTGTACACAAGTGGAATCTAATCATACAACTTGCAAAAGTGCCTTCACTTTATAATTGGGACTTAATAATCTCCTACAACAAAAATAAAACTCAGACTTCACAAAACCGTTGGCGATAGTGTGACGAGGCGCTCAAATGTGACACCAAATCGCGACACACACACTGCCAAATACACACAGAGCCATGAAGACGTCGATAGGTCAGTTGAATTGAAATGGCCAATAAACCAGATGTGTTTCCCCACTTGGCTCAGTTGATTTATAAACAAAACAAAATCAATATAAACGAACAACTAAATCGCAGTGTTTAGACGGAAAGCATGGAGAGAAGAATAATCCTAATTATCACCGAAAGCTACCCAGTCGGTTTAGAGTCCCCAATGTTTGGCTTTTTGTTCAACATCACTGCTTTCTTAAGGATATAAAAATGTTCATCACCTGTCACCGAGAACAAATGAAGGGTCCCATTGATGTCTCTCTCTAGCATGTTGACTGACTGGTATGTAACCCTGGACAGGGGCCAGAAAGAGTCTAAACGCCGGCCAGTGAAGCACAAACGAGGAAAGTTCACGGCTCTGACGATAGAGGGCAGCATCGCTCCATGATAGGAGCGCCAGCTCTCGTTATTCAGTGATGGAGACGAGCGGGGTTCATTCTGCTGTGGGCATTGTGGGCCTTTCTTCGGGTAAATAGTTGTGAGATCGTCGGATTGATCACTGTTCTCACACAAGAAACGTCTTACTTTGCATTCATTAATGTTTCACCGAGTTTAATCTCGCTGAATGAATAATTCAACAGTGAGTCATCCTATCAAAATGTTCTAAATACTTAAAGACCAGTGCAATGCATCACAAGCTTCACCAGCCTCATGTCTTCCAATGAGTCCCGTCCCGGAAGTACAGCAGTGCTGCCCAGCCTAGTTCCATCGGAAGCCCCCTCAGATTGCCCCTCACGAAGAACAGAGACCCTCCTCTGATCACTCACTCCCCAAAGCATTACAGTGAAACCAAACGGTTGTTGGACTCACTCACAACCAACAGTTTTGATGGTTTAGATATTGTAGGGAAATTTCAATTTATTGGACGAGCATTTAGTCGTCGAGTTACGTCCATTTATGTCGTGATGTATTTACTTATCAAAGATAAATTAAATCCAAATTAAAATCACCAACACCTCCCCACCTTTTCCAGCGTTCCAGTAGTTGTATCCGCATCCGGAAGTGTCGGCTCGGTAACGGGCACGGCCTTTAAACACTGAGCACGGATCTACGGACGGACACGGAGGCTGTGGCGACGCTGCGCCCCGAGAGACGCAGAGTCCCCCCGCGCCGGTGCGCGCGCGCAGCAGCGTGGAGCTGACCGTGGTGCTGATCTGAACCTGCTGACCTGCAAACACCCCCCCCCCACACACACACACACACTTCCCCCAGTTCACACACGTTGGTGGGTTTTCTGAGGATCCGCCGCTCACGAGGAGACGCGACGGGCGGCGTCGGCGAGCAGCGCGCGACGCGTTAATCGTTTTGAATATTCGCGCTTTCGCGGGCGCGTTAATAACCGGTGACGTCGAAGATATACCCCCCCCCCCCCCGCCGCCGCTGTATCTTGGCTACAGGACTCTGCTTCTCCCGGTTTTCCGTCTCTCTCTCTCTCTCTCTCTCTCTCTCTCTCTCTCTCTCTCTCTCTCTCTCCGGTTCCCTCTCCAGCCCACCGATGCTGCCGCTGCTGCTGCTGACACACACTCCTCAGGGCGGCGAGCGGGGCGTGAGCACAGGGGCTTGAGTGACACATGCTGCGGTAGTCTCCCCGCCGTGTGGCCGTGGATCGAGCTATATGCTAATATCGGCAGGAGAGAGGAGCCAGCGGAGTCTGATCGGGCTCCTTCGCAGCCATGGCTGAAGGTGGAGAAGGCGAGGACGAGATCCAGTTCCTCCGGACTGTAAGTACACCTCCCGCCGCCCGGACCTGACGCGCTGCTCCCTCCCGGCGCCTGTGGGCAAAAATCTGTGGAGTCCTCCTCCCGGTTTCGCGGTGCCTTCTGCGTTCCGATGATCTCACCGATCGCCCGTGACTTTTATTTATTTTTTGTTCGCTTTTACTGACAGATGTTAGTTCACCGCGCAGCCTGTGACGACCCCTCTGCCTTGTTGCAGATCACAGAGGAGCTGGTAGTGCCCCATTGTTTTGCGCATCGTTCACTGACAGCTATTGTTTTTTCCCCCCTGCAGTCTCCCTCTCAAGAAGTTGACAGCAAAATTTCCCCCCCTTTATAATGCAAAAACTTGCCTCCACCACTCTATGTGCGATCTCAGCCGGAATAGATCCTTAATTTGATCAAGATTGATGCCACAGGCAGGGGTATTTAACCGGTTTTGCCATGACTGGTGGATACTAGAGGGTTAGTATTATTGTTTCTGCAGGTCTTCTGTGTCTGTGGTGGTAGAGCGAGTTGTTCCACGGTGTGCACGCCGTGAGATGTCTTCAGATGTGGTTGCTGGCAGGGTGAGCTGCCTGTCCAGACACTCGCCCCAGGGTTCCCGTGCAGCAGCAGCAACAGCAGCAGCAAAGGTCCATGCAAAAAAAAAACAACCAAAAAACACTCAAGACAGCGTTTTTATGACCGTAGCACCGAGGCAACATCACAAGATGCTGCCCGAGTTGTCGGACACCGAAGCTAAGAGACAGATCGTCCGATGTGATCAAAGAAATAGTGTCGATTTGAAGTAAACATGCCGTTTTGCTCCCACTGACTGTCGCGAGAGTGGAGCGGTTGGCCCCCCAAAAAAACCCAACCTGCGTTTCATTCGGAGGAGAATTGAAACACTTTCTGTTGCTGGGAGCGACAGACGATGACACGAGCAGCACACTCGGAGGAGATGCGCGTCACGGGTGAGAACACACGCTTGTCGAGGGCAGATGAAGGAGCGGCGCGCTGGAGGTCTTCCAGAAAGACCCCGAGACAGTCGGAGGTGTTTGGTTGCACATTTGGCTGGCGCCGCTGCTCGTGGTTTCCCTTTATTAAGCTGCTCACAGATGCGCACCCCCGCTGTACTCTGAGGCCAGACACAGCAGGGATGTTCTCGCTTTTAAGTAAAAAGAATTTCCGACAACCCAATCAGTATTTTGCTTGCGATTTGTTTGTTTTTTCCCAGCCTATTTTGAGACTTGAAAAACTGCGACTTTTTTTTTCTTTTTTGGAAGAAACCAGAAAAAAGCAGAGAAGTGCCAACAAGTTGACAGTTTGGAAGTGGAGACTGCGCAGCTCGGTTGACATTCCCTTCAGGGTTTCCTGGAGGCATACAAACACATGTGGTGGAATCTAAAGTCGGTGCATTTGCTTTTCAAAACCAATGTGCAAGAATGGCCAGGAGCTTTTATTTTGAAAAAAAAAAAAGAAAAAGCTGCTACCTCCTGCCCCTCCAACCTTTTACACCGCAACACACAGAGGTCACAGAATCAGCACGCCTGCCACTTCAAAGGAGAGCTGACATTTCAGCAAACTGGAAATGCCACCAATGCACAATCCTGATTTTTTTTTAGCTTCCTTTTAGAAGTTACAGGTTCAGTGGAACTCTCTTGATGGATTTCTGTTCCGTTTGCTGGATGCACGGTGGCCATGTTTGGATGCAAATCAGGCAGGAGAAGTGCGATGACATTGACTAACAGGGAGCTGCTGTTGCTTTTTCTTTTTTTTTTAAAAAAGGGGGAGCAGCTTGTTGCATCCTTCCTCACAGGAAAGCAGCTGACAGGCTGGATGGTGTTAAGATACGGGGAAGGGAGGGGGGGGGGGGGCGTGCAGTGAGTGAGCTTGTTGTTCATGAGTGTTAAGACGCGTGCGTGCGCACGCGCGCGTGTGCGTCGAATGCAAATGCGGAGCGGTAGCTGTGTGGTGCAGTCAGGCTGCGCCAGACGTGCCACAGCTAGAGCACAGTGCAGGAATTATTCATCAGGCCGAGGCAAGGCACAGCTGAAGAGCTCCGAGTGGAGTGGGGGGGGGGGGCGAGCAGATCCACGCTCCGGTACGCATGTGCCCGCCACACACATGTGCAAAAGACGCACATTAGTGCATGACTAAAGTCGCTCCTGCAGCAGCGAATGCTCAGAGGACATATTCCAACCCGGATGCACACGCACACGGTCTCCGGCGATGCTTTTACTCGGTACATATGGACGCACGGAGGCTGTATTTCTTGCTGGCATCTGAATGTTGCCGGTTATTGGCGTCAAGGAGCTTGATAAAGCAGTACGCAAACTGCCTCCCCCCCCCCCCCCCTTAACAACACAAAGTAATTTCCCTGGAGTGGGAGCAGAAATTACCCCTGCCGGACCGCTGCCTATAAACCCAACTCGGTGGGAGGAAGAAGGAGAGGAGGAGGAGGAAGAGTGGAGGGAAAGAGCGGGGATATCTCAGCTCCGGGTAATTTGATGTTACAGGAAGAGGAACGGTGCTGATTGCGAGCCAGGAGACTCAGAGAAAAGCCTCCCCCACAAACTGCTGGTTAATGTCAGAGGGGGCAAAGGAGGAGGAGGAGGAGGAGGGGGGGGGTGCAGAGGGTTTAATCAGGCTGCGGATTCTACAAGTACTGCCTTCATCCTGTCTGCACGTGTCCTCAGATGCACCAACTCCATCAGCAGCCGCTTCATAACAAGAAGTATAGTGAATAAAATATCAGCTTCTGGTTACATTGCTGCGGCTGCTCGTTATGCAGGGGTGGGTTTTGCTTTGCCGACTGCGTGTTGTGTCATCGGAGCCGAGTCGAAGAGGAGCGAACAAACTTTTGCGCCCCTCTCCCGCGTTAATTGCCAAAGTCGTCCTGACAGAAGGACACTTATTAGTGATATAAAGTCCAACGAGCGACGCCGGCTTCCGTGCGCGCGCATGCAGCCTCCCCTTCGGCGGGGATACCTGCCAGGCTCATATCAAATTCTGGGGATCTATTAGCAGTTTGAGTGGGAGTCGCGACTTTGAAAAGGCCAGACTGGGTCCGTGACTAATGCACTCTGGCAGCGTTCGGCTTGTGTACGTGAAGGCATCACTGCAGCTCGGCCGACGGCTGTCGATGCGGCAACACAACAGGAAGCGAGCGGACTGCACTCGTGGATGCACTCCGGTGGCTAGCGCACTCTCGGTGGCATCCACCCACTTCGCTCGCACGTGGACGGCGACGGCTGCCGCGGTGAAGATGCTGATTCGCCGATGGCTCCACCTCGAGTTGCACGTTCTGCCTGAGGATGCTGCAACACGTGGTCGGGATGAAAACGGAGCTCGGTCTGTCAAGATTGGGTTTATAAGACAAGATGAAAAGTGATGTACCGTAAAAAGGCAAGATAAGGTTACCGGTATTACGGTAAAACCAGAAAAGTTGCTGTGAAGAGCAGTAACACTTCAACTCTACTGGCCATCTCTGTGAGCATCACCTGTAGCTTTACAGCCAATAAAGACAGGCAGACTTTAGCTCATCATGTGCGTACATCATGTGAGCAACATTGGCTTTAGGAAGATTGTGTAACCTGGTGATAACTTGTCAATGACGTACACCAAAGTTTTGAGCAGTATCTATTCTCCCTAAAATGCAGCAACGTTTTCCATTTGCGTTTTGAGACACTTAGGAGCTACTTGTTGAGCAGCTACGAGCCGTGTTAGCAGCTGCTAGCCGTATTAGCAGCTACTAGCCGTGTTAGCAGCTACGAGCCGTGTTAGCAGCTGTGTTGCTAAGTGTCTCCAAATGAAACGGAGCTGAAGGCAGCCAGTCTGCTGTCGGCTCTGTGTGCTGCAACAGCTGCGAGTGTGCGCTGTGCTGTGGAGCCAACACAACGTAAGGCGACGTAAAAAATAATGTGAGCATGTTCATTAACGTGAGGAAGAATATAGGGTGATATTTCAGGTTAAAAACCTGAGTGGAAATTGAGAGTGAATTCTGCTTGTCTGTTTAGCTCCGGGAAATGAAACTTGCACCAGACAAATAAACTTTGTTCCTGTAATTTATTTTGTTCTTTTAAAATAAAATCTCTTTCTGTGCCAGTTGCTTGCCCTTTTAATGTGAAAGTTAAGTTTTGATAAGCTCTTGCCCTCTAATGTTTAAGTATGACAAGAGAATCACGAAATTTGTGAAATTATTCCAATGTGTGTGTTTCTTTTTGGACATTAGTACAGCAATTATGAGTAGAATCACCTGCTGGATTATCTGTGATGTTGTCGCTCTCTCTTCTCCCCGATTCCTCTCGGCGTCATCGTTCCCCTCGCACTACTTCAGTTTTCCTTGGTACGATCTTCAGTCCCACTTTTGCGTCGTTGTCCCCCCACCCCCCCTCCAGAGTCTTCCATAATGACTGCAGCTTTGTGTGCTCTTGACATGTTTTCTGGAGGATGTTTCCTGCCATCTGAGATAACGACACGAGAGATCCCCCTTGAGGGGAGGAGGCATTATCTTA
Source organism: Malacoctenus triangulatus (assembly GCA_032274725.1). Classification (NCBI taxonomy): domain Eukaryota; kingdom Metazoa; phylum Chordata; class Actinopteri; order Blenniiformes; family Labrisomidae; genus Malacoctenus; species Malacoctenus triangulatus. The sequence goes on along the minus strand of JAUESE010000057.1, from coordinate 2,889,396 downwards.
CAGGGCCACATTGACCCAAAGACAACCACAAAGGTGCCCTTGATCTGCAGTCAGAGCCGCGATCCTCCATCTTCATTCGCCTCCTCCGTGAGGTCAAAGTTTGTTAAGTGAAGGACGCTTCACACTTGTTTGTGCGACAAGTACGCCCGACGCCGCTGTATTTTCGGCCCCCTTCCTGTTGCCGTGCCACTTGGCGTGTTGTGTAATTATCGGAAATCACCGTGAAATTATTCCCACGGCTGGAAAGTTCAGCTCGGGCGCGTGATTGCATTCCGCTCGACGCCGAGAAGAGGGAGCTTTTAATGTCATTATGATGAGGTCTGCCGTCATTTCATGGTCGAATTAAAAAAAAAAGTAATAGCTCAGGTTCATTAGCAACCGCGAGGCGTCCCGATCGTAATGCCGCAGATTTTCGGGAGCAGAGATTCACCCTGAAAATAGCTTTGTGAGGAAGTGATTCCAGGAAAAAGCGCGAACGTCGCTCTGTTCCTTGACGCGAGCTGTCACAGGGAATCTGCGCCTCGCTTCGCCTCGCGTTTTTTTTTTTTTTTTTGCAGCATATGTTTTCGCCAGCTGTTCTGTTCGCCGGTGAGGTGCAGGGAGCTGATGCCGCGTGTGAAACCTGACTTCCCACTTCTATTTATAGGTGTGTCTGACATTCTGTCTCGCTAAAGTGTGAAATCCACCAGCGCCGGCTTTTTAATGCGCACTAAACATAGGCGCCGAGTCTGGGAGGAGGTTTTAACCCCCCCCCCCCCCCCTGTTTTTTTCTTTTGTCACCTCCTGCGAATCTTTTTCCTCTCTCAGCCAATCAGAGCAAAGCACAGTTTTGGTTAAGTTTTCACTGTCATCGGTTTGTCTTGTTTGTTTGTTTCTATCAGAGCTCCAGTTTTGAATAGTTTCGGGTGTAATTCGTGAGATGGCCTGGCACAAGGGGGGTTGATTAAGGTGCCAAGCGAT
>JAUESE010000057.1:2860300-2875061 GCA_032274725.1 Malacoctenus triangulatus | reverse complement strand
TTTGCTGAGGTGGCATAAAGTCCATAGAGCACTAAATCAGAATCGGTGCTGATGGATGGCAGGATGGGTTGGTGTGGCGATCCTTTTAGTAATGACGCTTCACTCGGGATAAGGTCAGCCGGAAGGCAGCAGGAGTGTCTCCAATATAGGTGGTGTCATGGATGTTTATCACATGTATCCTGTGTAGTTTTGGAGTCTCACTGACTGATGATGTCAGACGTTTGATGCACAGGAAACATGAAGTGAAGTTGAGGCTCTTACACGCTGACGCAACAGCGGCCTTGTATTTTATTTATGTCTTTACGTATATTTCATAGATTCCCCACACATTTTTTCAGCAATACTCTCAAGCTTCCATCGTATATGTACTCCATAACTCAAAGTATTCCCATGCTTTTATCCCCATGAGGGTTTCACGCATAAATAAACTCAACGTTTTTTCTTCACTCTAATGGACCTTTGGGAGGACTGCCATTGGTCAGGAAGTGCAAAGAGCTTTGGACATGAGGCCAATGTGTTTACAGCAATGCATGCAAATATTTTATGTCTTGTACATTAACATTGCAAATTATTAACTTTTATGGATTGAAGCTCTCACCAGCTGCTTTTTAGGAAACATCACATTTTCAAAAGTAGGCTGGATGATGGTGTGGTGCAGGAGTTTGTTCACGTGTTCCCCCAGATGCACTGAAATACTCCCTGCAGTTAAAAAACATGCAAACGATGACTCTCATTCCTCGGTGTGAAGTGTGCATGCAGGTTGGTCACTGCCCTGGCCCAGTGTGAGCTTTGAATTACAACCAATCCAAGGCAGTTCACCCAAAAAGCTCGGCTGTTTCGATCTTCCGTCCGTCCCACCTTTGTAACCAGAGCTTCTCTTTCCCTCCTGTTGCAGTATGTACCTCCAGACCTGTGCATCTGTACCTTCGTGCTGGAGCAGTCGCTGTCAGTGCGAGCCCTGCAGGAGATGCTGGCGAAGAGCGGACAGAACAGCGAAGGGGTGAGTGGCGAACCCGACATGCGCGCAGATCGGACACACAGTCCAACGCTCCAACTTTGCCCGCTCCTGCTCCGACGGTGCGGTGACTGTCCCACTTTGTTATGACATTTAAAAGAAGCACTTGTCATGAACGCTGTCAGCTGACGTGAATGCCCTGCGCTCGTTCAGTCATTAAGAGGAGGCTAATGGACAGAATAGGCCCGCCGCGGTGGCCTGGGGGGGGCCCGTGCTGCGGAGAGGTCCGGGGCCACTGAATATTGATGAAGATGAAGGGGGATGCCCGGGCATCGCTGCTGCTTCCTCTGCAGCACTGTGGGCACTTTTTTTACTCGTTTGATTAAGACGAAGCCTCGAAAGAACACAGCAGGATCGGGCCACTTTAGTTACTACTGTAGATCTTCTCTCATGCCTGCACCTGCGGGCAAGTGGTGCAGGCGACAGTAGAAGAAGAAGTGCATCGTGGGGAGGGAATGCGGTTGAGTCTGTGAGTAATTAGCGCCCATTCATCGCTGCGTTTGTCTCCTCCCTGTGTTGTTCCACCTGTGCTTCTTGCTGTCTCTTTCACACTGCTGTGACAGATTGTGTAATTCTCCCATCTTTATCTTCCTACTTCCTGTGTATAAACGCCATCTTCATGATAGACACGCGGCCCGGATCGATGGGTATGTTCACCACTCATATCACCCCCCCCCCCTCCTTTCCCTCTCCCCCGTCATTCCTTTTGCATGAGTAGACAAGTTAGTGTGCTCTTACTTTGCATTGTCTCAGTCACTTCATCCTCCACTTGCCACTAAGGAGATTTCCTTGTTTATCCCACATCAGGACCGATAACTAATGATCACCCCCTTTTTTTTTTTTGCGTATGCTGTGCGAGTAGAGGGTGTCTCAGTTTCCACCAGGCTGACAAAGACAAATAGGGCTTTATATAGACTTCCGAACCACACTTTCCCCACAGCTTACTTTCCACGGGCAGAGAACTAGAGCGGCACCAATGCTGGATTAGCTTCAGATTAACATTTGCCTTCTCCTCAGGGGGATTCAGATGGATGTTCCGCGGCAGCGTCGTTTGTTTTGTCGCAAAAGCCCTCCACATAGGATGAGCCCTCATTTGTTACGGTATCTCCCTCTAATCACGGTGTCGAGATGATGCAAACAGCTGGGCTGATGTGACATTTCGGCAAACGAGGCAGGAAATAATCGTGAGCGATTTAGATTTGAAAAAAAAAAGAAATAAATAAAACATCTCGGAGCTTGACGCTCACTCCTACGCCACGCGGCTAATGATGGCGTGGATTTTTTTTCCCTCATAAATCCCCCGGTTGACTTGACTTCAGGGATGAATGTAAGTGTCAGCGCTGGAGCTCTTGTGGCAGGAGTCGGACTCCGCTTGCAGAGTCAGGGCCGTTCGTTCCACTGCGGGAGCGTCAGCGCGGGGGCTGGCAGCGAATCCTCCACCACAGTGGAGAAAAAAATGCCTCTCAAGATATTAAACACTTGATTAAAGCTCTAACGACCACATTTAATGGCAGCTTTCCGTCTCCTTCTTCTTCCATCAGCAGGCGTCAAGCCTAAAAATACCACTTATGGTTTTGGCCCAACTATTTGAATGCTCTGTTTGCCAATTGTGCTCAGGTGTGACAGGAAACTGATGAATCCGGAGGACTTGAGTTTGGCTGGGAACTCCCTGTTATAAAGGGGGCATGTTCCACCTGTGCCTGTCTGGGTGTTTTCATACACTCTCCCACAATCCTCAGGAAGTACCTGGACAAAGTCTTTATCATTAAATAAACCAATCAACTGCAAAATTCAGAGTGTCGACATGAAGAGGTCTGTGGGTGGGAATAAATATCTCAGTCTCATTTTTGCAGGAACAGTAAAATACTTTTGTCTTGATGGTTGTACAATTCCTCCTCTTTTTTACCCCTTCACCACTTCCAACAACCTTATTTTTTGTAAGACCATCAGTTTGGTCAAGAACTGTAAATTTCTGCATTCGCAGGACCACGAATGTCCACAGAGAGTCTGCGTCCCACCCTAAAACTCACACTTTCACACCCGAAATGCTTTCATCGTGAAAACTCCCAACGACCTTTGGACATCTGGTGGCTTTGCGTCGTCTGTTTCCACCATGTCTCTTCTTTGCATTTCGCCCGTGACCGTTTATCCGTTTCCGATACTGTCCACCCATTCGTCATTCTTCGCCCGTGCTGAAATGTCACCGGAGGAAGCGCCATTAAAGGGGAAATGGAGGTTGACTACGTCTCGGCTGACGCCCCCCCAAATCAATACGTCTTTGAACGGACGGGCTTATCGATAGACACCGGCTGGAGCGAAGCAGGTGGCTCGGGTTGGGTCGAGCACTGAGACGGAGCTGTGGAGGGCCTTCAAAGGAAGCACACGGCAAACCTGTGCAAATGCCAACAAGCCCCCCTACGAGCTCACCGTCCACAGTGACCACTCTGTGTAAATTTGCCTTTATTCGGTCCACAGCGAGGCTACAGATTATTTGGGTCACTTGAAAAAAAAGGGCGAGTACGAGCCGGTGAGATGGAGCCGCTGACACACACACACACACACACACACACACACACACACACACACACACACACACACACACAGAATAAACCCCTGCGTGGCTCACACGCCATGACGCTTCGGCTTGGTAAATGTCACACCTCCAAATTGACTGGTGGGATGTCACTTGTGATCAGCAGCTGCCTGGGACACGCAGTGCACAGCGTTAAGGTCGATCCCTCCATCTCCCCCTTATGACTCATTAACCCACAGAGAATTTCGCTTATTTTTCCCTCTGGTTCAGTATCAGCAGTGGACAATCCTGCAGGGCCACAGTCCTGCAAGGTTTTTTTTAATCTGTCCCAGCTCCAGCACAGCTGATCGTAATGAGGCCTCGTTAGCCGGCTCTCGGCACAGCTTAACGATGACATAGGTTCAGGTGTGTCGGAGCAGGAAGTTGTTGAAAACAACCAGGACCAGGAGTGCCCACCTCTGCGCGAGAAGCATTTTATTATTTTTCCCCAATTTTTTTATTTTTTTATTTTTTTTTACTGAAGATTTAAGAAAAAAAAAAGGTAATGTCTTATTGTGTTGGTGTGTTTTTAGCCTCTTCACCATTCCTCCTGAATGCAAAGTGTAAAGGGGGGCCGGAGAGTTTGTCCCACCTGAAGCCTGTCCCTGAATGGCAGAGGAGTTCTGTCTGTTGAGTGTGAGCCAGAAGTGTAATTTTAAAAAGCAGTTAGAACAAGATACATGGGACTCAGCTGAAGGAGGGGATGATGCCTTTCTTTTTTAATTTCTATTCATTGTATAATGAGCATAATTACTTTCATCATTGAGCTGTGGTGACTGCAAATCAATGTAACGTATTTTTAGGTTGATTGATTGACTTTGTTTAGAGGAAAAATAAGTAAATACACACATATATTTGAACTGTAGTTCACAAATTTTGTGATTAGCCACGATAATGGACCGATTCTCCATTTTGATCACCGTGACAACACACCGCCTGGCCTCGGGATGAAGGAGCACGAGAGAGACTGGGCTTTATTGGGTTGTGCAGCCCGGCGCGCGCTGCCGCATTAAGCTGGGTACCCCGGCCAGCATCTAACAGTAGCCAGCAGCACAGAAGAAGCCTGGAAGCCAGTGCTGCAGTCTGCACAACACAACTGCATCAAATCACAGGCCAGCTATTGTCCCTGTAGCCAACCGAGGGGAGGAGAGAGAGAGGGAGAGAGGGAGAGGGAAAAGAGAAACGATGAAATAAAAGTGAGACCAGACAGTTAATAACAGGCGATGCGACACTCCATCGACCTCTCAGGTGATATTTAAGTATCATTTTGTACAAATCCACAGACTGAACAGCTTTTGCATTGGTTTCTTTCTGTGCTTGTAGTTCAGTGTTTCTGTTTGGCATTATTTCAGAGGGAATTTCCTCCGATCGTACAAACAGTGACGCTTTGAAAAATGCCAAGAAACCCCCCCCCCCCCTCCCCCCAAAACAGACTTCTTCCCCCCTTCATCCTTTCACATAACGTCCTGACAGCCATTTGTTCCCCCAGGGCCTCAATCATTTGTTCCAATGATTAATAGAGGCAAAGAGAACATCGGGAGAACAATAGTTCTTTCTGAATAATGACACTCTTTCTTACCTTAATGCTTCCTAGAGGCTCATAAGGAAGGTGAGTAACATGGGAGGTGCTTGCTGAAGAGATACAAAAACACTCCGCATCCTCCTCCTAGTGGAGATGTCATCCGTCCTCCTCCCGCATCTCAACCCAGCCCCCCCTCCCCCTCCCCCTGCAGCGACGGAGTCACTGCCCGCTCGCACCGACATCACATCAGAGACTGACCGTAGTTAAGCATCCTTCCTACATTCCTGTAGTCGGAGTGCCGGAAAGATGAGCCCGTATTCAGCTCGCTCATGGATACAGGAGCCAGAAACTCCATCCCTCCCTCCAGCAAGTCAGATTGCATGTCTTCATTGGAGGGATGGGGGGCGGCGAAACCCTGCCCAGGAGATCTGCTCTACCCCACCGACTCGAGGGGTCATCATCGCCCGGCGAGGCGGTCCTCGCCGGGGTCAACGCTCTGTGTCAGAGGTTGATGGGGGGGCCTCTGTGACTGCTCCTCCAGCAGCTCGCGCCGACGTGTAATCGTGTATTTTGTTTTGTGTGTCTCTGTGTGCGTCGTGTGATGTCTCCAGGCGGCGCAGAGTGGCGGACACAAGACTCTGCTGTATGGACACGCCATCCTCCTGCGGCACTCCTTCAGCTCCATGGTGAGACGTCGCTGTGGTCGAGCCGGGTGGATCACATTCACAGGATTCAAACATCAGCAGTTTGATAAGACACAGGGAGAACAGCCGAGCAGAGCAAAGTCACATGCTGTCATGTCCCCCTTTGGGGGATTACACAGAGGTTCTAAAACCTTCTCATTGGTTTTATTTTGAAAGCTTCTCTTTCGTACTTTAATGTGAGTGCCCGTGTGGCTTCAAGGTGAAGTTTTAGGACAACATCGGGGGGTCTACAGGTTACATCAAGGGATTTCTGGGTGGCTCCAGAAGGGGGAAAAAAAAAGGTAGTTAACTGCTGACCTTTGTTGTGCGTGTGACAGCTCTGTCTCTCTCTGACACGTCCCACAGTACCTGGCCTGTTTGAAGACATCAAGGTCGCAGACAGATAAGCTGTCCTTCGATGTGGGCTTGCAGGAAGACTCAACAGGTAAAAGTTCAGCTCTGCTACATTTTTTTTAATCTCCCTCACATCATCTCATTTGTTCACAGGGTGAATTTCCCTCCCTGACGTCTCAGTTAATAGTCCACACACTCACACACAGTGTGCGTCAGGGGTGATTACATCAGCGCTGCGTATTTGATGGTCCCGTTCGGATACTGCCCGACACCTGGGCCGCCCCCCCCCCGCCCCAGTGAGCTGCGGTTTTAATTGAGCGGTCAGCCCGATGCGACTCGAAAAGATCGTTGCCATGGCGAAGCCACGTGCGCTCCGAGCTCCTCATTTCTGCCCGCTGCGACCTTGTTACAATATTAGTGATGACATCTGGGCAGGGGCGAAGAGTGGGGCTCCCCGCACGGTGCAACTGTGGTTGTATCAGTGGTGGGATTGAAAATTAATCGAATTAATCAGACGCCTCGTGAAAATTAATTGCATTGAAATCACATATAAACATTATTATTTCCCAATTTGATTTTAGTCGATGTCTCAATCAATAAATAGACGATGTTTAAATGCAAATTCATGTCTGTTTGTTGGTTTTTAAAAAGAAAGTAATGCAGTTGCTTTTAGTTTGAAAAACCTGTATGTGTTTTTGTGTGTGTATCCGTGTGTGTTTGCTCTGCCAGGTGAGGCCTGCTGGTGGACGATCCACCCCGCCTCCAAGCAGAGGTCGGAGGGGGAGAAGGTGCGCATCGGCGACGACCTCATCCTCGTCAGCGTGTCCTCCGAGCGCTACCTTGTGAGTTTGTTGCCCCCCCCCCCCCTCCCCCCTTCGTTTGATCCTCGGGAGCTGTCGCCACCGTGCGCGGGCCTGCATAATGAAGAAGTCTTAGAGGAGGAGCGTCGACTCCGATCCCTTCCTGATGTGACACAAAACTTTCAGATTATCCCAGTCGTGCACATGCTGCAGCCAGCCGTGACCTCTCTTTGGTGGAGGAGACTGAACAAGGGGGGGGGGGAAGCAACAAATCTTTGCTTCTGAAACGACTGCGGGACTACTCACAATTACATTAGAGAAAGAAATGTGAGAAAGGACTCGTTTTGTGGATTAAGATTTCCTTAAAAACGCTGTCGGTGCAGAGTGTCCTTGTCACAGAGATACATCCTCTCTCAGTTAAAATTGTCCCTGTTGCATTTCTGAGACGACTCGAGCAAAAAAGCTTCCTTTTTTAATTCCACCAATCTGCCCCTCAGCTTAGCATCTCTATACTATATCCCTCAAATATGTTTCCTCTGATCCACAACGTTTGCAGTCAGTCTTTACCCCACCCTCGCTCTAGGCAGGAGCAGATGACCACTATCGCCTCCAAGCCACTGATGTCAATCGGGCGGCCTGTCCCAGCTGTCACCCACACTGTGGTATGTGGGGACACGCAGCACCGTCAGGCTGCAGAAGAGAGAGAGAGAGTCAAACCCTGGGGAGGGAGGATGATCGAGGCCACAGCTGCCGGTGAAATTTGTGTTTTTTTTTTCCCATTGCATAAACACTGTGGAAAAACACACCAGTGCACACGCGGGCGTTTAAAGCGTCGCCTCGCTCGCCCGCACGCGGCATCGGTCCCCGAACACTCGGGGCAGCTGTCCGTCAGCCTCGTGATTCCCTCAGCGCCCAGTGATGAGCTCCTCCTCTGGATCAGCGAGAAGTTTGAAACTAAGTTGTCGCCACTTGTCCTGACATCACGTTTTGGCATCAGAACTCATCTTGCAATTCAAGCAATTGATCCTTCTATGTGGGACAGTGAGTTTTTATGTGCTTCTGCCTGCAGCATTTGTCCATCTCCAACGGCAACATCCAGGTAGATGCTTCCTTCATGCAGACACTGTGGAACGTCCATCCTTTCTGCTCCGGGAGCAACATAGAAGAAGGTAAAGGCTGTCTGCGTAGAACGGACAAGGGTAGAAGTTGGGGAAGGGGGGTGTTTGAGGTGGGGGCTTGAAGCTTTGGCTGTTCTTCTTGTCATCAAAATAGTAGATTTCCAAGAAAAGCAGAAAAAGGCGCTTTCTGCAATCTGGAGCAGAAATGGAAAACTACATTTTGCTTTATGTTAAAGCTCCTGTTTTTGTATCATGGTGAATGTGTTTATCCACAAGTGTCTTGGTTCATTGTAATGTTCAGGAAATTGTGCTGAACAAAGTGCGATCCGACCGTCACACTCCTCAGTGCACGGTGTTACTCTCGGCGCCCACTGGTGCTCCCACATCCAGTTTGTGCGCACTTCTTTTTTTTTTTTTTTTATTCTTTTTGTTTCTTATCCACCTTCTCCAAACAGGCTACCTGCTGGGTGGCCACGTGATGAGGCTGTTCCACGGACACGACGAGGTCGTGACCATCCCCGGGTCCGACCAGAGCGAGGAGCAGCAGAGGTGCGTAGCGCGCCGCAGCCACGAGTCAGAGCTCCCGCTCCACTTGTGATGCCCCTCCCCCCCCCTTCCCCCCTGCTTCTGCCACGCCCTGTGAAAACGTCTCTGACCGCCGCGACGCTCTCCGGGGAGCCAAAATGGCTGCCGCGTTATTTTTATCCGCGGCATCGCCGCTTGGTGCCAACACGGATAACGGTGGGCCGCAGGAAAATGACACGCTGGGCTCAAAGTGGGTCAAAACAGCGGGCAAAGCCTGCTACACGCTCAGCCAGGTGCCAAGGAGATGTGTGTCTTCCTCTTGAGCACACATACGTACACACGGCGTCTATTTTTAGAACAGTCTGGCAAATATGGGGGCGGGACCAGATATTAATTTCTCGCTTTGGCTTCTCTCCGAGTGTTGTCCTTGAAATTCAACAGACGGAGCGCTTTCCTTTCACCGCTCTTTCATTTTTCTGGGCAGACGAGAGACTCTCCAAGCTGTCACCTGCAGGGGAGGTGGGGGGGGTGCACATCCCTTTATCTCGGGACCCAGTCACCCATATCACTGATAGACAGTGTAGCTGTGGGTTATCAGGGCGCACGTGCCTGTGTTTGAAGGATGTGCGGCCGTGGTGAGCAGAGTAAACACAGCCCGCTCGTTCACGAGTCCCAACGTCTTGTCAGCGAGCGTCGGCGTGACGAATGAGGGGACGGAGGTCGAGCGGGTGACCTTGACGGCGTCGACCGTGGCGAGACAGCGGGAGCGTCCACAGACGGACCACCCACTCGTGCTTTCTCTCACCAGCCGTTGTCTTCTCTCTCTCCCCCCCCAGGATAGTCAACTATGAGATGGGTAAAGCTGGTGCCAAGGCGAGGTCCTTGTGGAGGCTGGAGCCGCTCCGAATCAGGTGGGCTGAGTTTTTTGTGCTTGATCTATTTCCATCCACCTTCTCTCTCTCTCTCTCTCTCTCTCTCTCCCTCTCTTCCTGACTGTCTCTTTTGTTCTTTCGATCGCAACATTTTTCTCCTCCTCCATTGGATCTTTCCACTCATTTCCTCCCTCCTTTCCCCCCCTCCCTCCACCTCCCTCCACCCACCTCTGATTTAATGCTGCACCGTGGCCGCTCCTCCCTCTTCCTTTCTCCCCCTGTCCACTCTTCCTTTCATTTCTGTGACTGTGGCCATTTTACAGCCACCCAGGGACGCAGCAATCCCGTCTCTTTCCATCTCTTTTTTTTTTACCTCACCAATTCTGTCACCCTGCTTTTCCTTCCCTACGTCTTGTTTGCTCGGCAGAAATGTTTCAATCACATCCATGCTTGGTAATTACCAGCTGGCGGTGTTTAATTAGCAGCCTTTTCCTTCTTCTTTGGTTCTGATCCTCCCTTTCACGGGTCCGGTTCCGGCAGCTGGAGCGGGAGCCACATTCGCTGGGGCCAACCCTTCCGATTACGGCACCTGACCACCGGCCACTACCTGGCCCTGACCGACGACAGGGGGCTGGTGCTGCAGGACCGGGAGAGGTCGGACACGGTGGCCACGGCCTTCTGCTTCAGGGCCTCCAAGGCAAGGACGCAAGCCCCTCACTCAGGCACACAGACACATGCGTTCTGTCTCCTCAAGGTGACCTTCGTCACAGCGGATCGGTCACGTGGTTCCTCATTAAAAAGCAACGTGAAAGCCATGCACAGATTCACCTCTAAAATCCTTCATCAGTGCACCTCCCACTCTCCCTACGTTGGAAATTCACCATTTTTTTAAAGGGCAAATAAAATTGCAAGAATTATTGGAGCGGTAAAAGCTACACCGCCGAGGTTAATCTCGCTGAACTTGCCGATTCTGACTCGGCCGACCATTTAGCTGCACTTCAGCTTTCTGGATAGGACTTCTGAGCCAATTAGTGACCCTTCCGATGGTGATATAAACCATGAAATGCGGCATAAAAGTGAGGTAATCGATCTCATTTTCAGCACATCGTGTCCTCTATAGTTTGCGGGGATGTTAAGCCTCACTCGCAGTCGCTTGGAACACGTTGGGGTCGCAGCCTTTGGTGCCCTGCAGGGCGACGACGAATCGCGCCGCAGAACACACTTTATTTTCACTCAAGTAGTGACCGAGGCTTCAGCGACCGAGAAACAAACGCGGTGTTTTTGCTACGTTCACAGGAGATCTCCCGTCACGTGTGTTCGTCTGCTCATGCTCTGACGTGTTCTCGTCCTTCTCTGTCGTGTGCGTGCAGGAGAAGCTGGAGCAGAGCCCCAAGCGGGACATCGAGGGCATGGGGGTGGCGGAGATCAAGTACGGGGACTCGCTCTGCTTCATCATCCATGTGGCCACGGGACTCTGGCTCTCCTACCAAGCGCCTGATGTCAAATCTGCTCGACTGGGACCCCTCAAGAGGAGGGTGAGCGCAGACCACCAAAGCACAAGCGAAACAGAGGACCAACCCTAGTATAGATGAGAATCCTCTGATGATTGTCTCGAAGCTCGTGTGTCTGCTCGGACTAAAGATAAACCCCGTCTCCGTCCCTCGCGGCTATGGTGGCAGAAGTGATAGAAACGTGCGTGCAATAATGTCCGTGACAGCGTGTCCTCCATGTAAACACAGCCAGATAGCCTGTAGTGTCAGCACCTGTGTCCCAGACACTGTGGCTCCCAGCAACAGCCGACAGTTTTGTCAATCCGATGGCTTCCTTTCCTCTTTTTTTCTATCATCCTCTCCCTCCTTTCCCCTTTAAAGACAAGGCGCAGCAAGCTCGTAGTAAACCATGACACGTTTTATCAATTAAAACACCAAAGAATTAATATCTGAATTAAAAAAAGTAGGAAAAATATTGAATATGTTAAGAAACCAGATCAACGAATAAGGTTCTCTCCACTGGTAATAAATCATGAATGAAATGTTTTCCCTCCCTTTGCCCTGATTTTCCTCCCCGCCGCGCATCAAGGCGTGCCTGCACTCTGAAGGTCACATGGACGACGGCCTGACCCTCCAGCGCTGCCAGCACGAGGAGTCCCGCGCCGCGCGCATCATCCGCAACACCACGCTGCTCTTCAACCGCTTCATCAGGTATGCAACGCGTGGGACACCGGCGGCGGCGGCGCCGTCCTTCTGCGCCGCGCTGCGTGCGAGTATCCAATTAAAGCAAATCACAGTCCACATTTGTCTTGAGCCCCCCCCCCCTCCTTTTATTAGAGTAATCTGCGAGAGGTCCCGCCACTGGTGCAAGTTGCATAATCGCCACGGCGATGGTGGCTGAGCGTAATTAATAAAGATAATGAAGCGGAGTCCCAAACGCGAGCACGCTGCCAAAGTATAGAAAACCCCCCCTGAAAATCAAACATCTTAAAGCGCACCCCCCCACACAGACTCCGTCCCACACAGTGATGATAAAGCATCCCTGCAGATTGAGAATACACCCAGCGGAGAGTTAAGCTCTGCACCTGTGAGTTCTGAGTGGGGGGGGGGTGCCAAAGGCCCAAACGGCTCCCCCGGTGGACTGCCGGTGCGTTTCCTAAATGGCAAACATTTTCGGCGCCGTCACGGTTACGCACAGGAAAAAAAAAAACTAAAGCTGGGGCGACGGAGCATGTAAGTGGACGCTCCGACTCCCTTTATTTGTTATCGAAGGACCTGCAGTCCCCTGGGTCAGGCCCCCGGAGCGCTCACAGCGGCGACATGTGAGAGCGTGTCAGCCTCTCCCTCGGCTCTGACACACACACACACACACACTCTATCTCTCACACACACACACAAACCCCTCCCCCGCATACGACGGCAGCTATTTTTAGCAGTCCAGCGGAAATCAGCATTTCAGCATGAATGAACCTGTGGGCACAACATCGGGTTAGTCATCGCTGCCTCTCGTCAAGTGTGCGCAGCCTCTCAATTAGACCTCGCCGGTGGTCGCGATTGCGCACGAGAGTTTCGGGGGAGAGCTGCTCAAACGTCAGTGCCCTCTGAATGAGTGTTATTTTTATCTCTTTGTCCCCCCCTCCCACCCTCCCTCCCTCCCTGCCTCCCTCCCTCCCAGAGACCTGGATTGTCTGGGTGTTAAGAATAGGGCACTAGTCGCCCTGCCTGTCGAGGAGGTGCTCCAAACGCTCAATGACCTCATCACCTATTTCCAGCTCCCAGACGCCGAGCTGGAGCACGAGGAGAGGCAGATCAAGCTGCGCTCGCTCAAGAACAGGCAGAACCTCTTCAAGCAAGAAGTGAGTGTCGCCGCCGCCGAGCGAGCGAGGGAGTCGCATCCGAGCTCGGAGTTCGGTTCGGTGCACTCCAGTTCCGTCCCCGAAAGCTTCAATTACAACACTTCGCATTTAAAAAAGGATGTAAAAATAGAGAAGCATCCCATAATTCCACATGAGCGAGCAGGAACTGGGAGAAGAGAGAGAGATGCATAGGAGGCTGTTTCAAGAATGCCTATTCATCTTGCTTTTGGGTGGGGGGGGGTTCTCTTTTTGGTGATAGTACCTCTTACCAGATACTTTTTAGTACCTACTTCCTCACGGTTCCAAGCGAGCTGAATTAAAGATGTGACATCACCAGAACGTAGGTCGCTGATTGGGTATCGCAAACTTACACACTACAAAACATTAAAAAAATCTCAGTTCTGCTTCATTTCTGTTAGATTCACATCACAGGAGGATCATATCTCTGCGCGTCATGTGATCTTCGTCAGTGTCTTTGTCTGGAGCTGTATGAAATCCTCACTTTTGACATTTTCCATTGAGCGACTGAGTCGAATCATCGCAGAACGCTTGTGAGAGGCTCCAGAGGTGTATTCATCGCGGTGTGTTTTATTGCCTCCTTGTATTTGGAGCCGGCGCGTATGAAGGCGTCAGCAGATTCTGGTCGTGTAATTCCACCCCCCCCCCCACACACACTCAGGCTGGCGTGAGCACGCCGGGCGCTTTCTGCTCAGCCTCTGGGCCCTTAAATTGCTTTCATCAATTACAAGAGTGTCGGCTGGCTCGCTGAAGGGGCCCCGCGACGTCAACTCTTCAAACTCCCTCCTGCCGGCACGCATCTCGACGAAAGTATTCCCAAAAGAAACGCGACCAGTTCCCCCGTCACTCATTTTCATCCTCGCATCACTATCGCGCATCGCAATTTCAAAGACTTCTTTCTTCCTATTTCTTTCTTATTTACTTTTTTCTTTCATGATACGGTAAAATCTCACTCCGCTGTCCCCTCGCTTTGATATATTGCATTTGGAAGGTCAATTTGTCTCTCCGGACAGCTGACTCAGGCCTTCCCATGCTATTATAAATCATCCGCAATTTCCATTCTGTCTGTGACGCCCTCCATTTAACATATCTGATCACCATAAATATTTCACTGTAGGATAAATCAAAATGACACCACGTCAGAGGGAGCCGCGGCGCTGCCATGAAGATGGTCGGCATAATTAAAAGCCGGAGACAGATCCCCCCCCGAACGAGGCTCTTATACTAATGAGAGCGCGTCATTAATATGAGATGTATTTTGAAGGCATGAGTCAATAAGCGAAATGTGTTTATGTCATCGTTTTTTTTTTTTTTTGTTTAGCCCCCCAGGGCCTCCACGTGACTTGACGCTTTTCTCCCACATGTTGTGTCACTGTGTGCGTCTCAGGGCATGTTGACTTTGGTGTCCAACTGCATCGACCGTCTCAACGTTTACAACAGCGCCGCCCACTTTGGGGAGTGTGCAGGGTGGGAGGCCGGCGCCGCCTGGAAGGACATCCTCAACCTGCTGTACGAGCTGCTGGGTGAGAAACACGCACGCACACTCGCCATGACCGGTGTTGTGTCTGCTCATATTGAAAACATTCAGCTTTTAGAATGAGCCAGTTTAAGTTCAGAGTTCAGTTCAAGATTTAAATTTATGAACTAGAACTCACCCCCCCCCCCAAAAAATATACATTTTTTGTTAATTTTTGCTAGTCTTGAGGGTCCTCAAGGAAGCTCAGTCAATCAGTCTGTAATCAGGTGGTAAAACTCTTCTAAATCCTCATCAACGCTCCTCGCATCGTCTGAGGGCTCTTTTTGCTTTTGCCAGTCTTACAATGACAAGCTCGCTCGCTTGCATGCACGCACGCACTCACGCAAACAGACACACACACACACACACACACACACACACACACACACACACACACACACACACACACACACACACACA
>JAUESE010000057.1:2784242-2795832 GCA_032274725.1 Malacoctenus triangulatus | reverse complement strand
AGTGGGGGGGAGGGGGTAGGAAAACAACGACTTCAACAAGCAGAAATGCAATTTGAGGGAGTTATTCAATGGATCCTGACTCGGAGGAACTCATTGTTTTTGAGCGAACCACATCAGAGGCATCAAGAAAGCATAAGAACGTTTTGAGGACCTGCTTTTTTTGTAAATCCTACCCAACTCTGAACTCAAGCAAATCAAACAAAGTGTGTGTGTTCAAAGTCGAATTATGAAGACACAACTAAATTGTATTTGTTTAAAAAAGAACTAATGTAATATTGGCATCACACAATTTTCTGTTTGCATGGAATCAATGAAAACACTGTAATAATAAAGCTTCCAGGCAGTTTTACTTTGACAGTGTCCACACAGAAAAATAAGAGTGCAATTTGTTTTTTTGTTTTTTTTGTTATTATCTGGTATAATCCTCCATGTCGACGGAACGCCGATATAACAAATCTTACTGGGATCCTCCTGAGCTGTTGTGGAGTGAGCGGGCTCCATCCATTAGTGGAAAGGTGCTGAAAGTCGTTTCGCTCTCTGCCCTCAGACCAAATGTTTCATTTGTGGGATTGGAAACGATTACTTCGACACAACGCCCCACGGCTTCGAGACCCACACCTTACAAGAGCACAATCTGGCCAACTACCTGTAAGTACTCCGCCTCCACTAACTAACTCCCTCTTGTTTTGTTTTTTTTTTTTTGCTTTTGTTTTCTTTTATTTTTTCCATCACCGACATGATTCTATTTCCCCGCCACGTATTGATGGTTTTCTCTGTAACTCGCCCACGCGACCGACGGCTACTGCGGCAGCGCGGGGGAGCGAAGTCGCTGACGGCCGCGGCGATCCAGAACGCCGATGCCCTTCAGGTGTTTTCCTCCCGTCCCTCGCCGCTGCAGAATGCCAGCAACAATAGAAAGTCTCAGTCCATTTACTCTCACAGCGCGCTGGCCGGAAGATACGACGGCGACCTCATTATGTTGCTTCATGACTATTTAATACCGTGAACTTTGTTGGTGGGGGGGGGGAGTAGGTTTTGCGACGACATGCCCTCATACAGAATTCATCACGATCGGGGCCTGCCGCGACGCCTGCAGAGACGTGGCAGACGGGGTGCCGTCTTCGCTCGATTTGGGGGAAACAGGTGGCTCGGTGATGGCGACGGTGCAGCCGGTGTTACTCTTGTTCTCGCCACGGAAACCGTGGAGCCTGTTAGTAACAGAGAACGTGACATTTCAGAGAATATTGTCGCGAAGGGGACGGGCTTCTTCTTTCCTCGGTCTGCTCCGCGTCGTCGCTCTGATGTGTTTGGACACAAGATTGGAAAAGATTTATTTGTTTGACCTTTTTCTTTTTTTTATCTCCCCGGCGTTCTCTGAAAGGTTTTTCCTGATGTACCTGATCAACAAGGACGAGACGGAGCACACGGGCCAGGTAAAAGTGTGAAGCGATAAGTTAATAAGATTTGTTAAAAGTCACTTTGTAACAGCGTTTCTCCCCTCCTGTGACGCGTCTCCGCAGGAGTCGTACGTGTGGAAGATGTATCAGGAGCGCCTGTGGGACTTCTTCCCGGCCGGAGACTGCTTCCGCAAACAGTACGAGGATCAGCTGGGATAGGAGCGCCTCGTCCACTCCGCTCCCCCAACGGGGCTGCTGGAGCGCGTGGTCCCACCAGCTGCCGGACCACGACACCAACACACACAGTCATCCCAGCATCGCAACGAACTGGTCTGAGGACTATTTTTTTTCTTTATTTTTTACCTTGAAAGGAGAAGCGTCTCAGCGTCTCCTGGCGACGTCAAAGAGGACCCGTCCGTGGTCCGTGAAGAAATGACCTTTGACCTGCTCAGACATTTTTTTTTGTTTTTTTTTTAGGTTTTTTTCCCCTTCTTTGACAGAGTGTTGCCTTTTACTCCACATGACCCGGAAATCATTGCACAAATTTTCTTTCCCCTTTTTTTGGTTGGTCTTTTTTGAGAAACACAGGGTTGTGTGGGGTTAGGAGACAATATGTCAGTCAGATTATGCACAATGTATGAATGTTGTACTTGAGACTTAATGCCAAAAGAAAAGCAGAGGCGTAGAGTTGATATACATAGTAAAAAAAAAAACAATTAAAAAAAAAAGACAAATGTGGTTTAAGAAGAGTTATTTCCAGATGTTTTAACGTTACATGTTGAGATGAAAGAAGTGGCAAAGTGGTTTATTACGTAGGATATTAAGAAAAAAAAATGCCTAAATTTCTTCATGAAGTGCCTTACAGTACTGTTACTACATTACAATGAAGCTATGCAAAACAGATCTCTTTTTTTTTTTCTTTATCGTATGTCAGAAGACTAGATTTCCCCCGGAGTGGGATGGAGCCGTCCGGATCCGTAGTTTGTGGCTGAATGTTTTTTTTTTCTTCCTCTGGACTTGGACGAGCATCGGTATGATTTACTTTGTTGCTGAATGCAGCAGAACAGCAAATGTTCAAGAAACTCAGTGTACAAACGACACAACAGAATTTACTGAACACCCCTCGAACAGGAACAACAAAAAAAATAAATAAATAAAAACGAGAATAAACTATTGCTATTGTATGGCCATTTGTATGTACTAGCTTTGCTGATCTGTGCATTTCTTTTGATGGGAAAAATAAAGAAATCATGCAAGAAACGCTCCAGCTGATGCTCTCTGACCTGCTTTCATCCTGTGCAGCCAGGAGGCTGTGGAGGGGACGTCTACTGGTTTCCCATAGAACCTCCAGTTCATTGGGTCTCATCACAGCAGCTTTCTATGAGTCCAGCTTCCTGTCAGTCACCTGAGCTAACTCCTTTTTCGACTACTTGTGTAAAGCGTCCACGTGAAAGTTTGGACAGCTTTCACCCTTTTTTAACTTTTGAGGGACGATCCGTCCACCTGGAAAAGGCTCAAAGCTCTGAGTCATCCCAGCACCCAAATCCTGGAGAAGCAACATCTGCCTCGCCGGCTAATCCAGGCCCCCTTTTTTTTTTCAAAATAAGATCCCCACTGCTTGCACGCCGCCTTTGGCCGCACTTCTAAGTCCACTTCGGTCACGCCGAAGCTCCGAGCCATATCATGACCGGGGCCTTCCTGCAGCTTTTAATTACAGCGCGGCGATAAATAAGAGGTGGCCGGGAAGGTGTGTGCGCACCTCTCCTCGGTCAGGGAAGTGTGGGACCAGGGCCTCGGCGGGGGCTGCATGATGGGAGTTTTGGCCCCCCCGTAACCCGCGGTGCCACCTGTCAGCTCGCATCATGTCACCACACCTCAGGCACCACGCAGTGCTGCAGCCTGCTGCTGAGCAGCAGCTCTGCCTCCCTAAACTCCTCAACTTGTGCCCGTTACAACTCCGGCATGTCGGCAGGAGACTCGCTCCTCCCTGTGCATCGAACGCATTGCATCCTTTTACCCTGAAATGCACTTACAAAGACTGTGGCACCTCCTGTGTCCTCCCGAAACATTACAGTGAAGCCACCCGGAGCCTTCAAAATAAAAGCAAGGTCAGCTCTAGATTTTCGACTCTAATTCTGCAGGCTCTTTTTAAGAAAACTGGCAACCCAGAAGGGGGTCTGGGACCCCAGTTTGGGCACCATCCTTGTAGAGTGAAAGCAATTCAAGCGCATGTTCGATTTGAGGTTTTAACACATTTATATTGTGCGCTGTAGCAGGCAAAGCGACTCGCAATATTTGACACATCATGTTTCCATGAAGGCACCAGGAGAGAAGGGTGGAGCTCTATCAGGTTCCCGGTAGTTTGGCCTAATGAAAGCTGCAGGAAGCCTTTCTCTACATGAAACAGCAACAATTAGGAGTTAAAAAAAAGAAATAAGTGAAGACATAATGGTTTTCTACAGTGAAGTCTGCTGGGAACACAATGAGATCACGGCTTTATTTTTTTTCTCTTTTTGTAAATGGCTTGTTGGAAAGAATTTTCAGCTGAAAAACTCTACTTTAAGAGGGGTGGGGGGGGCGTTACCCAGTGTTCAGCTTGTTGCTAAGGCCTCAAGGTCGCTGCTGTCCGACACGGTCCCCCAATGGAGCGGGACACATGGCCGGAGGCGCGACGAAGAGTGACACAAGCCCCGAGGACACTTTACACTTCACTGCCTGGCCGTCTTCAAAACGAAGATCCAATCGCAAAGCTTTCCTGTGATCCTGCTCTGCTTTCAGGTTATTTTTTCTCCCCCCCCCCCCCCCCTCCCACAAACTGTGAGATAGCCTCGCTGTCCAGATATCAGACAATCCATGTGACACCATCCCATCCCCCCCCCCCTTCTGACAGCCCGGTGGTTTCTGTAACGCCTGACCGCTGCTCGTCTCTCCCCATGATCCCCCCCGCAAATGGCCCCACTCCCGACGTAATGTGACTGAAAATTGTCTCCACCTGTCACCCCCCCAGAGCCCCGCGGACGAGACGGCAGGGTTGTGGCGAGGTGACACATCGCCTCGGAGCGGGAGAAGGAAAGGAGGAGAACGAGCAGCTTGAGTCACAGTCCGCGCCGTCACCTGCACCAGACCACCCGCAGACAATCCACCACTGTGTGAAGACAACACCGCACACCTGCAGTCATGCAACATCACAAAAACAACAACTTGGCAGCGACGTCAGCTTATGCTGAGTATCGGTGCTTCTGTTGTCGGGGTGTTTAATGATGATGTTTTGGAGAACTGCAATGTCGTCACTTTAAGTCGATATCACTCATATGTCCCGGTTCGTTGAGAACATCAGTCCTTTCCACTGGCCGTTTGAAAGAACCCTGAACCACCATTTGGATCAGAAGTTGTTTCATGTGGCTGCAGGAAAAAAAAAAAAAGAAGAGCGGATTGATAGATTCAGGCTATTTCATCCGACAGACTTAAAAGAGATCATGTTTTTCTGGGACGTGTGCGCAGGAATTTGTGGCTGCTTCCAGAAAGCCTGGGCGGGAACGCTTTCACTCACTGGTGTCCCGCAGAGAGAACGACTTCCATCGGCTATTATTCGATTCATCTCCTGGGGACCGACTCAGAAAGGCTCGATAAAAAACTGAATGCTGTGAGGTTGTCAAAATAGACGAGCAACATTTCAAAGAACGCCAAAATAAAAGACGTGTTAAAATCTAGAACAAACTAAGAAAAAAAAAACAATCCAGTGCTTTTAATTTCAAAAGCCATGCGCTTGTATGTTGGTATTTGAACAAGTATTTGGCTTCACTGTCCTCTCATATCACATCTCAAGCGAGGGGTCAGCAGCCTCGAAAAACCACATCACACTCATGCCAGTAAACAGCTAGTGGAGTGGTCCCGTCCTTGGGTTTTTGCAGAGGTCCAGGTCCTTGTCCCGGGGATCTGTTTCATGCTCAAGGTCAGACAGTGAGGCACTTTGGGGCCACGGCCGCGGGGTAACCGAATGCTGCGGGGCCAGCCGAGCAGACGGGCAGCGAGGCGAGGTGAGCGGTGCTGAGCGAGGGGCTTGAAGCGAGCTGAACAGGCTGCTTCGTACTCCACGGGTGTTCGATTGCGCTGAGGCGGCAGGGGACGAGTCAAGTGCAGAGCCGGGCCCTGTCAGCGGGCCAGACATCACCGGAAAGGACGAACGAAAGCCGGCCGGAGCGTCTGAGAGGCTCGTGTAGGACGTGAAGGGGGGATCACCTTTTTGATTAGAGAACACGTGCACCCACTGGAACATCTGCACAGACAAACGACACATAATCTCATCTGGGATGCTACGCCGTCACCCCCCCCTTCCTCCAGGGAGGAAGCTTAGTTTCACGTGGTGCACGAGGAGCAAAAAGCGAAACGCCAGCGCGATGGCTCGTCTGACACAGACGCAAAGTTCAGAGGCTCCAATCAGGCCGGAGCCTGTGCAGTAATTAGCCGTTTGTTTGCAATCAACAGGCTGCCATTCAGAGCAGTTCAGCCATCCTGAATGCACCTTCCCAAAGCAGGATGCGATGCCGCTGAGCGCGGCGACGATAATTGCACTCCCGTCTCACAGAAGAGCAAATTAGCTGTATCACTTAGCAGTAGCAAGAAATCAATGGCTGCAAAGTGATGATGGAAACAGGGATTGCATAATTCCGTCCTGAGTCGCTCCTCCTATCTATGAATAATACATGGCATTTATTATCAGGGAGAAGCGTATGAATGGAGCCGACGCTGACGCTGACTAAAGCGAGCGGAGGAAGGGCGTGGAGAGCCGAGTCCCTCAAAGGCTTTTCAAGATGTCCATTCACTCTCCTGAGCAGCTTCATGTGTCCATTCACGGCCGGTTGGCTCCTCCTGGACGCCGGCCAAGGACCTGCTTGCGTCAGCTGCAGCGTCAGAGGCGGAAGGAGGAAGAAGACCGGGGTGGGGGGGTGGTGGTAGGGGGCTCCCAGTGGACCCTCCATCGCAGGATGGAGGCCCGTGCACCGCAGCTGATAAAAGCTATCTGCTCTGACTGCTCGCTCGGAGGTGCTGCCTGCCGCAGGTCACCGGCGGAGAAAGTTCACTCGTTTCTGGAAGATTAAAACATTGACTGCGCTGGCAGAGATGGAGGATGGCCTGCTGCTTTATACATCTGAAGAGAGCGAGTGGAAATGTGAATGCACTGTTTTAATTTCTTTTGAATGGGCCAGTGAGGAAACTCTTTTTTAAGATGAAAGAAAAATAAAACAGGTGATTGAATGCAAGGAAGAAAAGAAACACTGAGTGTTGCCACTCCTTCAATTTATTCATTTTTTCATCCTTTAAACAGATTTGTTTGTCAAAGCATCATGACTTCAGAAATCCTAATTTTAAAAGGAGTGAATAACTAAAACTTTACAGATTACACAGAGGGCCTGATCTTCTAGGCTCTCGAAAAACACTGGTTAAAGATCAGATGGTGCTTTTGTCCTGCAAGTATTTAATAGGTGATCAACTTAGGGAAAAAGGAGTGTCAATGCATGGATGTTGAAATTGCAGTTATGGTGTCTGTGTCTTGTGCAAAGACTTGCCGGTGCGCTGAGGTTCTGCAGACTGAGTGTGAAGGTGTCCACTGTGGTCCATAGGCGGCCCTGGAGCTCCACAGGTGAATAATGCTTGTAATCTGTAACACGGACGAGAGAAACAACAGCCAACGACGCCACCGACACCTTTCTATCACCCCTGACTGCAATTACATCATTTGCTTTGGACAGCAGGGAAAATTGTCGAAACCCATCGACTAAGTGTCATTAGACCCACCGTGGGAGCCCCGAACGCGTTCCACAGGTGGCTTTGCGGTGGCGCCGGCTTATGGAGACAATTTACTGTTGTTTTTCGCGCAGCTTTATGAAATTCTCCTCCCCAGGACTCTGCCGTTGGACCCAACAGCTTCAGGTTATTGTGTTCATAAAACCAACGCAGGCAGTTGTCAGTGGTGAACAACAACTCCGGTATTAAAGTGCGTTGTTCTCTGGAATGGGCTTCATGTCGGGGACAGATATCTGGTGCCGGGAGGAGTGGAGGAATACGCGATTGATTAAAGATACAATCACGGCTGCGTTATCCACGCCGTGAATCCTGCGCTCTGTTTACTCTGATATTCCGCGACTGCAGGAGATAGGTGATTGTAATGGAACGGCAAACACGAGGCCCCGCAATCATGGCCGCCTCGTCTCCGCAGCTGATGAACGGTTTGGGTCTGTGAGAAGTTGCCGCGGTGATGCTGCGACTCGTCGACTCAAGCGGAATGGGACCGATGGGTGATGATGACTGACGTCAGAAAGCAGAAAACAGCCTGTAAGCGGTTCATCATAAAGGTCACCCGAGGATAGCTGATGAAACATGAGCCAAAAAAGCACAGTGAACTACAATAAACACTGTTATTGAGAAATACCAGTGATGCTGCTGACAGGTGGCCCCACCTAAAACATCAGGACAGAAGAGGAAGGGAGTTAATACAGTTTTTGAGTATGCGGGTGTGTGTCCAATCTGTCTGCCTTTATTTACTGGTCAATAAAACTCCTCAGTCCATTTTCGGGGGGCTCAGCTGGTGGAGCGGTCTGGCCTTCAGTCCAGAGTTTGATCCCCCCCCATCTCGCTCTTTCCACGCGTCGAAGTTTCCCTAAAGAAAGACACCGTGCGTTGTTTTTCAGTTTGCGGGGAGGAGGTGGTCCGGGGGAAACGCATCAGCTGCAGTGTGTGACCTCTGCTTCCAGCTGCTCCCGCAGAACTGCCGACTCCACAACTTGCCTTCACTTCCCCGGCCTGTCACTCAGCCACAGTGCTCAGTGCAACTTTAGCCAATTAGCACGGCGCGCCACCGGAAAGTGAATCTCATCAATAAACCATTGGTACATTATTTAGGGTGGGGATGAAACATTCATGCTTGAGACGTCTCCAAAAGGAAAAAATTTAGGGAGGGCCATCGGAGTGCACTTTATGAATCGGCCCGGGTTCCTCCTCAAACTTTAGAGGAGATGTCACTTCTAATATTTACCCCCCCGGTGCAGCTGTATGAGGCCCCCCTTCCTTACCTCTGACTGCTGATGGATCAGGAGCTCCCAGCAGTCGGGGAGACCATCTGTGTTTGTTCTCCATTAAGAGGAGCTCTCTCATCTCTCCGCATAACTCCTCCGTCGAGGACACAGTTCACAATATATGCGTGGATTAATTATTCAGGGCTATTGACATGGACTCATCCTGCCAATGAACAAGGAGCCACTTTTACTGTGATTACCGGCACGTATTTGTTAGCATGCTAATACGTGGCCACAACAGAGTCTCAGCACAATTATCCTAACTCACACGTCACTAAAACAACTGCTGACCAGTTATTCAAACTGTACTAATAAACCAAGTTCCATGCTTGTTAAAAGAGCAAAATGATAAAAGGAAGGCCAAACAAAAAAGAAGAGATTCCTCATAGATTGAATACAAGAGGAAAAATAATGAAAAATCAGAATAAGACAATGGAATTGTAAGAATACTAAGAATTAAAAGCAAATGCAACCAATAACGTGGATTGGCTTGAAAAATTGGTTTGGAACAGGTGTAATCTGCTCTCTTCTCTTGGTTGTCCTGCAAAGTCTGCATGAAGTCGGTTGTAATGTCCTTTCCCAGGCGGAGCAGAGACGCGAGCTGAGCATCCGACTGGAGCTGCTGGTGCAGCTTGACGCTGCGCAGAAAAGTGACGCTTCAGGGAAACCCAGCGTGGTTCATCCAAACAGGGCGAGTCAGTGGAGCACGTGTGATTTATTCCTAAAGTCATGCAGCTGCGGCGCGTGGGAGAGGGGAGGGGGGGGGGGGGGTGAGTCGTTTGTCAGCGGGTTGGGGGGACGCCGGCGTGCCCGAGCCGTGGATGGCTGGATGGGGTGGCCACGTGGAGGACGCTGGATGCGCACCCAAAAATAAAACACCTCCGCAGCGAGTTCGGGTGGCGCTAGGTGAACCGCCCGCAGGAGTATCAGCCCTCTGAGAAATCCTGACAGACATCTCACTCAATTAGCATTCGGCGCCACGCTTACTGCTCCGGGCCAGAAACACAGTTTATAATGTAGCACAATTTTTTATTTTTTTTTTTGGTCAAGAACAAGCAGGGTGACTGCTGGCGGTGCTAAGTATAGAGGAAAGTTCAACAAGTCTAGGCATGCCCTCGACACACACACACGCACAGACACTCGTGCCGAGATATTTCAGTCGCTCTCATTAGTGCGTGGAGGTTCAGGGAGAGGAGAGCGCGGGCCGATCGCGGCGCTGAAGAGAGGTACATCAACAGTTGTGTCTTCAATTAAAGCCCCTTGCACAGCAATAGTAAAGGACCCGTTAGTCTTCCTCGCTCAATGAGCACATGTCTTCCGATGACACCTGAAGCTTAAATGTGGGTTTTAACGCGCTCCAACCAAGAAAATGGTTATGCCACCTCCTCAGATCTCAGAGCAGATTCTAAATCCAACCAGTAAAAATCAATGTGTCTACATGAGGATATTATGATCAGGTTGGTGTCGATCGGACAACTCGCAGTCAGTTTAAAGCTGTCCGTTTGAGTAGCATTTCCCACTGACAATACCGGAACAGTACGCTCCTTGTTTTTCACTGACTTGTTTCCTTCAAACGTGAACATTATTGCCTCCCATTTTTCTCCTCATTAGTTTAATCTTTTACTCCTTTTAACCACAGAGAAAAAAAGAATAAATTGGCTGGAAATAAAACCATTTCCAATTCAAGCCAGCTTTGTTTGAATTCTCCGCATGACAGTTCGGTTAATTGAGGTGTCGGCGTACAAAGCTTTGGAGCCAACTTACTTCAAAGTGCAATTGGATATTTACATACCCCCCCCCCACCCCTTGAAAAATCAGCCAAATTCTAAAAGGTCAATTATACAAATGGAAAGAAAGCAGCAGAATAGGTAATGAAACATTGTTCAACAGACTTTGTGAAGCATATTAATTTGATTCTGCCGATGATATTTTTCGTCCCCGCAGGGCCCGGGCTGTTTCTGAGCCGTCGCCCCCCCCCCTGGTGAAATTCAAACTCGGCCGCCGTCTTGGCAGGGCGGCGGCCGCAAACTGTGCCGGCGAACTGCTGCCAAACAAAATGAGAGAAAAGTCACAACAGAGGCTGAGCCGAGAGCAGAGACCGCCGACTTCACGTGTCACAACTTGCCGAACGGTTCCCAGCAGCTGATGGGGGGACAGCGTCCCCGCGACCGCGCCTCACATCCCGAACCTCCGCCGTAATCTAAGTGACAAAGTGCACTGCCCATTAGGCTAGTTTGGCCAAACATATGTGTATGTACAATTCTCTGTCCCCTTGGGTGCCATTAGAAAGGGCGGCTATGTGGGACTCTACTCCCAGTGAGGGGCTAAGCTTCTGTAATTTGTGGCCTCGGAACAGCGAGTCGCGGCGGCCCACCATGTGGCTGTGTCGGTGCCTCGCCGAGCCCCGATAATGAGGCAGGTTGCCTCATTAAAAGCCATGAGGCTTGCACACAAAAGAACCTGACATCAAAAGCCTCCGCGGTGCCTTCAGTATGTCTCTGCACACATGCTCGGGACCACTAACGCCGCGATAATACAGCCCCACAAAAGGAGTGCTGCAGAGCCCACTCTCTGTCTCTGGCAAGTCGTGTTTCGCTTGTGGGAACAATTAAGCTTTTTTTTTCTTTTTTTTAAGGTAACAAAACGATGTGGACTTTGTCACGAGGGATACACACGGGGGTCTCACCTGCCAGAGATCATGTGTTCATCCCCTCCATCATTAGCTGTTTAACCAATCAGGAGCTGCAGTGTCTGAAAAAAGAGTTTGTGTGTTTTTCACCCAGTCATCTTCACGCCATCCTACTTCTTCTGCAAAAGGATTCATGATCAATATGTACTCGATTATGTTACAAAAATCTACAGCAGATGTTGATCAATAGCTTTGAATATCCACTGAAGTTTTCTGTGGGCTTGACATTGACTTTTAGTAACAGAGTAAAAGTAATTATACCTGAGTTGAGTCTTGGGATGATCTCACTCTGGTAGATTGTCTATCTGCAGCAGTCGAGCCAGACACCAAAACCCAAATTGCTCCCAATGGAAGCCACTGGTGTGTGTGTGTGTGTGTGTGTGTGTGTGTGTGTGTGTGTGTGTGTGTGTGTGTGTGTGTGTGTGTGTGTG
>JAUESE010000057.1:2654852-2666008 GCA_032274725.1 Malacoctenus triangulatus | reverse complement strand
GTTATGGTACTTCCTGTTCAATCCAGGCCGTGTAGCTGTGGTGTTGCCACAGTGCAGAGCCCACAGCAGTCTGGGGTGCAGAGATGTGCTTGAGAGCCGCCCCCCCCCATGACAACTTTCACTGACCCAATGACCTGGTTCAATTTGAGCTGTGGACATCCAGAGTTGCCATTTCATTTTAAATCAGACGCAGGAATGACATTGTTGGAGCACCGACAGAACGGGAAGGTACCTGCTTTGACTTCAGAACTGGGTTAAATCAGGGGTATTCTAACCGACTTAGAAGGGATCAATTACGTTGCATGAATGACCCAGTAGCCCGCGACTTTCTTTTGCTGTGCCGCGCCAACGAGGTCAGTAGTAATCTAATAATTGAAGAATTTTGCGAGAAATGAGTAAAACACGTTCCGATCATTTTCCAAGACATGAATGAGGACAAACAAGTATCGCTTTCATGCCAGGCGAATCGCCGTAATGCGTCACCTCTTGGAGAACACCAAGGGACTCATGTTTCCTGACCTTAATAGACTCCAGTTTTTGTTTCAATATTGCTTTGACTCAACATGAATTTAAAGTGAAAGGCTTCCAAGAGGAGAAGACAGAGAGAGAGAGAGAGAGAGAGAGAGAGAGAGAGAGAGAATCAGAGCATCAGCAAAACGTTTTCGATTGGCTCTCCATCGACTGCAGGAGATCTCCAATAATCACATCGCCTATTTGGGTCACACGATTGCTGGCAGGACACACAAAGAAACGGATTTTATTTTCTTTGGGCATGAAAAACATGTCAAACATTATTATCTTTATGGATGAAAGTATGTCAGCCGGCCGATGAAAAGTCAAACGGATTCCTGCGAGTTTAACTGCGCATCGGTGTCAGGGGTTGATACAGAGTGCGCCTTTGTAAAACAGGACTCTGACTGGCAAGTGCACCTACTTTGAAAATAAATGTTAATCAAACACGAGGGGGGAGGGAAAAAAAACATCCCTCACGCCTGACATGATGACTCCTGGGAAGCCGTCCTTGTTTCACCCGAAGCTTTTTTTTTTGTTCACTCGCGGGATCCAATGAGAGAAGCGAAGGCGATATCACAGCTTTCAGCAAATTCGAATCAGGCGAGCCTCTCACATTCGCTCTGATTATTAATATCCTGCAATTAATTCTGGGATCTGAGCAAGGATCAATACATTCCACGGAGAGGCATGTCATGCTGTCTGAGTGCGAAGCAGCTGCAGGGGTTGATGGATGAGCCGCCTGTCGTCCAACGTGACGAAATAGGAAAAACAGCGGGGGGATCCGGCCGTGCCAAAACCTTTCACTCCGAATCACTTCAAAACCAAACTTGGACGTCTCACACTCCGAAAAAAAAAAACAAAAACGCAAGATACTGATGCTCCCATTAAAGGATATATAATTATTATCATGTCAGTCATGTTGGTTCAGGAGGGAGTTGCCGGGAACGATAATCGGCTGCAACTTTTGCGCCTCCGAGTGTGCAGCATCTGCCGCGCGTCTCGCCAAATGACACCAGCTGGGTCCGTTCAGGCAGGACGCGGAGTCGGAGAGATCCGACAAAACCCGGGGCGAACGCCTGGGTCACCGCCGTGTGATATCGGCGTTTAATCGCAACAGCAGCCATTAAGGCTTTTCCTTCATCCGGGTTCCTTCTTGAAGAAGGTGTTGGAGGACAGCTTGAAGGCAGACCAGAAGAAAAAAACAACCCACGGCTTCACGAGCTGGGTCGCAGACTCGAGACGAAGCTAAACAAGGACAAGATGAGCCGCGGCAGCCTTTCCAAGGAAGTGTCAACATTGAAATCATAAAAGCTACTGCGCAGCCCAAACACTCACATGCTCAGACAGTGTGGTCTTCTCAATCAAAGTCTTTGCGGATCTAATTGAAAGAGGTTTATTTCCAATCTGTTCGACTCTTTGCCGTATTTATGTGCTTGTGGTTATAGAAAACAACAGTTTGTTTTCATGTGCTGTGGCTAATGGCTCGTTGGCTTGGGGGCTTTTGTTACATAAATTATATCGGCTGGTCACACTGAATCACTCAGTCATTAAAAAAATAAAAGGCAACACCTTCAATGAAAAGAGCCTGTATTTGTTTTATTACCAGTTTGTTTAGCAAATCAACCGCAAGCCGTCCAATGGCCAGGCAGTAACTTTTGCCTGAGTTTGTTTTGCTGTTTGCAGATGACGTCGTCCTGTTGGAGCCCTTCGAGCCTGGGCGGTTTGCAGCCATGTGTGAAGCGACATGGAGGAGAACCACCACTTCCAAACGTCAGGCCATGAGTACATGGCCTCAGGTCTGGGGAAGTCCTTCTTCATTTGGACAAGTGTGAAAGATCAAAAAAAAAGATCTTGGTCCGCCTGAAAAGGTGCATTTTGCTTCATCCTGGAGAAGTTTGAGCAGTGCTTGAAAAGGCAACTGGTTGTTTCCACAGCCAGTGCCACAGTGAACAGCTGTCGTAAGTGTGGAACATTGTTCAGGTTTGATCAGCACAGAAGCAAAATGTGAAACAAAACCAAAGAAAGTGTGAAATTGTTGGAGGAATTCCCTGTCTAATCAAACCAAGTTCCCATACTATCCTGGTGTGAACGCACCCTCGATCGCCAATAAGAATGATAACCTAGTTTCTCAACAAATAAGTTTGTGTCAGTTAGAAAGTGCGCTCCCTTTGGTGTGCACACTACGCGCCTCGTGGACGAACATCGAACCAGGACACTGTTGTTATGATGAACGGGAGCCAGGCGTGCTGACTCACACTGAGATGCCTGGT
The DNA here is from genome assembly GCA_032274725.1 of Malacoctenus triangulatus. Lineage (NCBI taxonomy): Eukaryota > Metazoa > Chordata > Actinopteri > Blenniiformes > Labrisomidae > Malacoctenus > Malacoctenus triangulatus. The sequence continues at coordinate 2,663,225 of JAUESE010000057.1, read as the reverse complement.
GTTGTTCAGAGCAGCCTCTTTTCCCTCTTTCTGTGTGTTTCGGTCCTCTCCCCCCTCTGTATCTCCTCCAGTCTGGAGTCGGGTGAGAGCGCCGTGCCACGTGGAGCCAGGCTACCTGCCAAGGCCCGTCCACATGCCTCGCCACGAGCACTCCCTGTGAGAGCAGCCTGTTTCGGAAGCCACAGCCGAGACTCTCCCCGCTCCTTTGTCTCTCTTTCAGCATGTTTCTCGTCCTGAGGCGGAGGGCCTTCAACACAGCCATGTGCTACAGAGGAGGGGGGGGTCTGTTCTGTTCAACTCCCAGCTACCTTGAAACAAACTTTTACTTCACTTCATTCGAAAATATTTCAAATAACTGATTCATGGAGGATTCAGCTCCTTGCTTGCTTCTTGTTTACAAAGGACTGTGTCACTCTGGGCTCTCTCCTCTGTGATGCCTTCACTGACACTCCACAAATCATCTCACTCCTGGATGAACTCATGAGCTGAAAACAGGCCGACTACAAATAATTGTCAAACTTTTATGCATTGAAACAAATTTCTTTTGAAATTGTTGTCGATATTCCAACATCATCATGCTCTCTTTTTGCTTCTCCAGACACAAAATGAAGAAAATGGAGCTGTTTGGGGTTCCTTGGGTTTGAAAGGCACAAGATATAGTAAAGTCTTGGTGAATATTTGTTTGGTCCCAGTGCTCTGAGACATTGCCCCACATATGGTTTAGTGCTGCATCACGATGTGAAGGTTTGTACGTCACCATCGTATAATCGCCCTGGATATGAGCGTTGTTAGTATCCAAGCTGTCTTCTCCCACTCCAGAGGTTGATGTTTTCACATCAAAGTTTTGGACCCATGTGTATGATTTTGTGATTGGTGAACATTCCTGGAGTATTAGAAGATTCACCCGTGGGTCATCTGGACTTTATACTTGCCCTCCTTTTTTTCAGAAGTCAGGGTGGTCTGGAGCGATCGCTGTTGCATAGATTAAAACCTCCTGGTGTCCTGCAATCAAAGCGTCATGATTAATGTGATCCGGGGTTGAAATACCTGCAGCGCCTGTTTATTCTCGGGAGTCCAAGTCCAATCCTGAGAACAGTCAAAGACCTAAAAATATCTGATCTCTTTTAAGTCGTCGTTTTTCCGGGTTGTGGAGAAATATGTAGCACTCCTAATCTTCCCAAACTACTTCTTATGCTTCACAGTCTGCTGCCTTCACTGTTCGGAGACACTCACGGGATCATCTCCAGACTGCATCAATTGTGCTAACATAAGGTAATTCCCTTGGTTGCCAAATAATGACACAGATGAAATCAATTTCAGCAGAGCTTAAGAAGTAGGCTGAGCGGCAATTATCGAAAGCATCTGGAAGGGGGGGGGGGCAGCCTCCAAGCATCTTTCTGCAGTTTTTATCACTGTGGTGATGGATGCTGTGCATTGTCAAACACAATAACTGACCTACATTTCACTTTGGATGTGCTACTTTCCCGGGAGTGAAAGGTAAAATGTAGGACTCTGAAACTGGCTCGTGCCTTCCGATTGCTCAGTTGGCCCCCAAACTATATCCTGTGCAGTATCAATCACGATGTCCCATCGCTCAGAGACCAAGAAAAAACACGAGGAGGACAATCGGTTTGAATTTGGTACACGTCTGTTCACTTGGGATTGAGTTTGACTGGCTCAAGCTGAGTGTTGGACTCCGCCATGTCTGTGCGTCGCCCCTTCTTCTTGCTTGTGATTTCATGGACGGGCTGTGGAGGCGCCGTGGAGGTCAGGAGGACTTTGTGTGCAGGGGCCCAGAGGGTGGTGTCTCTGTGCTGTCCCCGCGGCTCCGACGCAACGCGTGCCGGCAGAATGGAATGGGAAGAGTCCATGGTCTGGTCACCAGAAAGGGTGGTTTGAGAAGTCCATCAAGTACATCTAGCTGGAATGACACCCCCAAGGTGAGTAAGGAATACTAAATCCCTAATGAAGGGATTTGGGGTTGTCCCAGATAAGCTGGACAAATAGAGTGATGGATGTTCACTCAACAGTGTGCCGCCCACATTTTGATATCCAGAATCAAACACAATGACCTCCATGACTCTTAGTCTCTCCCAGGGCCGTAAAAAAAAAAGGCTGAAGTCATTCTCTTCTTGAAGCTCTGCTGTGGGAGTTCTCACAGCTTGTTTTCTCGACACATCATCTCATCAGGTTTTGTCATGCGAAGTCCCACATCTACGGTGCAGTTGGTCAGAAACTTGAGGGCGTGCTTTGCTCTGCTTTTCCGCCGGTGCAGGAGGTTGCGTTTTGGGGAGCAGCTGGCTGTAGTGCCGATGAATTACAGCTCTGCACTGTGGTCTCTTGTGAAGAAAAAATCCCCAAGCAGGTCCCAAAAAGCACAACAATACAATCTTGTACGAATGCAATATGTTAATCTCAATAGAACGGATTTGGGCCTTGTCACCGAACTCCTCTGACTGCTCTGTGGCGGTGGCCTCTTGGACAAAACAACCTGTTTTACTGTTTTACAATAGAAACTATTATCACTTCACTTCATCACATCATTGAAATAGATCATTTTAGCCCAAACATACACATACTAATCCATTTTATAGCATATATACTTTACTTCAGTCTGGACAGCCAGCAAAGCGAACTGCATCCAGCAGACAGCAGGAGACTCAACTCAGCCAGTCACAATACCTTCAAAACAACTTCTGGAAAAACTATTTACATTATATGCATACATATATATATAATTGTGGTTTTGGGGTTTAAATCATTAAAAGAAAATTAGTGAATATTTAAAGATCTGTTTACTATCACCAGATGACTGTGCGACACGGTCGTCCAGCAGCTTGTGTTATAATGAGAGGGGAAAGTTAGATCTCAATCATAACAAAGGCTCTGAACCGCCTCACACAAGTGCTGCTGTGGATAACCCCAGTGGGAGAGGCGCTTACAAGAAGACAATAAAAGGGGTTTTCACAGGGATTGCAGGGTGTGGAAGGGGTGTGGCGTTTGTCCCCTCATCGCCAAGTCGACCTCGTGAAAAAACAGCGAGCGTGCCTCATGACGACCGTGACACCTCAGTTCTCACCACGGAGCTCATGTTCGCGACCTACCGGCAGAGGGCTCCAGGTGTGTTTATTGAGTGTTTCACTAATAATGCGGCATTAGGAAAGATGTGCACTCGCTGCCAGGCAGGCTTACAATGGCATTTGCAAGTGCTGGATGACACTGCTGCTGACCGTGATGGCATTCTGCTCTGTTGCGAGTTAGCACTCTTCCAGTAATTCGGCAGGAACTCGAACATCGTCTTCCAGCTTTCTTCCTTTGCACAGAGGAGACAATGTCTTTTTTGTTTTCCTGCTGTCATCGCTATTAAAGAGAAACATATTGTTCCGCTCAAAGCCTGCAACCCCAGCCGCTCTCTGGCTCCGTTTGAGGCCAAAGCACATACATGATACATGTCTGTATCACATTTTGAAACGTTACGGTACGCTGAGGTCAGACTGTCCCTTTTCGGTTTCGATACAGTTTTCACATACAGATCCGGAGAGAGGGCTCGGCTCCTCTTTAGATGAACCTACCATGACGGAAGCTTTCCAAAGCTTTAATTATGTGACCGGACCAAATGAGATAAAATTGCAAGCTATCTGCTGACCACATTGTGTCGGTCAGAAAGGGCGTTTTTCTGCCCCAAACTCTGCTCGGTCACTTAGTGCTTGCTGCATTTAAAATCATGGGTGCTCATCAGCAACCACACAATGTGACTCAGTGACCTCATCGCCTTACATTGAAAAAAATAGCCCGTCAGCGCACAATAAAAGCACAGCTGGTGTCGCAGCGTGGATGCAGGAGGCGCTAAAGTGTTGCTGATCACAGCTGAGATCCGATGGAATCAAACTGGGACGCAAAAAAAAAACCTATAACGCCGATTTTTATTGCGACCACACGCGTGAAAAAAAAATACTAACAACCCACATTTGAAAGGATGACATATGTCATCTGTGTAGCACACGATCACGCCCATGTCAGTGAGCAGCCAACACCGGCTCAATCTCATGACAGCATCCTTTTCTGCTGGCTTGCAGCTGTGGGTGGTGCAGGCATTACCACACAGTGGTACAGTAGGAGGGGTGTACTGTACATTAATCTTACACACAAACATGTGTTTTTAATGAGAGGGAGGCTACTTCAGCTGGAGCCCGAGGAGAGGGACGCAGAATGGAGAGTGCACAATGAGCAATGCGGTCATAAGGACAATATTACCAGTGTCCAAGGGAAACACTGTTTAAAGTTGTGTTTTGATTCCATTAAATCCACATCACTGACGGAGGGTTTGTGTAGCTACCTGACCCTCTTTCCAGTCGTCAAAAATCACCAATCACGAGCCAGAGGCAAAGAAAACAAGGACTTTTTTTTTTCCCCCCACCGAGACTCGTGCCATGACTCACAGCATGACCCGCGATGACTGACATTGTCCTCTCGCATCTACTGACCCTGTGATTCCTGGCACGCTTTCGTGAGGACTGGATTCTTCGGTGCCACATCATGCAGTCGGCAAGATGCACCTGCCGAATTTTTCCAAAATCACCACGTCGGTCCCCAACAACAATCTCTCGCGCCTGACGACGGTCAGCCGGCAGGACAGCCAACTGGCCTGAGAGTAGCATTATTATCTGCGAATGACAAGAGAGGAAAAGTTCTTTCCCTCTAACTGGGTCAGTCATCACACTCTCATAAATGACCGATTGTCCTCTGTCGTAAAGTTAGGCAAGTCCTGCTGCTGAAGCAGAGCAACGCTTCCCTGTAGGCAGATGAAGTGGTGTGGAAGGCCCTGCAGCCTCTAGTGGGCCCACAGATGAATGCACAGTGAACTCAATCGACTGGCTGTCTCTCCAGAGCCGGCGTTTACAATGAAATGCAGCCCATTTGCTCACAGGGCTGCATTGAGTTAACGTCAGTTAACCCGAGCCCGTTTTTCACTGGAAATCACCAGGAACTTTTATCACCACTAAATTATGCACCTGGGGAAAATAATTCCTGAAACCTATCGCACTTAGCGCCCCCCCCTCCCTTCCCCCAGATGTCAATGGATGGTGGTGCTAAGTTGCTAGTCAAAGACACATATTATCAGAACAGGACGCTCCCAGTTCTGGAAGAGACAGACTTTAGACTGATTCTTTACGAGGGAGTGCTCACTCGGGAGAGGCGCATAACTCCCTTTTCCATGTAGAATGTCACAGAAGATCCATCCGACATAGTCGGGAAAAGACAACATTGAAATTAGGAGCCATGATTTAGGATCAGTGGGGGGGGGAAACAAAAGGTAGCGGGGGCTTTCTTCAGCCTCCCGTGGAACGAGCAGGTTCCTGAGCTGCCGTCCAACTGGTTTCAGTTAGCCGCTACCAAGAAGAAAGGTTACTGCAAAAACAAAAGCATACTTCCCTTTACGACCACCTTAAGAATTTACTGCCACTGATGCAAAATGAATTGCTGGCTCAGGGGGAAGTTTATTGTGCGGGCAGTTTATTTTCCAATATATGCCACAACAGCAGGACCCCAGTTTCACTTTTTCAACCCCAGCGGTGCTCTGCTCCCCAATCACTCGCCGTTTATTTAATGTGCTGCATGAAAACATTCATTTGTAAACAATTTGTGAGTTTTAAGACTTGGAGGGTGACTCATCCGCACTCACCCGACTGTCGAGAGGTCCTCTGTCATTGTTTGATTCATATTTTACATCATGTGAAAATGAGTGACTGCATTAGCCGTTTGGGAGCTAATGGGGAGCAGATGATGGACGGATGACGGGGAACTGTACTTTTCCAAAACCTCTTCTGACCAAGCAGGATGATTAAAGGGTGGGAGGGGAGGTGAAGCGGGTTCCACCAAGTAACACATGCAGCTGTGGCGTATTATCGTGTTTTTACGGTTGGCCGAAGGTCCACTCTATATCACGCGGGGACAGTCTTGCAAGACAACACGGGCTTTCTTTGAAGGGTCCCACTTGAAGGACTATTGTGAAGGCCTTGACTTGAGGGGTTGCAAATCGACTTCTGAGAATGTTTAAGTGTTTATGGTGGCTATAACATCCCACTTTTTAGGTCAAAAGGGAAAAAAAAGGCCCACTTCAGGGAAATCTTTGATTTTTATGCAACTGTTTACACAACATGATGGACAAGCTCGGAGACAACTTGTGTATTATATGGTTGGTATTTTCACGAGCAGGATCTGGGAAGAACTGCTCCAACTGCAGGTTCTCTAGGCGCTTTCAGAGCAGCTCGAGCTGCACCGACTGCCTTTGTGTATCAGAGTTTGAGCTGGAAAAGGCTCCCGTAGGAGGAATGCATTATGGGTAGTTTCCAAGGGAGGATTTTTACAGTCAACATGTCAAGGAAAATAGTAAAAACAGCAGCTAAACTTAGATCCAAAGCACCGAGTGGCACGCAAACAACACACCGGTATGCTTTGCTCTCCACTGTTTACTTGTTTGCGCTTTGCTTCTCCAGTTAATAAACATCTGTACTGCCTCCGCCACTGTTTTGCAATCAGCGTGATCCGAGTGCACATTTGGGGACAAACAATCTGATGTGACGGCGACAAAAGTTTCCTTTCAGCTGCTGCCCAATTATCACGCTGAATCCCACCAACTCCTGCCGGTGACACCAGTGACACTCGTGAAACCTGAGGGCTCTAACAAGTAGACGCGGTTTAAGGCTAAACATCACCGTCTGATGCTGCACGAATCTGGCTGATATCAATCCATTCAACAGAATTATCACATAAAATCTGACCTCGAGAAATATCCTCTCAATCTGGCTTTGGTTGCAATTATCCTCATAAATCATCAGCTCTGCTCGCCGACATCCACTCTTAACCCGTCTCTCTGCAGCCTTTCATGGTCCTGAAGTTACTGTTGACTGAATCGCCAATATTTTTATGGCCCAATTTATTGTCACAGAATTCTCGGAGCCCAAGTTCAGTTCATCACATTTCTTCTTTTGTCTAACTCGAAGTCTGAAACACAAAGATATGAGGTTTATAATGCACGTGGGGGGAAACAGCTGCGACATCTTACACTTCTGGAGTGGAACCAGTTAGTTGATTGAAGTTACAGATATTACATTTTTCCAGTGATGCATATTATGCAACTTTTCTAAGTAGGATGCTTCGATTTGACAAAAGTGAATTTGAGCAAAGAATCAGTATTATGACAACACTACACAAGGACACAGCCATGAAAATCCCCAGGCCACTATGGGACTTGAACCTGCAACCCACTGGTGTTCAGTCTCTTGCGCCAATTTGATCACTCCTGTGGGATACATCACTCAAAGCAGGTAAAATACGAAGACTTCTCATAGTTAAAGAGACATCTTGATGGCTTGATTGACAGTGACTTAATACCTCAGCTTGAAAGTGTACTTTCCCTGCCATGATCATTTAAAACTGAGTAAATTGTCAGTGTGAAAGTGAAATATTTCAGCCAATGCCATTAATATTCCCAAACCATGTGTCATTCGCCAATCGCACGCTGTTCCAGCACTGGGATTCAAGCTCTTGAGTTTTTTCCTCGTCCATTTCCAGTAGTGCTACATGAAAGTGGCGCCCTGGGTGCACAGAACGGCATTATAAAGTTTTTATGACTTTCAAAACATCATTTTCCACTGACAGGTTACGCGGATGATGAGCACGCCATCTGGCGTTTCAGAAGCCAGTGAGATAGGGTCCTGAGATAACTCTCTGAGCTCACGTCTAGGACCGGACCCAATAACCAGGACCAGGGCCTGGAAAACTTTCTGTTATGAATATCACCTAAGTTGCTTCTTCACTATATTGTCGGGATGTTCAGATTAGACTCCAAACTCAACATTTCAAAGACTTGCATCACCAGGTGGAGCTAACTTGCAGCTAAATATATTAGGGTTGGGAATCCATGTGTTGACTGATTCGTTTCAGAACCCCCCTGCCCCCCCCCCAAAAAAAAAACAGTTTCATGCTTTAATGTCCTTACCGAATGTTTCTCTGCGTTCTTCCTGAGTGACTTCAAACTAAAAATGTTTCAAAAAAACAAAACAAAACCCTTCGGCACTGTAGCATGCTAGCTGATATATCAAACAATTGAGGCCACTTTGCTCTGCCAACGGAAAAAAAGTCTTTGTTCTGAAAGCATGACAGCCATTACAGTCATAGAGAGTGCCTTTGACTGAAAAAATATGTAAGAAAGAATGTGAAAACTATTGAAGGAATTCAACAAGTCTTCAGCATTGCCTGAAAGCTAAATGTGTAGCAGTTTAGCTTTATAACTGCAAACTGTTTTTCTCAACACTGGATGCTTCTTCGAGTAAATAAACATGAGCTATTTGTTTTAACATGTCCTTGATT
>JAUESE010000057.1:2519099-2543141 GCA_032274725.1 Malacoctenus triangulatus | reverse complement strand
GGGGGGCAAAAACAAGCTTGTGGGTGCAAAACGGCTAACAAGTACATTAGAGCTAATAAAATGAGGAAAGTTTGCCCCTTCGTGCTGCTCTCACTGTAGCAGGATGGTGCCTTTATTGTGTTCCATAATCATATCACCTCCACTCTCCGCCTTGTAAAGAATTTATAAAGTCTTTCCTGCCAAGAAACAACACCCATTGTGCAAATGCATCAGCTCAGGATGCAGGAGGATTCCGACTGGAAGCAGATTCACGGCGAAGCTTAACACGAGTTCAGAGGCGTTTGTCTTCATATTTGTCCCATTAAAACAGTAAGCACGGTGTCAAAGTCACATTTGTACAACGCGAGAGCCCAGTTAAGCATAAATCCCGCACAAACTAACCTGTAGGCTTCACTACCGTTCCTCCATAACGGCGCATAACTCTGATGGGACACGCTGTGACATATCGGTTTACTAAGAGCAGACCAGCTGTAAAGGCTCCCTGAAGTCAGCGCGCGCCAAGAGAGCTGGTGCGACAGACGGACCAGACGGACAGGGGATGCTGCTGAACGTGCGAGGAAAGCGACCGAGGAGTGACAGAACACAACACGCGGGTGAAGATTTTTTTTTTTTCCCCCCGGTGGGTGCTGGCTGTCGCTGTAACGACACGTTCTCCGTCAGACCCCCCCCCTCTCCTCCTCCTCCCCCCGCCGCCCACTCCGAGCAGCAGGTGCACTAGCTTTAGGTGGGAGATCTTTCTGACACCTGTAATGAGTGACAAGACCCACACGTCCAACGACACTGGAGGGGAGAGTGGGACTCGCACTAACGCACCACTTCCATCGCAGTACTCTCCGCTGCGTGTGGAACAGGCTGCTGTTTGTTCACTTTCTGTTGACTTGACTGAGACGCTGCAGTGAATGAGAGAGAGCTCCTCTTAAAAAATATGTGTGTGTGCTTTGTTTTGGCTTATTTCTGTGTTGATCAGACTTTTCAGGATGACGTTTTTTTTTTTCCAATAATCATTCAACAATCTCTTTAAGATGCAAACATGAGTACACAAACATGGCTTCCATCAAAAAACAACAAACACAGAAAAGAGAGCCTGGTGGAGTGAGATTTCCTTACAACAAAAACAATACAGACAAAAGAATGAGAATATGAAGAAACTACCATCTAAAACTGCTACTGAGGAATTGCATTTTTCCCCATTTATTTAATTTGGTTGAATTTGTCGACGTATAAACGAGACCAAATTTAAGCGAATGATGTCAGGCTGCACTGTGGCCGAGAATTTAGCACACTTTTCTCTCAGTCACAAGATCTTTGATTCTATTCTAATTTATGAGACCTTTGGTGGGAGGAGTTTGCGTGTTGATGAGTGTGGGTGCACTTTCTCCAGGTAACCGAGTTGGCGTATTCAGAGTGAAAAATGTTGTGTTTGCAACAGTTACCAGAGCCCGAGCTGGTGCCGTTTTTACAGGAGGTTTCTTGAAAAGGATGCTTTGTTTTATCTCTGTGTAGACGACACCTGAAATGCTCTTAGGTGTGGGTGTGAGTTTGTCTGTCTCTTTGTGTTAGGCCAGTGACGGACGTCCAGGATGAACCTGTCCAGGGTGTACACTGCCTTCACCTAAAGTAAACTGGGACTGGCTCACACACTCTGCATAAATTGGGGGAAACTAAAGAGGGAGATGGATGAATAGCTGCTATGTATGAAGAAAATGAGCGGAGGATTTGAATAATAAATTTAATTAGAGTTGGTGACTGAAGCCTCAGAGCAAAGCCACAAATTCAACCCTGCAGTACGATTACAGATTAGAAATACAATGTGATCACTGCAGCAGTCAATTTTGTTTCTAAAACAAAATAAAGATACTTGGTTGACCTCTCACTCAGTTGTTGCTAAATTTGAATGGCTGTGTAAACAGCAGAGTCCTTAAAATGAGCAGCACTTCTGGCTGACTCAGTTACAGTTCCTAGATCCTGATAGAATCCAGGTAACACTGAGGATGCTGGGATGTTGGATTCAGAGCACCTCTCTGTGTCCTGCTGCTTCTGTCAGAAATATAACTGTCTTGTTTTTGATTTCTGGTCCTGAAAATGTGGATACATCAGAGTCAAAGAACAGGATTCCCTTCAGATTTTCTCCAGAGATGTTAAATACACGTTGTTGTCGGTCTACTAGCCAGTTACAAACAAGACACAGAGTAGGTCAGTGAAGAATATCAAGTCATCAAGAAAAGTGTGAAACTGTGTATCGTCTAAACATTTTGCTTGAGACAAAACGCCTTGAAAAGTCCAGTTGCCTTCAAGACAAGGCGCAGGGAATCTTTTGACTGGACAGATATTTTCGAAGAACCTGGCGTCAGACCACAATCGCTTGAGACAAAACTGTGGAAAAATGGACCAAACAGTTTCTTCATTCCCCTGAGACGATTCAGTGTAACATGGCACCATCCATCAATGCTCCAAATTGGCTTCTTGTTTCAGCCTACTTACATTAGTTGTTTGCTTACAGTTACTCTAAACAAGCACTTTCAACATCCCATCAAAACATTGCTTCCAAATGTTGTTAGTATCGGAAACATCACCTCCACAGGAGGGGGCGTCTCCTGATCCCAAACTAAATAAAAAAAACAGTTAATGAGATGGAGACAAGGTTTCCGTGGCAGCTGATTGACCAGATCTGAAGAGAGGAAGTGGAAAAAAAAACAACTAAGACAACAACAACAGCTTCCTTTATACTTGTAGTCAGCAGCAAATCTTCACCAGGACCCTTCTCATGCTTTTCCTGTTTGGTTGATTGCACATCAACCTTAAATTGACCCGTCAGGCTCAGGCATCCTTCTTTACTACTGACCACACTCCATTTATTTGGCCCCTATTCTTTCATACTTTGGTTGATTATTTTTGGTTAGGATATTTTAGCCTTTCTCACCAGATTACCCCAATCTGGTAATCTCTTTTTCAAGTCTCGCCGCCTAATTGTGACCGCATCCCGGGGACTCGAAGTGAACCAGAAATGCTCTTGTGCGTGTCAGGGCCTCAGAGGTATGTGCTACACATCCTCAATGTCTTCCAGCTGAGTAGAGAAGGTGAGTGTGTGCTGGAGGGCGAGGAACAAAAGCAAATCTTGCGGGCAGTGGGGGCCTCCGCTATCAGTGTGTTCCTGTCAACGGTTTCGCCGTGTCACATGGCTGCGTCCGTAAAGCGAGCATGTGTCAACACACATTTTGCAGGTCTCACGACAAACCACAGTGTGCAGAAAAAATATAAGTCAGCGATGATGACCAAACTCCTCACTTTAAATGAACTACAGAGATGCGTTTCTGGTGAGAGAAGGAAGGACGCAGCAAAACTTCGCTCGCTTCTGATCAGTTTGAGGAGGTTTCTCAAATTTGCAGGTGCACAGCTGCTCCACAGGAAGCTCGAGCTACCGCACAACAACGGAGGGGGCGGGCCTATGGAGCGGCTGCATCCTGACAACAACGTCTGATTACACCAATCAGAACAACAGAGCCTGGGCGAGGGCAGGAGTAAAAAAACAGAGCATACACCTCCACACTGCAGTGCCAATAAACGGCGGGCCTGACTCACTCAAAGTCTACTCAACACCAATGACAGGAGAGCTGACAAGCGGGGGGGGGGATCCGGCTGATGTAATGTCAGGAGAAGCGAGGATGGAAGATGTGTCCAGGCCACAGAGAACTCCAGCTGTGGCTCCAGTTTTTTAACGAGCAGCTTTATGCGCTTCTTTATTAATTTAATATTCCAGACTCCATTTTAATCAGCAGATCCTGGAGATTACTGCCGGCCCGCGCTCAGACGGGGGACGGACCTCACACAGACGTGCGCAGGCTTGCACACTGCGGCGCCATCCGCCACATCTCCACAACAAAGTCAAACCAGCGTCTCATTTCCCCAAAGTGAATCATCTTAATACAAAAAAAAAAAGAAAAAAAAAAAAAAGGTCAAACCGGTCCACAGGAGCGACATCCAATTAGTGTCAAGTGTGACTAATTATAATCTGACAAACGTGTGAAATGAAGTCAGAAACCCGAGACAGAGGCTAATTATAGCAGATTGAAACACTTCATTAAGCGCAGCTTATAGCGAGGAGACATTCCACATCAGAATGCTAAAACGTCTCCGAGATGAAACAGCAGCTCGACGGCACACTGAAGCCTGTTGGGGCATCAGGCAGAGAAACAGTCAACAAGGCAGCATCAAAACTTGCTTTCAAACAACAACAATAACAATAATATTCCTGCTCCTTTACAAAGCACAGATGCGTGATGAGAGGCTGGAGTGGTATTTATTAAACATTTACATTGAACACCTCAACATGAAGTGCTTCACTGAGCTGCTCAGGTGCCAGCAGGAGGAAGCTGGGATTGGATTGGGTAATTCCCAGGTGGGTAAAACTGAAGCACGGCATTGTGGGAAAAGCGAGCTCACGCTCAGACGACTAATGAGTTAATGCTCCTTTTTTTTTTTTTTTCTAAATCACTCATCAAGGATTTTTTAATTGAGTGACATTAAACGAGTGTGCAAGTGGGTGAGTTTTATTAAAGGCACACTCAAACCACTTGGCTTTGTTGCAGAGCCAAATGCTATAAAACAGTAGGAACATCCACAATGGACAATCAGGTGCAGAGCCTTCACAGTGCACAGAACTCTCCTTGGTCTACCAACAATGCCACAACAACAATGGCAGCCAGGGTGGGTGCTGCCTCAAGGTGTGGAGGGCTCCACTCATTGTGCTGCGGCGGGCCGGTGGAGGTGCCAGGGTACCTCTGTGGAGAGGCAGATGGTTCTCCTGCTTGTGCCCAACACTTCCTCCCTGTCGGAGCATCTCTCTGACAGATGGGCCCAGGATCCTGGACCCAGCTAATCTCCAGCACTCCTCCACTTAAAGGCACAGTGGTGCGCCTGCTCCTACCTCCACAGCCCCAGAGAGCCATGACGGGCAGAACACATCAATACAGGCTGACTGCCGCTGTCACGTACGATTCCAGTGTGCATGCGAGCACACTCGGAAATATCAGCGGGGTTTCTCGGTGAAATGACAAGAAGGGGGTGGCTAACTGCAGCCTAACTTGGCCACGAACATGTCTACCAGTGGAATTGGTGAAACAATACAGAAGAACAAAGGAGAAAACGAGGCAAAGGTGGAGTAATTCTGCAAAGTTGAGGCATTAAAAGGTCCAAAGCACAAGCCATTTGAGCACGGAGTGGCAGCCTATTTTCAGCGGCGGACTCAAATTGCTGTCACTTTTGTCGTTTTTCGCCAGCAAGCATGCAAATACAAAATGCCTCCTCCCTTGCTTTACCGGGTCCTGACCACGTCTGCGCTCGGAGGAGCCAAAGTTGACATGTCGACAATTTACACCAACTATAAAACGACTTTCGGAATGTCACACCGTATTCCGCCGCCGTGCCCGACGGAGCACCAAGTAAAATCGGCTTTTGATGATTCGGTGCAGCGCTCGGGCACGTTGTCGACAGTTTCCAAATAAATTTACAGCCCAGGAAAGACGACACTCTCCGGTGTTGTGTGCAAAGCCGAGCGGGGGAGCAGCCCCTCCGGTGCAGTGAAAATGTCAGGCAGCCGTACGCACATGTTCAACACTAAATGTTGAAATGTAGAGGAATAAAAGAAGTATACGGGGCTACTTTGCCATGCAAGAAGTACACAAAATGAATTCGGACAGCTTGATACGTCCCATGCACACGGCTGGAAAGGACATGCACGCGCAGCCGCCTTCGACACACGAGTTGGCAACAAAGTAAATCCCCCAAATTTCCTAAATGTCTAATTTACTTACGCTTTTAGTGGATTCTGAATGACAGCCGCCATTTTGCTACAATGTAACGCAATATCGGCGTCTTGCAGTTCTGAGGGAAACCTACGGGAATTGACCAATCGGAGCTCGGCTCGATTTCGTAGACCAATAGGATTGCAGCCTGAGCGGATGAGGCGTGGCCTAATGGGGTAAACTGTCAAAATTATTTTAAAGGGTTTTCCCTTGTATTTATATTGTACACAACTGAATTACAGCACTTTTTTTTTTTTTTTTTAAAGAGACCCTCACTGTAGTTCAGAGAGATATCAAGTGCAACTTCCCCTGGTGGTGAACTGGGCCCATGCAGTGTGAAAGGCACAGAATATCAACATGGAAGCTTGTGTTTAATTATTTATTAAAATAATTATAAATCATTTATCATCATCAATAAGCACCGAGCAAATAATTTTCCCTCACTTGATCTGAAGCTGCAGTGCGAGTGAGAGAGAGAGAGAAATGGAAGCAAGGCTCAGAACACACACAGGCGTGCACACAATCTATTCCTCCCACATACAGTACAGTAAGTGGTTTGACACAGGGAGAGTGAACACACACCAACACACACACACAGAGGCACACAAACACACTAAAGACATGGAGGCAGTTCCAGATTATGTTTTGACAGACGGGAGCTGATACAACTTTAATCTTATGCAAATCTTCAACCAGTTTAGCGAGTGGTCACACATCACTTCTTCAAGTTCCTTTCTCCAACAGTTGAAGGTATATCAGTCATTCCTCTGTGATTTGAAAAGCGGTCGGTGAGTAGTGTTGATAGTAACACTTGATCCAAATGAAAAAAAAAAAAATGGACGAAATGTGTAATAGCACGATGAATATCTGGAGA
This sequence comes from Malacoctenus triangulatus, assembly GCA_032274725.1. NCBI lineage: Eukaryota > Metazoa > Chordata > Actinopteri > Blenniiformes > Labrisomidae > Malacoctenus > Malacoctenus triangulatus. The sequence goes on along the minus strand of JAUESE010000057.1, from coordinate 2,536,466 downwards.
GGTAAAAAAAAAACCTCCAACAAAATAGGCAGCACATTTATGCATGGGAATGGACTTACACGCCACATGTCATGTTTTTCTATTCGATCCTGTGCAATATTAGCATCTCCGAGGTGTGTGTGATGAAACATTCAGACAGATAAATGTGTTTCGAGACAAGGTGGACGCGACATCTTCTCATCAGAACCAAAAAAGGTTCCACGTTGTTCGAAGCGAAGGGAGGATCACCTTTATCTACAGAGCTACAATCCACAGACAACCCTTTTCTCTTGTTTTTTTTTTTTTTGTCAACAATAAAATACAAGCAGGAGTCTAAAAGGCATCACCTTGTGCTTGGTATGATATCCACAATAAAAATGGTCATGTAACTCAAAACTAGTACTGATGCGAGACAAGTTAAAGCTCTTTGTCACTAGATGCGGTTCAACACATCATTCTTTTTTTTTTTGTTTGACGCTGAACCACAAAAGAAATAAAGTTGAGAGTTAAGGTGGTTTCAAATAGTGTCACTACAAAGTCTATAAATATTAATACAGTAAATAATGCCAAACAAAAACCAGCAACAAAAAAAAACCTAAATAAACACTAGCCGTGTTGAGCTTTGTCAGGCTGCGCCTTCAGACAGCTCGAGTCATGAATGGGAGGTGCGGACATTGTTTTTTCTGGGACAACATCCGAATACCCAAGCAGGTAGTACATGTAAATACTTACAATTCAAATCAAAGTGTCGAGAACAAAGAAAAAAGAAAAAAAAATCAATAAAAATGACATGAAATACATACATGAGGACACTGAAAATGCCGCTCGATGAAAAGAGATTGTGAGGTTGGTTCGGAGGCCGTCCTCTGAACAGGTAAAAGGCCATGGATCTCTCAGACTCATGCAAGCCAGAATGCTAACTTTTTTTCTTCTTCTTTGATACATAAATAATCTTCAGATACTCTAACATAGTTCTATGTCTTCATACAACCACAAGTTACAAGGTAAAATATAAACATCATACCAGCACAGACACGGTGACCTGAATGACTTTTTTTTTTTCCGTTTGTTTTTCTTTTTGGCACACCAGATATCCACCACCTCGAAGGACTTGTGAGTGGATTTCAGCTCGGTTTGTGACCCGCCGCCTCCTCATCCTGGATATCTGGCTCTTTTGGCCATGGTAAGCAACAGCCTATAACAGCTGAAAGAAAGGCTTAGTGCAAAAAACTAAAAACGCTGCAATACATGCATGCAATGGAACCTGCAGTAACGCCTGCACGGACAGAAAATATCTCTTTGCCATTACACGCACGACAACTGAGAAACAACGCTCGATATTAGGAAGTGCTGGAGACGAATCACACAAACCCACCAGCATTCTTGACTATCTATTTAAATGATACATCTTCTTTTTTTTGTGTAGATTTTCTGATTGTAGAAAAATAGCTCGACAGCCTCATTGAACGCGAAGTTCGGGATTTGTGTCGATAAGGGGTCAGAAGACTCGCTCGATGTGAAGAGTCAGAGTGGAAACGCGGGTTTCACGCTCAGTCAAGTAACTCAACATGTTCTGGCTGCTCTACAAAGGCCACAGGAACTCTTAAAAATCCCACATCTGCCAAACGTCCCACACCTTCTCTCCTCCCCACAGATACGAGACAGAACCATTTAGAGTAGCGGAGGTATACTTCAGCAGTCAAGACTGCCGGTCGGGCGAGTGGTTCTCTCTGGTGCTCTGAAGACGTCCAGTCTCGTCGCCCCCCCCACCCCCCTCCCCTCCCCTTCCCCATTAGAGTTCCCCAGGTTTCTGGTTGCAGCCGGAGCACACGCGCACGGGGTGGTCCCAGCCGCGCGACGGAACCGGGCGGCGCTCCGGGGAACATTCGTCGCACACCCCCTGGCCGCAGGCGCGGCAGTGGTGCTTGGACAGCTTGGCAGTGAACTCGCGTTGGCAGTTGTGGCAGGACAGGATGTCCTGGTCAGGCACCCAGTAGGCAGGACGGGCCGCATCTTTCACCAGGCCTGCAGGGGAACACACGGGGGATTATTAGACACAACCGTCCCATCCACACTCGCGTATACAGGTGCATTCAAAACCTCGATAGAACGCAGAAGCACACAGACGTGGAGCTCTGATCTGTTCCTGGACCGATGACGTTACCGGAACGATTCGCTTTGGATAAGGACATTTCCTCGTGATTACTGTAAATGCCCGCCAGTTGTCTTGGTTTGGGTTACGATGGAAGCAGGAATGCGATGTCATTGAGCTCATTTTGTTGTGATTGGAGCAGATGCCTCTGTGAGGTATTTTCGGGGCCGTAAATATGGAAGCTTTTTCAGCAGGATATCAGGTGATCAAAAACACATTTATCTTTGCCCCTTCCCAGTAAATATAGACCAACAACAGACTTGTGCAGTATAAAAATAAAAGGCATCCAGAAATGATCGTCTCGTGCTTTAGGAACGAACAGAGTTTTTAGGGTTTCGGCCAGAAAGAAACAAGTCAACCAGCAGGTTTCTTTTGACAGTTTTCTCACTCTGACCCCCATCGAAACATGCAATTATGTCAATGTCATATTGACATGTTGTTACAAACCTCATCTCTGTGTAAACATCGGGCTAAAGTACACCCTCTGAAGCCTTCCGATCGGGAGTCGCAAGCAATCACGCGAAGATTTCAACCACTGTCATAGAAGCAACCTAAGATCCATAACCCCTCAACAGAGTCTCTGTGAAGTGACTTCAGAGATCCAATGCAACATCCAAGCTGTCGATGCAGAGGTAAGACAGTCTGCAGATATGTCCTGAGAAGACTGCCCACAGCAGCGGCAGCCGGCTCTGTATCCAGAGTGTGTGGGAGGCGCTCACTTTTCCAGCAAGGAAACAGTTTTTTTTTGTTGTTTTTTTCTTGGCAAGAGAAGCGACTTGCAGCCACACGTGATCCGTCCACAGTGACAAAGACGAGTTGCATATTGCTAACAATAACCTCAATCAATGTTTTTTCTTCCCCAGCACATGAAGCCGTTGGACAGCTCAGCACTTTCCTTCGTCTGGGGCCTCCGCTTGAGTTACAGTGAGCTAACAGAGACCTGTGAACTTTTACAAGTGGGCCACCGGGGCATCCCGTACCCCTTTAAAAGAGGTGAAGCTCTGCTGGCGAGACACCAGATGGTTAACATTTTCGTGGTTGCAAACTACAAACAGGGCCTCACTAATTTACTGCCTTATTGAAACGGGAGATATTGTGCCTCTGCCACCAGAGGGCATCGTACGCGCTTACGACTGTTTACTGGCTCTGTTATTCATGTTGCATAACAAGCCTTTTTAGGAGCACTCACCAAGCGGTATGTCAATAGCGGTGACCACGACCCCTATGGTGTTTGTGACTGCTTCTCCAACCTTCCTTGCGAGAGTCCCGCCTTCTTCCTCTTCAAGCTCCGCCTCGAGTATCTCTGCATGAAAGGATAAATGAAGTCTTGCCAAATGACGTGTAATTTTATGTAGTTACATTTTGACTGCAGCGTAACAGGAATGAGAAAACGGGGCGGGGGGGGGGGCCTCAGAGAGAGAGAGTGTGTACCTGCATATGAAGCTCTCTGCTCAAAACAAACGTCACACACTCTGACAGGGGCAAGACCCCAGCCTCTCTCAGGGACGGGCGCAGCTTTGGAGGAGCAGCCGTCACAGAAACCCTCCCCACAGGCACGGCAGTGATGCTTGGTGTCGTTATCCTGGAAGACTGCGTGACACTTGTGGCACACCTTGTACGAGAGCGAAACAATATCAGCACATGTCATCTCTTGACCAAGAGCTGACCAGAACAGGAGCAGTCCACTCCAGCCTCGTCTTGTGACTGGCACACACAGGCTGCGTAATGGTCGCAGAGCGCGGCAGACAGTAAACATCCCCCCCCCCCCGGATTTGAAAGTGTTGACTTGGCTGCTGGTGGCGGGCGGCAGAGGGTGGGGCTGTGTGTGTCACTCACCAAGATGAGGGAGTTGGGTTTCCAGTAGGCTGGAGCGATCTGATCTGTCAGCCAAGAGGTGACAGCCTTGGCAGGTTTGACACTGAGCTCCGACACAGACTGGGCCACCAGGTTGACTCCATCCAGAAGCCGCTGTGCAGCGTTGCTGTTGTCTTTTAAAAAGCCGTCCGACTGCAGACAACATGCGTGAAAGAATTAGTAAAATAGAAGAAAAAAAACAACACAGAAATTTAAAAACAACAACGAGATGTTCATTTCACGCACTCCTGGCCAGACGTGCTGGATCTCTGTGCGTACGACTGTATCCACAGGGTCCTGGTTCCCATACCAATACTGACGACTCCGATAGATCACTCCACAGTTGGGACACTCAATAACGTACCTGGAAAACATAATGACACAAATAAAAATTCATTCTGTGTTTAATATAGAGGTATAAAACACATGTGATTAAAGTATTCACATCATGAATCTATGGAGGTACTGACAGATATCGTATCAAAAAACAAATACAGAAAAATTTAAAAATATAAAACCTCATCAGAAAATATCTCGAGCTTTAATGTGTGTCTCGGGTGTTTTATTAGCTGTGACACACGCGTGCTGGAGTGGATGGAAAAACTGGATTTTATGTCAGCGTCTGGACCAGCAGAGCTAAAATTAGGCTGCGTTAAGGTAACATAAGCCAAACTAAAGGCAAGTTAGGAGAGACCTGCGGAGGGTTCAACGGTGACTCACCCAGACCAGGCGTATTTGGCGAGACCCAACCAGGGCGAGTCTGAGGACGCGGAGGTCTTGGGGACGACCACGACTTCCTTTCCCCCTTCGTAGCAAGCCTGAGGTGATGAAACACACAACAGCTCGATGACATCAGCAAAGGAAGAGAAACCAGTATCTAAAAGAGAAAAGTTTGCCCCCTTTGCTTACCTTGCAGGTGTAAATGCGGTTATCATACTGGGCAGAGTAGCGACAGCGATGCTTGGCCTCGTGACACGCTCCCTCCCCTAAGTGGTTCATGCTGTTCTTGCAGCCGGATCTGAAGGAGAGCCAACGAGACCGAATATTGAATAACGACAGCGGAGACAGATGAAGGATGAGGGAGAAACCAGGTTGGACATGCTACTGACCCACAACTGAGGCACAGGCAGGAGCAGGTGAAGTACTCGTCCGGGAAGAAGCAGCTGTGAGCCACCAGCTCACCTGTGATTTCCCCGTTGAAGCGCTCACTCAGCGCCTGCAGGAGCACCAACATTCAGCAGATAGTCAGATTAAACTGTGGGAGTGATGGCCTCATACTGCAGCTATCTCTCAGTCGCCCTCTAATCAGGATCAAAACTTCACTATTAACACTTGAGAGTGAAAACCAACTCTGCACTCAGTTTAAGTAACAAAAACTGTTACACATGCAGTGTAAATGGCTGCTGAAAATGCCAATTAAATTTGGCTCCGCCCGCTTTGAAGCATTTGAAATAGAAATGTGTACTCGTGCCGACACAGTTCACTTTAAACCAATGATCATATATAGAAAAAAGGAAGAAAAAAAACATTAAAGGAGTTCATTGGCTGAGTGTATTTTTGGTTGGCTTGGAAGCCGGCGGCCTTTTGAACCTACCTGCAGAGCTTTGAAGATGACCACCGGGGTGCGTGGGGAGCGGGTGGCGTTGTTATCCAGGAGCAGCTCCAGTTTGTTCTGCAGGCCGCGGAAGTCGGTGGGGGGGCTGAGGGTCTGCGTGCCCCAGTACTGCACGGAGCTGAAGGCCTCGGGAAACCGGGAGAGCTTCCTGAAGCGCTCCAGCAGCAGCCGGTCGACTGACTCACAGGACTTATCTGTAACGGGGGGGAAGAGGCAGGGATTACTGTATTATTCTGCTCTTCTCATAAAGAAGGAGTTTGTAAAAATCCTAATCAGTTCAAACATACAATAATTACAACATAAATGTGAAAACATCTACATGTAGACAGGCTGAAAAGACCACAAGCTCTCGCTGCACACCCCCACCAGAGTGCAAGCATAAGGCCACTCAACAAAAACCTGGAAACAGTTCAAGCGGTGACTGAGTGTCTGGAAAGGCTGATCGACCTGAGGCGAGGTGCGAGTCTCTGCGGGTTAATTTTTATTCCCTCGCAGGGTAAATAAAACCAACCTCCTCATGAGTTAAACAATAAAAGTTGTTTGGTGTGTTAATGCTCTGCAGACAGTCGCTGGTGGTGCAGCAGTAGCAGCTCTAACTGTTTGTTTTGCAGTGCTGAGATGTTGGAATGCTGATTACTACCTTCACCGGCACAGATGACAGAGAGAAACACCATCAGCTAATATTTGCTCAAGCTGTAATTATTTGCGTCCTTTTTGTTTTCTTTTGGGTAAATTCCTGCATTCTTTAAAGGGATGAAAAGGTGAAGGTCGTTGTTTGTTTATTTTACCAGATCCCAGCAACTTGGTGTGGACAGTTTCATGGAAGATGACCACTGCAGGGCCCAAGGTGGACAGTGGGACATCCAGTCCACAGCGGGCCGTTGTAGCCTTGAGCTCCTTGGTGAAATGCTTCAGGTAGGCGTCCGAGGCGTCGCCGAGGAACTTGAAGAGGTCGTCGTGGAGGCGGTCGGCGTGGGTGCGGTAAATGATGAGGTCGGAGATGGCGAGCACCTTCAGCAGGAGGCGGGTCCTCTGGCCCTGCTTGGAACTGTTCCCGAGCAGCCCCTCCGTGTCGATGACCACGACTTTATGGATGGGGTCGAACGCGGCCCACACACCCACCGTGCACGACTCTTGAGTGGGGGAGGTCTTGAACACCTCTCTGCCCATGAAGAACGTGTGGTTCAGGGTGTGAGACTTGCCCTCGCCTGTGTTGCCAAAGATGGACACCACCTTCAGGAGCTGGTCGGCGTTGCAACTGAGGCTCTTCACAAAGGAAGCGTGGTCTTTGATCTTTGGAAGGACAGACGGGGGACGGTTAGACAAAGGACGCACCGCCAGGTGTCAGTTTTGGCTTCCATTCAGTGTCCTGACTCACCTGCATCTCCTCGTTCTCATCCACCAAGAGAAAACTGGACACCTTCTCCAGAAGTTTGGCTCTCTGCGCGTTGTTCTCATCAACTACTTGAGCAGCGGGTTGGACAGGGATCTGAAGGGGGCTGCTGGCCTCTACAGGTTTGGGTGGCGGGGGGTAACCCGTCAGCTGGTGTTTCTTCTTGTTGCCTCCGCTGTGGGTGCGCTTCTGACAGTCTTGGCACATGTTAACTTTGCAGTTCTGGCAGCGGACCACCGACCTGTGGCGCTTGCCCCCGTCCCCATTGCCCCCTTTACAGTTATCACAGTAAGGGACGTGCCCGGGGCCTATCTGGACCCTCTCGTGGCTCTTCAGGCGCTCCTGGCTGTGGAGCTCCAGCTCACAGCGAACACACTGCAGGCTTCTGCACTCATTACATTCAAACGCAGCCTCTTCAGAGCCTCCACAGGAATAACTCTCCTGACATATTAGACTGGTATTAACTCCCTTTTCTGAAGATGAGCCATGCCCACTCATCGTTTCTTTCAAGGTGAATTTGAAGATGAAGCGGTGCTAATTGGAACAGCTCTGACAACAGCACCAGCTATTTCCAACAGCACCGAATAAACAACACAAGAAATGCAGGAACACTGACAAACTGAACGAAAAATACTCAAGATAACTGCATGGTAACAGGGCGAGTGATACACTGTGTGGCTGGGTCTCAGTAGTGTTAGAATTTGCGTTTCAGCTTCAAAAGTTCAAATATTTACAACGATTTAAATAAAGCCATTTAGTGCAATTGTCTGTGCAAGATAGCCAGCGTCTCCTCGAATAACGCCTGAATTGTAACACTAGCTGTTAGCTTGTATAGGCATCAAAGTTAGCATTTAGCTAAAACATCACAAAACAGCTCTCGAAGGCTGTCGAGAAACGTCATATGCTCATAAAATATGTACAGACAGCCAGCACCAAGCGAGACAATGAACTCTCCCTGAAAACTGAATGTGCAAATGTTTATGCTAACAACAGGCTAGCTAGCAAACTGACCCTCAATAGCTCGCTGGCAAATTCGGGAGCTAATTTGGCAACCGAGCAAGAAAACTTAGCTCATGGCTAACAAGTTTCGACGGACGGCTTCAACTTTTCCAGGAGAAAAGCTGTAATTAGAGGGCCAGCGAGCGCCAAGAGTTAAAAGCCGTCCAAACAAGCCGCTAGCCTCCGGTCTGTCAACACAGCAGGAACATATCAACAAAAAACAACAGCCAGTCCGTGTCAAAAACTCGGATATCCGCACACTGCTTCACTTCAAACCGGGAGGGACATCCACACGGTTCCGTTTAAAAAGTCTTTTAAAAGTGTTACTGCATTTGGATCCTCCCGAGCCGTGTCATTGTTTTGTTCTTCAGCCCCCTCCCTGACAGATTTCTCTAGCTACGTTATTTTGTTGCCAGGTCAGATCAGCTGATCAGATTATTTTCAGTCACAGGGTCAGTGGAAGGTAAGGCGCGTTGCACGATGGGAGACGTAGTTTTGCACCAGACTCCATGTTTGAATGCTGTGCACTGCAAACAGAGCAAATGGGATAAATTCCCCCCTCACGTATAGAGATATTACATTTTATGCAATACAGTAATATTCTATACTCCATGGACACCAGTCATTAACTGAACTAAGAATTTTGTCTCCGTTTTAAATGTTTCCTATGATTTATTTTACCTACCATTGGCAACTGGACTTGTAGAAAAAAGTATCTGTCTACCACAACATTTTATATAATCATTATCAAGAAATCATATTCATCCTTCATCTAAATGAAACACTAAAAACAATGATGCTAATGTCACCATGCTGTGTGTTTGCTTGGCTGAACCTCCCAATATTCATTTACTTCATTAACTGAATATAGAGACTGAAAGAGATTTTGCAACACGCATTTTTTGGTGAGTTTTGCAAACGGGATTGAAAATCAATCATTTTCAGAATGTACATGATGGTATTTCCTTTAAAAAACTAGCCTTTAGAGAGAGGCCTCATGGGCTTTCACAGAGAGGGTGGGTTTAAAAGGCTTTGAGGGCTATTGTCTTGTAAAGTAGGACTTCAAAGTGTCAGCAGGTGACCATTTGTCCCAAATCACACTCTGTGTTTTCCCTCCGTTTCTCCACCAACAGTCTCAAAGAAAGTTGTTTTTTGGAGTTTTGATCATTTTCACAAACCACAACAACTCAGATTTCTCACTTACATCTTGATGTTTTAATTGACATGAAAAGAAAACACACACACACACACACACACAAATATGAACAGCAGCAATGACAAAACAGTGAAACTGACAAAGGCAATATGTTGCGAAACTTTAGTGAACTTTGGCTGTTGATTGCAACATTTGACATGACATGACATGAAAATCAGTGCATATCTGATTGTTCCTGCTTTTGTGGAATGATCCACATTTCACAGAGACTCTTTGGTAAACATGCTGTAACCCGGCGGGCAGTGCAGACCATCACTTCACTCCAAACGGAAAACTTTGTATTCACATGAGTCTGAAGAGTTTCCTCCATCCACAGTCACAGAACGCCTTCAGACGTCTGAGCGGGCTGAGCTTCTTGGACGTTGCCCCGCCATGCTTGTGTTTAATGGCCGCAAACACGGCTCGGTCGAACACATCTTTGAGGTTGTGCTGGGTCAGAGCGGAGCACTCCACGTAGCCGTGGGCTCCGATTCCACGCGCCAGCTTCTTAGCCTGCCTGTGGCCCACCGGCCCCGCGCCGCGCTGGTGCAGATGGATGAGGATGCCCACGTTGTGGCGGAGGTCCGACTGGGTTCCCACCAGGATGATGGGCGAGGTGGGGTTGCCCGCGCGGATCTGCGGGACCCACTCGGAGGTGACGTTGTCGAACGAGACCGGGTTGACCAGGCTGAAGCAGAGGATGAAGACGTCCACGTGGGCGTAGCACAGGGAGCGGAGATGGCCAAACTCCTCCTGAGATCACAGCAGCAATCAGTCGTCCACCGGTCAGTCCAGGGGAGCATGCAGTGGCGTGTGATATTTACCTGTCCTGCTGTGTCTATGAGCTTCACACGAGTTGGAACCCCGTTCACATGAACCAAACCTGATGGGTGAAAATCAGACCTGAGTTTTAGGGCTGAGTCAAACTTAGGTGGTCTTCAAAAGAGCAGGAGAGCTGCACACACCAGTGAAAACGTCAAACGCTGTTTGCCTGTAGTCGCTGTTGTAGCCATTGAAGATGTAGCTGATGATCATGCTGGTCTTCCCCACGGCTCCATCACCGACCAGCATGCAGCTCAGCTCCTCTCTCAGCCGGGCGGCCCGATCACGTCTGTGGCAGGCCTGTGCCATCCTTTCCTCCTCCTATCCCTGCATTGTCCCAGTAGTGTGGACCCTCCCGAGGACAGTCTACTGTAAAAAAGTCTGCTCCCCCAGGAGCTGCAGAGCGCCAATAAAGGCAGAGGACCACGTCGGTTTGAAAGAACAAAGGCGGCCAATCAGATGAGCGACCCCCATTCAACACGATTGATGCGGATTTACATAGTCACTCCCCCACTGCTCAACCAATAAAGGTCCCATTATCCCTTGTTATGAACGTGAGGCAGTGTGGTGGCTCTATTTTCTTTTTTAATTATTTGCGTTTCCTCTTTAATGAAAGGCTAACAAAAAAAAACAGGTTCGTTTATTTTTTCAAAATAAAATTCAAAATACTTAACATTAAATGTTTTACAATAACAAGATATCATTTGCAACATAAATGCAAATAATTTAATACGAGAGTGGGAACCTGTTAATCTTCATTAATCCACCGTCCACCGAGACAAAGCAAACGCACAGCTGTGAATTTCTCATTTAGTTTTATTGTGGAATCTCACTCAGCCTGATTAAACTCAATCACTCCTTCACATTTTTTTGTTTTGTTTTTAGTTTTAACCTTTTACCTTTTCCATCCAATTATATTTAAAGTTCGTTTTTTCTAATTAATTTAATTTGTTTTTGGGATTCATTTGAACCCTTTTCTTCTATCAACCAAAAAAAGAACAAAATCGAAGAAAAATATACTTTTTTCTCCTTTCCAAATAAAATCAAATGCAGAAAAGATTTTGTATTCCAGTTTGAAAAAAAATTCCGAGCAAGAACATGAAGTATTTTTTACGTTTGAGATATTTTGATGGATTCTGCTGCAAAACTAAATCGAAATAAATTTAATTAATTAATAATAATTTTAAAAAAAAGAATCATTAAAAAGCAAGACGCTTAGTGAGTTTCCAGATATTACACAAAATCATAGCTATTCACATTTGCAGGATGTTAAAGGACGAATAAAGAAAAAAGATGAGAAAAACGCGATTTTTTTACCGGCTCAGCCAATTAAAACCTTAATAGTCCAATACCTTCATTTGTCGCTAGAGGGGGTAGTTACTCCAACACTGTGCGCTTCAACATGCCGCTTTCGAGGCTCGCCTTGAACATTTTGAACGTCCAAGCTGGTGTTCGGTGAGTGAAAGAGGAGCTCTAAGCGTTCAGCTCTGATCTCGGACCTGCTGGAGGAAGCTCTCCTTCCTACTGCCGCCTGTGCTGACTCATGCGGTGGGCTTAACACTCATTGATCTCAATGCAAAGTGGCAATGGTTTGTTTTTTGATGCTGAGAAACAGATTGAATTGATGAGTTGAAGTCAGCTTGTCATAAACAGATGTAATACAACAGAAGGTAAAACTCTTGAAATTAGTCCCAGGTTCTTTTTTTCATACAATTAATTTCATCTACCAAATGTAAAGAAAAAATAGAAAAATAGTGAATCAGAATTTACAAGATACAGTCAAAACAAGCTTTATTCTCCCTAATGCAGAGTGCAAAGGCCACAGCTGGAGGGGGGCTGTTATTGTTACACTGTCATCGGCTGCAGCGTGAAGTGGTGGCGTCAGGTCCATCCTGTTCTTTCAGGGTGACTGGGTTCACAATCACACACAAATAACAACACACACTCCACCATGGCTCTGCTGGGAACCTGTAGTGTGGCGTTTCTATGCCGGTACTTGACAACACGAGGAAAAAGGAGCACAACATGACACGGGTGACTCAATTCTGCAGATTGCAATGCTTTGCATGGAGTTTGATTTAAATGCAATGCAGAAAATATTGAAATTCAAAGACACAAACGTGTTTCCTTTGCTATTTTATCATCCTAAAACTTATGTGAAGTCATGGTGCAGCATGAGGACAGGACAAGCTTTGGATAGCCCACCACTATCTTGCAGCGCTGCATGGTTTCTCCCCCCTGACCTCACTGGGACGCCTGAATTCAAACGCGTTGCCCCGACTGAACCCGCTGCCACAGCTAGATTGTCGCGTAACCTTTTGGATTCAACATTTTTCCCCCCAACAAATTCTCTCCCAACAATCCACATTTTCCGCGGCACAATGTCGCAGCTGTACTGTAGACAAACTGCGCGGGCATTGTGAGCTGTGGTTTTTTGGAGTGCGGGAAACGTTTGGGGGTGAATATACGGCTTAAAACAAAGTGCTGCTCCTTATCTGTCTGAGCCTGCAGGAAACCCTGTGAGCATTGTGTTGTAAGGTCTCTGCTTCCTGTTTGCCGTTGTTTCTCACTCACTCATTCATTTCTCCCTTTCTCTCCCCCTTTTCCCACCACCTGTGGTGTGAGCGATAGAGTTTATTCCCCCTGGTGAGAGGACAACATCTGGTCCACCCCCCACCTCCCACCTCCCCACCCAGACCCTGCCTCCCCCACCTCACCCTGGACTCACACGTTGCCAGCTCGACTCCCAGACTGCACCTCTGACAGCTGCGAGTCACAATGCGGTTCCTCAATCCAAGGTGAGCGTCAAACACAGGAAGCGCTCTTTAAATATCTCTGCCGACAAAATATTCTTTTCCTGCCGCAGCCTTTTTTTATCCTCACAGATCAACTGCGGGACTCCTCTTCACTGTGACACACACACACACACACCTTGCGACTGTGTCTCCACAGGGTTCGCATGTGCCTTAAGTCGCTCAGCAGATGTCAGCAGCGCGCCGACGGCGTCTCCGTGGCTCCTCCATCACGGTTGCATCTGCTTCAGAAAAACATGTTTTGTGTCTGCATTCTCACGCTCTCTCTTTGCATGACTAGACATGCGAAAATGTATCCTGACACAGATTCATCGAGGTAATCTGCTTAGTAACCGTCTTTGGGTGTGTATGTTTATGTGGGTTTAGAAGACCCCCCCCTCCGTCATCAGCAGGCACTCGGCTTCACACTTTTCAGCGAAGCTTCTCATGATTTCAAACGTGTTCGTTCCAACATATGCTCTCTCTGCCGGATGGACTCTCTGCTCCGACTGCCGCGATGCTCCAAAAGCCAAACACGCGAGTCGCCTCAACTTTCCAGCCTCGCATGAAACCTGAGAACAATAGAGAAATCTGTCAGATAGGTGTTAAAAGATTAAACCCGGCCTTAAGCCTGAGATCCACACGATACACCGCAGACAGGGCAAAACAAGTGGCTGCGATCCATTTGCATAACATTCCCCGCATAATATATCTTTAAGTAGATATAGGCTCTTAAGGGATGAGGATTAAAAAGGGAGGGGTGGGGTGGGGGGCAGTGAGAGGGAGAGGGAGAGGGAGGTGCACACACCACAGCCGGACCACCTCATAATGGAGGCGCCGCCTCTGTCCTTTGGTCCCCGAGGTGTGACTTCAGGGTCACACACGGGGCACAGAGTCACTCGTTAAACATGTAATGATGATAATCTCTGTGATGCTATTTGCAGCCTGATGTTAAAGGTCTTGACCTGCCGACGTGAGGTTGACACAAATCGGCAGCTCGGGGGGGTCTTTCTCTGCGGCCTGCTTCAAATTCTGACACTGACACGTAGAGCTTTATTAGTCCCAGTTTGGGAAATTCTTAAGTCACAGAATCATGCAGAAAACACAGAAATACATAAATAATAAGTTTAGATTCTAAGATTCTAAAAGAACAACAAGATTGTTCCTCAGGGTCACAAATGTATTCACCAGACTCTTTTCCCACTTTGTTTTTTTGACTATTTCTTCCTTCAAAAACCACAAAAATCTTGGATGGGTTGCCGCGGCAGCGACATCCTCACTCGTTACCCGGCCAACGATGGGTCCTCTCCTCCCTTTATCAGTCCATCAACTCAAATTCTAGCACCCAGCGGTCACCACACCAAGTGCATCATGGGAAACGAGACCTTTGTAGCCCCCCTGCCCCACCCCCACCCCCATCCTTGGCCTAACTCCCAGCTGACCCCTGTTGTTCACATTCTTGACTTGCAGCCAGTAATTGCAGGAAAGCATAAACTACATCTATGAATGCATTGTAACTGCGTGACTCGGGATATACTGCCTTGTTCTTCTTTTTTTTTTTTTTTTTTGCTGCGCCGCTGGATCAACACTTAATCTGAACTCATGGTGAAGCCGCTGGAGTATCGTTTGGATGGGAACCAGCTTAGAGTCAGTCAGCCTGTCCCAATTTTTAAGTAAAGCTTAAGTGTTTCGGAGGCTTTTGTTGGCCGCCAAGCATCCCCTGTCAATTTAGTTACTCCTGCTCCATTAAACCCTGGCAGGGGTCCAAAAGCAGCCGACTAATCCCACTTTACCCTCCAGAGAGCGTCACGGGGGGTCCCTCCGCTGTCCTTTTGTGCGACGCACGGCAACGCTGCAAGCGAGCAGTCGGGAGAGTGTCCTCCAATAGGTCCGCTCGCCAGCAGTGAACACTGATAAACAGATTTTGGGGTGTAACAATCTGTCTGGGCTGTTTTTAGCTATTTCACACCAATTACGCATCATTTTGTGAAAGATTGCGCCGCTGTATCTTTGTGGTTTTGTCTCAATTTGCATAAAAATGAAAAAATGTCATGTGATAATATGTTTTTTTCCTATATGTCGTGCTATGCTGGGTCATAAGACATACTGTGAACCACATGCCATCAAAAAGGTGCAACAGCGAGTGCAACATACCCAAAAACAAAAGTGTGTTTTCAGTCGTAAAAGAGGTCAAAGGTCTTTGGGTGCAGCAGTGGACACGAGGAGGCGCTGGAGGGAGAAGTGTGGCCCGTACAGGCTGCTTGTCCATCACAGGTCAAACCTACGCACGCACAGGGAGAACATGCAAACTCTGCACAGAAAGCACCCCCCCCCCCACCTCCACCCCAGGACAAACCTGGGAACGTCCTGCTGCTAGGTGGGGGCGCCAATCACTCCCCTGCAGCCCCATGGCATCTCGAGGTCTTCATATGATATACTAAAGTGCATTAATGGAATTGCATAGATCCCAGATTTATTGCACGTCGTCCAATCTATGTGGATTTTAGCACATTGCACTGAGCCGCTGATTAATTGATTGACACTGGATTATTAGTGGGAGGGGCCATGTCTTTATTGTGTTTGTATGTGTGTGTGCGTTGTGTTTTTCTATTTTTTAATGTTTGATGAGTGTTTAATTGTTTTGATGGCTGCAGACCAGCTTCGATGCAGGGACAACAAAGCTCCAGTTGACCCAAAAATGGCTGAAAGAAAATGTAATCATATTTAAATTGCTGAGACGCAGCTGTTCTATAACTCAGATGGACTTGAGGTGCGAGTTTTTGACATTTACTCACATGGAATCAAAGAGGGTTTGTGCTGCCAGGATGTTTGTGTGGTAAATACAGCCAGCCAGCAGCGGCGGCGGCGGCGGCGTTGCTCTGCTTGAAGCGTGGAAACCGGTTGAGACAGCCAGTCTACTCCCATCGAAACCATCAACACACACTCGCTGTCTCCTTTTATTGATGCTGGCGTTAACGTGTTATTTTTGTCGCAGGACGTGAGGACATGTTGGGATTTGACACATATGTCATTGGGAACCATATGCTGAACAGACAGAGGCAATGGTGCTAATGAAAGCTTAGCAAGCTTTGTGTGCTGTTTCCTGACATGACCTGTTTTGTTTACCTTTGGTTCTGTCGTGTTTATCTGTCGAATATTTTTGCTGCTTCATTCTTTTTCTCACCTGATTATCAACTATGGTTGTTTCCACCTCAGTACATTTCTTCTAAGTCAGTAGGTGACATCCTGTACCCGTTGAGCTCTTATCTTTTACTTTTTGCTGTGCAAAAGTTCATGTGGCAGCATTTCACGGGTCAACCTCAAAGTTACCTCGCCATGCCAAAGCACAGGAGACATGGGCGTCTCCACAGGTTCTCCTGCTCTTTGCTCCAGTTTAGTTTGTGTCCCCACGAGTTCACTTATCAGTCCGACTCTTGTCCTGCATTTGGGTCTTTGTCCCACCAGCCTCTGTCAGTTTCCTCCAATTTACCACTCAAACAAAGCAGCCTGCAGGGAAAAACTGATCGAGGAATAAAGACGCCAAGGGGTTAAATTCATTGGTACACTTTCTTATGACGGCTGTGTTTTATTTTATTGTTTTGCTTTGCAAGTCAGGCGTGTGATGTTTTTCTCAGTGAGGCGTTCGTGCTCTAATGCCGTGTAATCTTTTAACAGTCATCCTCTGGAATGTCGGCAGGTGTCTGCTCTCACCTGAGCCGAGGTCACGAGGGAACACACTGTGTATTGTGTGCTTGCGTCAGAAGGGATGACACACTTTTACTTTGGCAAACGAGTTTGTTTTTTTTTTATTTTCTTGCAGACCTAGATCATAAATCAGCAACTGAAAACCTCCCCCTCCACGCATTTAGGACATCAACCGGAAAAGAAAACAAAACTTGTTTCTTGGAAGAATTTACGGCAGCCCCCTTGTGTCACTGTGTTTGATCCGCTGCATCACAGGGAACTGATAACAATATCAGCAGGGGTCTCACCCCGTGGCCTTTGAAGCATCTGTGTTCTCCTCTTATTTCGCTTCCAACTGGCTCCACATCAGTCCGCTCAGCAGCGTGTGTTCTCACACGGCCTGATTAGAATCTATTCCGACAGGAAGCGGCGCCGCAATCGGCTGATTAACATGAGAACGCGACATTTCCAACGGGATAAAAAAAAACTTTCCAAACAAACACGGAGCATCATTACGTGAGATTACACACTTAGGAAATGTTTGTTTTCAACACGCGAAAGAAACAAACGCTGAGCGGAGTTTGTTTATGTTCGTCAATGATTTTGAGCGAGAACCCCGACGTGATTTGCGATAGGGAGGGCGATCAGTTTGGAGATAGATGAGGAATGTGTGAAAAGGGGCGTAAATGTCGAGACCGGGGTCAAACTGAAGCAAAGAGGGGGGAGAGTCAGTGAGTTAGGAAAAAACTTTTACAGGGGGAAGTTTTCACAACAAACCTGTGAGAACAAGCAAAACACAAATACCGGGAGAGTGTGTGTGTGTGTGTGTGTGTGTGTGTGTGTGTGTGTGTGTGTGTGTGTGTGTGTGTGTGTGTGTGTGTG
>JAUESE010000057.1:2288695-2299670 GCA_032274725.1 Malacoctenus triangulatus | reverse complement strand
CAGACACCGTCTCTGATCTCTAATTTGCTAGAGGATCACAGTGAAAGCCGGACGCACCCACAGATGATACAAAAGCGGCAACTTTCAAAATAAAAGCTTCCCCACCAAGGGAATCCCAGTGAGAAGAACCACTGGGACCAGGATAACACTGATTGTACTGATCTTCGAGTGATTCAAAATCACATCTGTCACCTTCGGAGAAAGACTATGGACCTTTTTTTCCTGATCTTTGACTTGCCAAAACATTACAGTGAAGCCAAACGCTACTTGACACACCTGAACTCACCAAGATAAAACAGCAGGCGTCTTGAGAGTTTTCATAGATTCCAGACAGAGATTTACTCTGGTTTTCTTTGACAGCCTCAGCAGCAGACGGAGCTGTCGTCTCGGCCATGCTGGCCCAGTTTTGGTCCGCCGGCCTCACGTTTGACCACCCCCACGCTTCATTGTTTCACCCCTCTGAGTGTATCTCTTTGTTTAAGCACCGGTCCAGGACCGACCCTGCCCTTGGCCCGCTGTCAAGCCGGAACCGGGTTCCAGCTCCTTCTAAGTTGGACCCGCGGCCAGTGGGAGACCGATGGATAAATAAGCTCCTTTTAAGAGAGAAATTGGATCACAAGCATCCATTTCCCTTTTCGTAGGTGAAAGGAAAACTTATGGCGCCGAGGGAGTTGGTTCAAACAGCTGGGAGCACACCCTCAGGCCCGCATCGCGCGCAGAAAGAGGGAAACTTTTCTGGATTTATTTGACGTCGGAGTTCTACTTCATCCCCATTAAAACTGTTTTATCAATGGCAACCTTGAGGGCAGTTGAAATATGTCTCCGGTAATGTTTCTGACTTTGTTTCTTTTTCCTTTGCTGCGTGCTTCCACTGTACGACTGGTTTCCGAAAAAGCCACGCTCTCTTTCCCCGCCGTGTGGTCCTTGAGCCTCTCGACGTTTGATTTAAAAGTGTCTCAGACGAACAATGCGCGCGCGGTGATGTCACACAACTGCATGATAAATGCTGCTGGAGCGCATTCAAAGGGCGGATCGTTGCGGCAGCCAATTAGGTCAAATAAGTGCTCGCCATAACTTTCCAGAAACATACGTTTTCCAAAGATGTGGGTCCTTCTCAGTCTTTAGCCAGACGCAGCCTCAAGCATTCAGATTCGTATGAAATCAGTCACGACATAAATCTATACTGGCAGTAATGTGTAAATAAGAGTGGGATGGAGTGCCCCTCCATGACATGCATTCTTGTAAAATCTGGGTGTTTGGTTCACTAAAAGAAGCAGAGGGAGGAGTTAATTAGCGTGATAGATCATGTTGGCGTTCCTCTCTCTCTCCCCTCCCTTGCAGTTTTCCTGGCCTCTCACCCTCGATCCAGCGTTCCTCTCGGGAGGCCGCTGAGCCCGGGGCCCTGGTCGGGCCCACCTCCCCCCCTCCCGGGTTGCGACCTGGCCGCGAGGGCCCTCCAGAACCGTCCCGCGGAGGTGATGAATGGCCACGCGGCTCGCGGCGTCGGTCCCGCGCCGCGGTCGTCTTCGCCGAGCGGCCGCAGGAAAATCAAGGTCAAGCTTTTTTCCACATTAGCGTCTAGAAATGGATATCAGCTGCAATTACCCATCATCCTACCACCCCCCCACCCCCACCCCACCCACCACCACCACACAAAGCAACAACGGCTCCACGCACGCATCTCCCAGACCCACGAACTGATAGATCTCTTCAACACGCTTTCATAACAGACAACAATCAAGATACGGAGGCGATATCAGATGGGGCGTTTTTGAAAAAAAAAAATGGGGCAGAGGTGAGACGGGCGCCTCTGAGTTCATGCCAACTGTCTGGCACCGAACCGACTTCCAAGCGGCGAGCCACCTCGAGCCAGCGGGAGCCATTCCCAGGCGCACAGCGCCACTCACCGAAGCCCCTTCTGGTTGCCCGACTGTAAAACATATTCCCGGCTCCCTGCACCATTTGGAACGAGTTGAGACGCTGCGCTCTGTCCGTTTCCTCCTTATTTTTCCCCTTTATTTTCTTAACTTTATTAGTGTCAGGCAGCAACATATAAAAGGGGTTTTTACTTTTGAAGCAGGACCCATAAAATACTGTTCGCACATATGCAGGAAGCATTATGCTCCTTTAGCGGCCTCCAGAGGGTCCCTCCTCTCAATCAAGTGCCAACAAACAGCCAATAACATCAGTGATGTTAAAAGTAAAAGGACTCGTATGATGAGTGGCTTCAAGGAGTGGCTTTTATTCCCTAAATTTTAGTTTTTTCTTTATGGGAGTGTGAGTGCTGTAGCTCTCTCCTGGGGAGTTTTTTTCTTAAACTTCTTTTTCTGTCAAACTTCAGCCGAAGTCCTGACGTTGTTTCCTGTTTCTTTACCTTGAGTGCCGGGAACTGGATGAGGCACGACCACCCCCCCGCCCTTTTGGTGCTTGACTCACTCCTGACGCGTGGCCTTCCCAGCCTCCGACATGACAGCTCATCATGATGCTGTATCGGGGAGGGGAGGGGGGGCAAACTAACGGCGGGGGCTGCAGTTTTTTTTGGGCCTGCCGCGCTCCTCTTCCCACACGCTCAGGTTCACGCGGTGCGGCTGCACGGGCACTCATGCTTGGGCTCGCTGCGGGCTACAGAATCATGTGCTCTCCTCTGCAACAGTTACAAGAACGAGACATCTTCTTCACTGCCCCCAATTAACCGCGAGGGTCGAGCGCCAGAAAGTTATGATGCGATTTAACCCCCCGCATGAGGTCAATTTGACCTGAATAGCTTCCCATTAAGCATGATAAATTTGTTATTTTTCAATCCATTAAACCATTTACCCATAGTCCATTTAGTCCATGCTGGCCTGTCATAACCTATGTTCTGTTTACCACCAGCAGGTCTCAAGACAAAAAAAAAAGGGGGAGAGGTGGGGTTGGGGGATGACACAACAATTAGCTGACATGACTTCAAAGTGCCGTCTGCCACAGGCGTTCTTGCTAATTGTCGGACACCAGCGTTGGGTGGGGATCCCTCCAGAGCGGGGGGTCAAGAGGGGAACATCAACAGGAGCCTTCAACAAAAGGCCAAACTTGAGTCCAGCCGGTGCGAGGGGGGCTTCAATGAGACCTTGTTGTCACCGTGGGACTCATTGGACGGGACGGCGAGGGAGGACGAGGCATGCGAGGTTCAGGGAGGAAGCCTCTCTGGCTGTGCTGACCCGTCTCCAAAGGCGACCCCACCCCCCCACCCCCCCGAAGGCAGACAGAAACCAAGGCCTCCGACAGATGTTTGGGAAGACTGCCCCATTCATCATGGCACTCAAGTGGAATCTCTTTGAACTGCTTCTTCCGTTATGTGTTTTACAATTAACTGTAGCGGAGTTAGATGGACAGATACAGTTAAATAGACAGACAGACCGACAACCCCCCCACCCCCATCTCAACCTGTGTTGAAGTGCCTTTGTGCAGGAAGCTGAGCTCCATACGTCTCACAATGGCGAGCATGCACATTTGTATTACAGCCATCACTGTTTTATGATCGTTTGAATGACCGGGATCATGCAAAGTGTAGCTGAATCTGCTGCTGAAGCTGTAAAAATGTGGGATCTAAGTCAAGTCCCTTCCCCATTTACCATTAAAGTAGTCCTTTGTTCTTGGATGAGTCCTGTCACAGCCCGGCGTATAAATCACACCCCTGAGGCGCGTTGTCGTGCGAAGCCCGTCCGCAACTCTGCCACCGCATACTTCATCCAACGTTGGCATGGCGGAGTGTGAAGTCACGGCACGGTTCTCGGGACTTCTCCATCAGCCCATGTGGTACTGCTTTCTGTTGTACTGCTGTGGTGCTGCTGTCCAACTGAAGGACAAATTCAATGCAAAGACGAGCACCGAGCAGCTTCCCACACTCCATCTTTTTCCCATCAAACTAAAGTGCTAAGAAACGAGCACACCTCATTCAGTCGTTTGTTCACATTCCAGTTCACTGTAATGTAAAAGTATTCATATGACTGTGCCCCGGCCTGCCGGCACAGATGAGTTTGATACCAGGCGCTCCGTAGGGAGCAGGAAGAGAGGCCCCGTGTGTCCAGAGCCCCGTCTCCTGAGCAGCACTGAGCACTCAGCAGGCTTCAAGGGCGAACGTTCATTAGGGAGCCAAGTTTTAATAAGCCCGCAGACAGACATGCTGCTAAACGGCCTCAAGTGCCAGAAAGGGTGAGTTGACTTATCCTGCTGATCCTCATGACTTTGCATGGCACCGCAAGCAACGCATCTAAGTACCGACCACACATCCCCCTCGCTTCACGGAGCCACACACGGGAGATCCAGGTGAGAGTTGACCGAGCGCGGGCGCCACGTCACCTTCCCACCTCCCAGTGGAGCTACAGAAATGATCGGGGGAGGCCTTTCCCAAGGGCCTCAGGGGGAGTGAGAGACGTGAAATGACAACGAACAGGAAGATGAATGGTTTACAAGTGTCGGTGCTTCAACGCACCTGATTGTGACGGGCAGCTTGTTATTCTCCCTGCAGAGGACAGTGAAAATAATAATAATGGATTAGATTTGTATCACGCTTTTCTAGGCACTCAAAGCGCTCACAGTAGGTCCATTATTCTTTCACTCCTCATTCATACTTGGTGATGGCAAGCTACATATGTAGCCACAGCTGCCCTGGGGCAGACTGGCGGAAGCCTGGCTGCCATTTTGCGCCAACGGCCCCTCCGACCACCACTGGAACATTCACACTCATTCATACGCCAGCAGTGTGGAGGCAAGGAGGGTTAAGTGTCTTGCCCAAGGACACAATGACATATGGCAGGGGGATCAGGATTCGAACCGCCAATCCTTCGATCATTGGTCGACCTGCTCTACCTGCTCTGCTACAGCCACCCCCAAACATGCCACACTGTGGCCTTCCAGGACCAGGAATGCCCGCCTCTGCTTGACCAGTGGAACTGCATGTTTTTGGGCAGAGAGGGTGAAGTGGAGACCCCATTAAAAACACACAAAAAAGGGAAAACATGTGAACTCTGCATGGAGAAGCTGACATGAGTTAGCTAAAGCTCGTTCTGTGATGTTTGCTGCCTTGTTTTCAGTGCATGTTTTGGGTTTTCCCTTTCACTTTGCACTCACCGTCTCTCCCTCCACATGCTTTGACTCGCTGCCCTTGGTCTTTGTCCACCTCCCTGATCAGCCCAACGTGTTTCACCTGCGTCTCGTTAGCGCCGCCCTGTCAGAGCGCGTTGAGCGTCCGCGCTGTCCTCGCTCCGTGCCAGGGCCGTCTTGTTGTTTTATCAGCGTTCCGGCATTCCTCCCCCTCTGCGGTTTTTCGTGCGTCCGACCAATCCTCGCCATTCCGAACCAATTTCCAGATCGGAACAATAAACTCCATCTTGATGTCTGTGTTTGTGCATCCGAGGCTGACGAAGACGTAGCAGTAGCACTTGAAGGAAACCTATGAGACAGTAAAAAGTAGCAGTTTCACTCTGTCTCCCCCCCCACCCCCCCCCCAACAGCCAGCTAGCTGCTTCCTCCTGTTTGTTTCAGGTGACAGCTAAGCTAACCTGCTGCTGGTTGAGCTTCATAATGAATAGAAAGTTGTTACCATGTGTCCCAAGATGGACTGCACTGCTGTGTAGCCTCAAAGTCAGTAGCAGCTGCTGCTAGTCACATGTGGTGAGGAATACAGTTTCAAAGTTTCCGGGTGGGTTATGTTTTGAAACCACGGTACAATTTGCTGTGGGTGATCAGCAACATCGAACCTCTACCCTGCTTGGATTCACTGGCAGCGTTGGGGGGGGACATTTAAAGTGATTTAATCTACATTAAAACTCACCAGTCGAAAGGCATCAATCAGCTATACAGCGAGACACGCAGGTGAGAAACGACGACAGGCGAGTGTATTCGATGCACACAGGAGGCGAGGGGTCCCAATGAGACACAGGTGGGAAAAATAAAAGGTGATTACTCAGTGAGACACAAGGTTCTACAGCTCAGGGGAAGAAGTTCACGCAAAGACAGACGAGGGTCCACAAACTAGACCACAGTTGGTCAACATCCTTCAAGGAATTCCTCAATGAAGTATTTCTATCCATCTCTGTATCACATCTATCGTCCTGATCCCAGTCCAGGCACTGTCACAGTTTCTATCCTCCTGGATGCGAGCGCGAACTCGCTTCCGAAGACAAATGTTGGAAACACGACACCGGCAGAAGATAACTTTATGAAAAGTGAACTCACAAGTGTACGGGAAGGTTGCACTTCATCACGCTGTCACTGTGGAAGTGGTACGATAACCCGACTCAGAGGGCTCTCCCTGCAGAGTTCGTGCCCGGCCTCCTTCCTCCGCGGATCGTCTTGGCACGGGCCAGACCTGTGTTTATCCAAGGAAGAGGTAAATTACCAATGAATAAAAACAGGATGACAGCCGAGCGGGAAAATACGCGACGGCAGGCACGACAATTGCGGAGAGCCGTTAACCCAAAGATAAAGTCATAAAACTGTCCTTCAACTGCTTCTACTTTGCCGAGATAAGATAACGCGGGGCAATCAATCACGGGGCTCGCCTATTAGCGCGGATCTTGATATGACTGCATGCGTGGGATGTTTAGATGAATGCCAGTGCAAAAAAAAAAAAGCCAAAAAAAAAAACCATTGGCCCTAAATGTTGCACATTTTGTTCCACACCGGCTTCAGTGTTTGGAATCCGTCTGAAGCTGCAGGGGGATTTTCAAACTGGGCAAACGAGAACTGGAATGCGAGAGTGGAGTTGATACCCACAAACAATCCCCTTTCTGTTTGTTGTTTTGCTGATTGATCCAGAATATTCAAAGCCTCCCCTTTGAAAATAAACAGAGTCTGTGGAGTTTAAAGTGCAACGGGCCAAGTTTGGGATGTCGTGCACCGAAAAAGCTCAGCGGGTATTAATGGGAAATTTGTATTAGGCCCACTACTGTCTCCCACCACATTATTGTTCCTTTTTTTTTGCTCTCTTCCCCGCCAGTTCATAATACGTGATGAGAAGTTTAGTAATGGCTGGCTGCGATTGCTCGCAGGGGCCCGGAGCATCTGTCCACCATTTAGCATGAGGGAGTGATCCCATGTTTGCAGCGAGGAGTCGCATCTCCTTATTAGATCGCTGCGTCATCCCTTATGATGATGGATAGTGTCGCATAGGGTCACTATTTTTTTATTGGCGAATTGATCAAAAAAAAAAAAAAAAAGGAGGCCAGACCGCATCTGGAGGCAACATGGGGACCGTTAATCACCAACCTAAACACAAAATAGCTCCTTCTTCTCATTGCAAACACCCAGAGACGTCTTTAGTTGCATAACAGCCTTTATTATGTCACTTTTTTCTTTTTTGTTTTCGGCAGAGGAAAGTAATAAATCCAGGGTGTCGGTGAATTCGGACTGAAAAATGTTGCTCACCGTATTTACTTGGAAGTTTATTTCCATGCGAAACCTCCCCGGAGAACGTTTTCATGGGCACATTCCTCGTTGATGTGATGTTTACTTTGCTGTGAAAATCAAAAAAAAGGGAAAAAGAGAGAAGGGGGGGGTTGCTGTTGCATTCTGTCGTGGCAGCAACCAGATCACAGATCAATTCGGAGGATGGAAAGTATCCCGACCGCAGTCCACGGACGTTTGTTGCGTATCTGGAGGAATGTGTACGTCCTTGGGAGCAGTCGGTTCGATGAAAGGCTTTCGGAGGGATGACAGCGTTCTGGAAAGAGGTCTCCGTCCGGGTCCCGACCAACTGGCAGCACGGGGAGACAAACAAAGACGAGGGGGAGACAAACGCATCGTCTGCGCGGCCAATCTGGCCCCTTCCGATGACAGTTTGATAGCAGATGACACAATGAATCTCACGTCTTTCGGAGTTGTGTTTTGATGGCTTCGCAGCTTGGACGGGGGTCAGCGGCGGGCGCTCGGCCAGCGCGCTGGGCTCTGTTTAAATGAGGGGTGTAAAACATGCGGCCCAGGGGCCAAACTGGCCCGCCGGGGAGGCTTTTTCGATCTGGCCTGCAAGATGACGCCGCCAAGTCCAAAAAAAGTAAAGAAGATGAATATACCTTCATCATTTGAATACAAACGACTGCTGTTTCCATTTGCGCACGAGGGGGGCCGAGATGCTTTCATCATGTGAAAAGCGACGCTGAGCGCAAAACCACATTTGCTGCATGTGGCCCCTCGAAAGCAGACGCTACACTGGCGTGTCGGCAGCTGTGTCGTCCGTCCGTCAGGGGCCAGATTCGGTTGCATTTTGTTCCGTGTATTTCAATCTGATGTTTATGTTGAGAACTCTCAGTGCGTCCCTCATGTTGTCAGAAGGAAAGAACGTCACGTAAACATTTCTTGTAACCGTTACGTGTTCAGAAAAACAAAAAAAAGGAAATATCCTCGAAGTTGGTTCCCGCCTCCTCGGTCGAGCAATGCAGTGACCCCTGATGGGGGGGGGGGGGGGGGGGGGGGCCGCGGCGGGTCAAAGGATGAAGGAGAGCATATCGAAGGCGGGGCGCCGTCGAATCGGTTGTGAAAATGTATTTTTAGCGCAGGACAGAAAAGGTGACGAGGGGGGAGAGGTGGGAGTGATCGATATGTTTGTGCAAAAGGGCAGAGGACTGCCGAGACACAACAGAGGAAGCCACGAGCGCCGCGCTCCCCTCTGGGGGCCGGCCGGCTCGCCCAACGCCGAGACACGACAAATGAGGGGACGGTGGCGGGGACGTGGCTGGTGAGCGGCGGGGGCGGCAGGCTGGGCGGCGCGCGCTGACAGGAAGTATTTGTTCTGAACCAAACTGTGAGCAGGACGCGTCCAGCTCCCGACGCCACCCCCCCCCCCCCCCACGCAAACGGTGTTCAGGCTCCTCCCACTTCCTGAGGCGGAGGACGAGAATCAGAGGAGCACAGAACAGCTTTGTCAAAGTGGTGCCAGACTTCCTCGTAGCGATACAAGTACTTGCAAATTTATTCTTTACTCTAGTGGATAAAACATATGCACAGTGTTGGACTCCGACCATATTGGTGTTAGATTTTCTTGATTGGCTGAGAAGAGAGTGCAGCGGGAGGAAGTGGATTTTCATTAAATCTTGGTGATTTGTTTAAAACTTCTTCGCTAGCTATCGAGGAGAAGAAAGGGAGGCGTTTTTTTTCCCACAGCAGGTTCTTTCCCCACTGAGAATCCAGGAACATTACATTTCTTTTATTTCGCCAGGTGAAACATCTCCTGGAGATCTGGTGACT
The DNA here is from genome assembly GCA_032274725.1 of Malacoctenus triangulatus. Taxonomy (NCBI): domain Eukaryota; kingdom Metazoa; phylum Chordata; class Actinopteri; order Blenniiformes; family Labrisomidae; genus Malacoctenus; species Malacoctenus triangulatus. Next base: position 2,290,448 of record JAUESE010000057.1, on the reverse strand, counting down.
TTATCCACCACAGCTGGAGATCTTCCTCCAATCAGGTCCGACGCACTGCTGCTCTCGAGGTTCTTTGGCTTCAATCTTGCCGTAAAGCTCCTTCAAAGTGATTTCTGTATTAATTGTGAATAAATTTAAGAGACAAAACAATAAAAATCTGGTGTGAAACGGTGAAACCGGATCTCGTCTTTGTTTGAACTCATGTTTTGTCCCAATGCCTTTGCTGTACTCGATTGCAGACCGACAGCGCATGCGTAATCAAGTGGCGACAGCGTGCAGAACGTGACCAGCGAGTCTCATAATCACCAGAAGAAGTCGCTCGACCAAAAACACGTCGCGAAGAGGGTTCGGGAAGTTGCCAGATTTAGGCAGAAAGTCGCCGAACTGGCAACGCGGGTTCAGTTAGTGGCGCGGCCGATTGTCTTGCTTGATCCCTGAACGCCACACGATCACCGCAGGTGCAACAGTAACGGTCGATGGTTGAGTTCGCAGCGGCCACAACGAAGGTGGAGCGGAGCACGGAGCGGTTCAGGATGTGGACGACAGTTGTTTCTGAGGAACATTATCCGAACCGGATTATTTGGCACCTCCGGCTAGAAGCGGACTAGCGGGGAGACGGACGGGACAATGCTAATGCTACAAAAACAGCTTCTGGAGTGGAGGAAAGGAGTCCGGCGCAGTTTAAAGGAGCTCCAGTGGTGAGTGAGCTTCAAAATACCAGTTTTATGAAGAGGATAAATTGTAAATATTTTTTGTATGTGATGCTGAACTTTTTTTTGACATTTTTCTGTCGGCTAGCATGCAGCAAGACCGAATAAATGCGCTGTGACGTCACATTCACGAACAGGGACGTTTCGCGTTGACATTTTCCTCCATCTTTTTTGGGCAAAGAAGCTGTGATTGGCCAGTTTTTGACGTCACGTGGTGCGTCATGAGCGCGACTCCTTGACAACAGTTCAACCTCCAATTTTTAGAGCCGGTCACCGGAAGAACTGATTAATGAGAAATCTACTCAGTAAATAGTGACATTAAATGCTGATTTTTGTTCCTTTGAGTTAGTATAAGCGTTGTAGTGAATCAGGACTTATTTGAAACCATTGTGTGTTTTGTTATAATGCATAACTAAAATACAGTTTGTGCCATCAGCGTCAGTTTTAATAAACAAGCTTTCAGCTGCAGATATTTTCCAAATATACTATTTTGTTTGTGGCAAACCTTTTATTTTTGGCTGACAGTCACATTAGGATGTCATAATACTTCATTTTGGTGAATTTTTGTGAAGTTTCTGTGCCAATTTTCAGTCGTTATCCCATTGAAAATTAGGAAAAGGGCGCCTGAGCTCCAACATACTCCACCGCAGCCGAGGACTCGCTCCCTTTTTAACAACCTTTCAATGCGGGAAGCGAGAGCGGTTTCTCTGCACGCCGCTCCATTTCAAAGCATTGTGCATGTGTACAAGCCAACCAACCTTTGGCATTCGCCGCACAATGTGTGTGTTTGTCGGACTTTTTGTGAGTGTGTCCATGCGTGCGTGTATTTCACTCGGCTGTGACTGGTTAAATGATTTCTTGAAGGGGGCTATAGAGCGGCCGTTTCATTTTGGCACCTAATAACAGTCAGGTCACACTGTGCCCCAGCTGATCCTCTCTGATATGGTCCGTGCACTTGCCCAAGCCCTCTTTCACAAGTGCCAATCATTATAATCAAGCCTAACCCCCCCTCACCACCATCCCTCTCCAAACTCCTCCAGCCCTTAACCCCC